>JAYESA010000020.1:65386370-65962325 GCA_036927795.1 Iris macrosiphon
TAGGTTTCTAACAAGCAAGTTAGCAGAATATGATAACTTAAGATCGCCTAAAGGTGTTGATGTGCCATCCCAAGGACTGAATCACCAAGTTGATCCTATTGCACCACCACTATCCCATAATTCATCAAGTTTAATTTCTGAAATTAATATTCGTGATCTTACGACATCTCTAAGGCATAAAGGGCGACCAAGACTTCCTTCCAGATTATCTTCCGGATTGGAATTGTCTCAAGAAGAGGTTACTAAAAAAAATATGCGGGTTTTGTGGAAAAAAATGGTCATTACAGGACTGGGTGTAGAAAAGCTAAGCTATTGTATAAGTTCAATAAATTTTATCCTTCTCTCTCTTTAATGAGATAATTAAGAATATCTTGAACTTTCAGGCAAACAATATTGTATACAGTGGTCAATCTGATCGAGGTGGTTCATAAGCACTTCCAAGAACTTACTAGGTAATTGTAATTTTAACAGAAACAAAAAAAATTAATTTTTTTTTATTTCCTAATAAAAGTAATTTTACACCCGAAATGCGGATCAGAAACAGTTGGATGAAACACTTGTACTGGTATTAGGTGGAATTATTTGGTTACTGAGATCATTTCCCCCCTTTCTTCAGAGTTTAAGCAATTTTTTCGTAGGTGAGTTTGTTGTTCAAATTATATTTCACTGACTTGAAATCCCATGATTGATGAAGCATCCAAGCTATAATATAACTTTTGTTATTTGCAGGATGGGAACGTTTGCTTAATTTTATTATTCATAGCATCTTGAATGGTAGTCAAGAGGTTGGCCTTGCAGCAATAAGTTGTTTACAGACAATTATTAGTTATCATTGTCCAAAGGTAAGCTCCCTCATGAAGCCAACTTAGTGAAGTAAGAGATCTGGAATGACCTTAGTAATGCTTCTAATCAGCTTGTTTTTAGTCTTTAGTTTTTTATATATATTTACCTAATGCACAAACTTTGTTCGACAATGACATGTATTTACAACTGCTAGTGAAAATGCAATGGCAGTAGGAGCTCCAAGAGTGCAGGAGATGCAGATAGTGAAATTGTAATTCACAAGTTGTCTTCTATTGACTTTTCTATTTCTTCTCTAACCTCAGTTTTATAGCTAGTTTATAATGTAACAGTTTACTAGGCATACATTTTTTGTATTTGTTTGTGTGCGATAAATCTTACGAACTTTTATTTTACTAAGAATCTTTGATCCAGGAAAATGTTCCTCTACTGCAACGGACTATTTTGGAGATTTTACCGCTGCTACGTCCTATTGATGGGCTACCTTCAATGTGATCACTGCTTCTTCAAGAGCTAATATGTTTTGTTGTGGGTTTTGATGCTCCTCGGCATAAAAGGAAAGTAGAGAAGGAACCAAGTAGCAACATCAACAAAGTTGTTAGGGGTTAAGATGAGATCTCAAGCTGCTTCCAGTTCACAAAGTGATGATCAAGCTGCTTTCAATTCTTCTAGGAGATTCAGCATCTCGTTTAGATCTTGGCTTTAGTTTCCAGCTTCACCTGCTTTTTAATTTTTGAGGGGGTGGAGTTGCTTTGTGGTCTGCTATACCAAAATGTTTATAAGGATCTACTCTTAGTTGCTTGTAAAGAAAATATTGTGTCCCAAAGTACACTGGTAGCTGTCAAATTGATGCTTTCGGTCTTATAGATGCTTCTTCATGTTGAGGTGTATTGCCACGCTATTCCTTTGCCTATGTGAATATGCAAACAACTTTCTTTGCTTACTGGTCTAGTGGATGAAGATTTTTGAGTTGATTTTTAGATACATTACAGTTATGAATTTGACTCCTCTTTTTTCTTTTCTTTTCTTGAGACAACTACAAAGATTTTTATGGTATTTTGTTTAATGGACAATGGGATTGTTATTTAGGTTGAGTGCATTTACATTTTTGCATATATTTTTTGAGTTAAGGTGGAACAGTGACCATGTTTGTGATCTCACGATGCCGGTGATTAGATAGATAGAGAGAGAGACTAAGATCCTCTAATATCCTGTCATGCCAATAAAATATAAAAAAAATGAAAAAATTGGCTTTATACATGATAAATTACCCATAAAAAATTATAAATATATTTTTCTATGTTTAGTTGACATTACCCTTGATTACAAAATATTGACATTAGAGTTCTTCAATCCAAATATGAGTATTTTTTAAATTGTGTTCATATAGTTGGCAGCTTCTTTTACTCCCTCAATTTCGACATCGGACCAGAATTGGGGATGGTTGATTTCTTTGTAGCAGCAAGTAACAAACTACCAATTTAATTAGTACAATTGCTTTGTATGTAGTATGTTTGAAGAATTAACATCAAAATTTTATTTTATTAGCAAATTGCCAAAGTAAGGAAGAAAAAAAATGGACAAAGTATTAATCAAAACCTTTCCTCTTTTAAAAACTACACAATTTATAGTTGAAGCTATAAATCAAAGAACTACTTACATGAACTGAAAGAAGAAGGAAAAAATGACGTATCATGTCGCTAACTAGCTAATGCAAAATTCCTAACAAACTCCATTTCCCTTCTCCTCTCGCTCATGCCACACCCCACTCGAGCTTCCGCAATGTTCACCCCAAAGAGCCTGATCGAGCGATGAAACAATACGATGTACATTTGACTCCTCCATTTTCCTCCTCCATTTCCATCCTCCACTCGCTAATGCCTTCGGCTTGCATTCGATGTACATTTGCTTCTCCGGCCCGATCGAGCGATGAAATAGTACGATATCACCTGCATTGAGACCCTTCTCTTTCACGAACCGACTCCATCCCTTGGCCAGCACGTAGCTCTGGCTATTGTTCCCATACGAGTACCAGAACCTCCACACTTTTTCATTACTTGCGTTCTCAATTAATCTGCGAGAGAAAATTCTTCAAAGGCGTTCAATCGAACACTTGACGTTCGAGGTTGGGAATAGAATCAAAATTATCAATTTGGAACCCCGATTTGAAGAAATGACCAATAGATTGAATCTGAGAACTCACCGATTTGACTTTGATCTCCTCGAGGTCGACACAACTCTGGGACGATTCTGATCAGCCGCGGATGACAAAGCTTCATCACCGGAGAAGAATACCGCAATAACCGATCACTGCTGCGATGATTCATTGATCACTGTCGAGCTCATCGTCGGAGAAGACGTCTAGAGTGAGGCTTCGACTGTACTCGAAGGAGTTAGAGAAGGGTTAGGGCGGTGTCGTGAGGGAGGTGAGAGAGGGAGGTCCGGTGTGGGGAGGGGAGCAGCGGTGGAGAGAGAGGGAGGTCCGCGTAGGGGAGGGGGGTGGCAGTGGAGAGAGAGGGAGGTCCGGTGGGAAAAGAGGGATGTGAGAGAGAGGAATTAAGGAAATTAGTGTAAACCCCCTCGACCAGAAATTAGGGTTAATTAATTCAAATAGTCTAATTAGGGTTAACTAGATATAATTAAGATTTATTATATAGTATTATAATACCTATGCAATGATTTGTTATTTTAGGATACTACCCTAGCTGTTACCCTAAAACAATTTCCACATACTTGGCCTAGACATACTAACCTATCATATTGAACCTAGAACAAACCTCGGATACTGATTTTTGTGCCTGATTTTAGTCGCACAAAAGTCGTTACAAACGTCCGTACGCAACTTAAATAAATTGCGTAATTACGTTCGTTGTCCGTTTCAATCGAAATTGAGACCCAATCTCGATCCGATTTGACCAACCCAGATCATGGCATTATTGTACACTGAGCCTACCACACTAATGACCCTTGTCCAACCCAATTTAGACCCCCGGTTTTTATTAAATTAAATTAGAGACACCCGGCGCATTAATTATTAATTAATTAATGTGGTGATCTAACCTCAGTTGAATTAGACCCAACTCCAACCCAAACCCACACCCACACCCATAAGCCTCATACAAAACACCATACACCATCCTAGCCCAATGTAGAACACGAAACATGGTGTTTGTTTACATCAAATCTCCAATTTCAGAATCTGTGCAATTTCCCCCCCTCATTGGCCCAACCTCATGGAGAAAGAAATTGTCATTCCCTAACCGTTCTCCATCACAATTTTTTCCTCCATTTTCATGTACTTACACTACTTTTTGGAGGACCCATCATGGCCCTCCATTCAAATTGCTCAATCCCTAGCCCTCCCCTCATCATGATGGACATCCCCAACTCCCCAAAAATAATGCCCAGCCGGTCCTAATCCCTAGGCAGCCCCCCCACTCTCTCACCTACATAAACAACATGTTACATCACTAAAGAGGGCACACAACCCAAGAAAACCAACTAAACCCTATCTTTCCTTAAACCACTCAGCCCGAGCTCAACCCCAACCCGACCACCCGCCGCCTCCTCCCGACCAGCCACCGCGTCCGGCGACCCCCGTACCGACCCAGTCCCCTTCGCCGACCTCCCCCCTACCTACCACCACCGCCCCCGACCACTGCTCCACCCACAGCCGCCTCACTCCCCGTCGTCCTCAACCCGAGCCACTCCTCCCCGCACTAACAGCCGACCACCCGAAGACTCCCCACTCCGCCACCGCTGAACGCCAGGCCGCCAAACTTCGCCGACCCCTTCCCCGGCCAACCACCGTCCTCACCGTCAATTTTTGGCACCTATCGACGCCTGAGCAGGCCGCAATAGCCCCCGCAGCGCCGTCGGGTCCTAGTCGCTGTTGCCATTGCCGAACTCCCCACGCGTCGCCGGAGCTCCGTCCGGCCACCCCCGCCGTCGACGGCCAGCCACCGGGAAGCCCTCGACCCGAGCGTCGATTTGGTAAATTATTTTATGTATTATTATCTTTATTTTTAGGCGTATTTCAATGTGCAAATGTTCTATACACTCGTATTGGTTTAGTTTAAGTATTTTATACGTATTCAGTATATTAATTAGTATATTCTGTATTATTAGGTATATATATATATATACCTCCTGTATAAATTCTGTATTATATATATATATATATATATTTATTGTAATTAGTATTATATATAATAGGATTATAAATATGTATTTAGTGTACGCATATAAATACCTATTGCGTATATATATATATATATATATATATATATATATATATATATATATATATATATATATATATATATATATATATATATATATATATATATATATATATATATATATATGTATGTATGTATATTGTATAATATGTAGAATAGTAAATATTTAATATAAATCATAGTAAAAATAATTTCTGTGGTTTAGTATAAAATAGGTAATATAATACTATTTGTATGTTTTATATTGTATTAAAAACTTATACATCTAACATGTATATATATATATATATATATATATATATATATATATATATATGTATATATATATATATGTATGTATGTATATTTGTATTGTATGTAGAATATTATATATTTAATATACATTGTGTTTAAATATATTTTCTGGGATTAAGTATATTATATGTAATATTTACATAAAATGCTGTACAACTCCATGGAGAGTATGATTTTCTTATTAATTTTTTATCCAACAATTCTTGGATTTCTTTTTTTACATAACTCAAGATATTCTTGATTCATTTGACAAGGTCTTGCCTTAGTGGGAATATCATTTTCATTAAAGGATTCTTCATAGGGTAGAGAAACAATATGTTGTTTCCTATTCCAAAAAGCATTTGGTAAATTACTACAAGTTTGTAGCTTGAAGTCTTCTTCAATTTGCTTAATTTTATTTTGAATTTCAAATTGTTTTAACTGCTGGGTTATAGTAACCTGAGCAAGTTCTTCTTTTAAGAAATTAACTTGATTTTCTTTTAAACTAACATTGTTAAGAATTTTAACAATTGGATTTGTTATAAATTTAAAAGTTATTCTTTTGCCTTTATAACAGGTTGTGATTCCTTCCTTTGTGATCTTATTTATTGGCATAAGTTTTTCTAGGAAAGGAGTTCCCAGAATAACATGCTGAGATATTTCTTTTACAACTATTAGATGTATAGGAATACAAACATTATTTTTACAAATATTCACATCAGTGATTTTGTAAGGAGTAGTTAGTGCTTTATTATTAGCAGCACTTAATGTTTGAGTTGTTCGTTCACAATATTTAATAGGAACGATTCCTTCTTTGACGCAATTAAGATCTGCACCACTATCCACTAGTACAATTAAATTCGTCAAATAATATTCATTATTAACAAGCATATTTATCTTGATATACCATTTATGGGTAATAAATAAATCCATTTTTTGTAGGAAATTGTTCCCAACAATATCTTCTTGTTCGTCTACTAAATTCTCTCCCTCTTGAAGTTGAGAGTGTGAAGAACTAGCAGAAGAGTTACCAGTAGTAACAGTTTTAGCTGAGTGTCTAGATATATTTTCTAGCTCAAGCTTATCTAATCTCGTCTGAATTTGTTGATCTTGAGATTTTAAATTTTTAATCTCAATTTTTAAAGTCTTTATTTCAGACTGAAGGTCCTGCATTGTGACAGGTTTCACTTGCCTATTCTTATATCTTGAGAGGACTTCAGCCATATTATAAGCTTCAGTAGGACTTTGAATAGGGATATTTTTCCCTGATTTCTCTTGCCCAATAAAATCAATAATTTTATTTTTTATATTGGGACTAATATTATCACGTAATAAGGCTTCAATTATATCTTTCTTCTCATCAAGAGTTAAAGTATTAATTGATAAGCCATTCATTTCTACTATAGATTTATAGTAGTTAACATCTTTGTCTGTAACGCATTCGTTACATTGACAATTTTTATTACATTCATTGTCAGAAGTGTCTGTTAATTCATCATTAGATGAACTTTCTTCATAATCTGAATTGATCATTAATTTATATAGAGTATTCCTTAACTCTTCATCTTCAATTTCTTCTATTTTCTTTTTAGTGTAATATTTGTTCGCATAGTGGCCTAATTTACCACATTTGTAACATTTAATTACTTTCTTGGAAGACTTCTTCTTCTTCAAGTTTCTACCTTCCTTATTGGTAGTTTCTTTTCTTTTAGAAGGGTATTTCCTTCGTCTATAAGGTCGCTTATTATATTCCTTATAGTCATTCACTTTTTTTTTCTCCTTTGTATTAGGAGGTTTAGAAATATCCATAGCAAACTGGTCACAGAATTCTCCCAATTGCTTTCGTTCAGAGAGTCTCTGAGTTTTTAATTGATGTCGTAGCTTTAAATCATTACATAAAGCTAGACCTTCTTCTATACACTTATTGATCAAATTACCATAAGTGTAATTAGAATAAGGTATAACACCATTATTATTAGTTTTAAAATGGATTAGGTATCCAATCCCTAATAAAAGGGATTTACTAAATAGAATAGTAAAAGCTAGAATTTATTCTAAATTTGACCTGAAATCAGGTTATTGGCAAATTCAAATTGATGAAAAGGATCGGTATAAAACTGCTTTTACTGTTCCTTTTGGCCATTATGAATGGAATGTTATGCCATTTGGTCTGAAGAATGCTCCTTCAGAATTTCAAAATATTATGAATGAAATATTCATTCAGCATTCAAATTTTATATTATCATACATTGATGATATATTGATCTTCTCTAATACTATTGAAGAACATTTTAAACATCTTAGTATGTTTAAACATTTAGCCATTAAAAATGGATTAGTTATTTCTGCCCCAAAAATGAAACTTTTTCAGCAAGACATAAGGTTTTTGGGACATAATATAACCAATAATACAATACATCCAATTGATAGAAGTATTGAATTTGCTTCTAAATTTCCAGATGAAATAACTGATAATAAGCAGTTACAAAGATTTCTTGGTGCATTGAATTATGTATCAGAATTTTATAAAAATATTGCAAATGATACAAAAAATTTGTATCAAAGATTAAGAAAAAATCCTACTCCTTGGACTAATGCTCATACCGAGGCAGTAAAAATAATAAAACAAAAGGTTAAAAATTTACCTTGTTTACATTTAGCTAATGCTGAATGGTTTAAAATTGTTGAAACAGATGCCAGTAACATAGGTTATGGTGGCATACTGAAACAATTAAATCCTACTACTAACAAAGAAATGTTAGTAAGATATCATTCAGGAAAATGGAATGATGCTCAGAATAATTATTCTACTATTAAGAAAGAAATTTTTTCTATCATACAATGTATACATAAATTTCAAGATGATCTGCTTAATAAAAATTTTTTATTACGCATTGATTGCAGTTCTGCAAAAACCGTTTTAGAAAAAGATGTTAAAAATTTAGTGTCTAAGCAAATATTTTCTAGATGGCAAGCAGAATTAGCCATATTTGAATTTGATATTGAATATATTAAGGGCATTAATAATTCCCTTCCTGACTTTTTAACTCGTAAATTTTTGCAGAACCATGCATAGGAAGGACAAGGGGAAACAGCCATGGGTTCCTCGGCCCATGACTTCGGACTCCAATGAGTTTCGATATCAGTCCAAGAAAACTGTTCTTGGAAAAAACAAGCCCTCTAATAGCGGCATCAAGATTCAAGATCCTGAAGAAGCCAATATTTCTTACAAACAGGCGGTTGAGGTGGAAACAATATTCACCCAAAATAATTATTCAAATAATTATTCAGAAGAAATTCTTCTATTAGAAAAATCTGACATTCCAATGATGAATGATCCTTGGAAGTTAAAAGAAAAATATCTGAAAAATAATATGTTTCCAGTCCAAGTATATATTTAATATACATTGTGTTTAAATATATTTTCTGGGATTAAGTATATTATATGTAATATAATATTATATATTAAATACTTATATGTATTAAACATATAGTATATATATATATATATATATATATATATATATATATATATATATATATATATATATATATATATATATATTTAATATACATTTCATTATTTTGTGTATATTAAATATGTATATATGTGTATATAAATGTGTACATATATTGTGTATTTAAATATATTAGAGTATAAAATAAAAATATGTAATTGTATATGTATTTTATGTTGTGTACTTGTTTATATAAATATATGATAATTTTGGGTCTATGTATTAAGTTATAAATATGGTATTATGTGTTTATATATATTATTGAATATAATTATATATAAACATAATTATTAGTGTATTTCTAAATAATACATAAGTACTATTTTTGTACTATTAAACATACATATTATCTTAATATATTTAATTATGATTTAGTGTATATATATATATATATATATATATATATATATATATATATATATATATATACAGTCCAGACCCCGTGTCAGCTATAATTGCAAGTAGTGTGTATTAGTCGTGCTATTGTAGCGACTAATATTGTCATTATTATATCATATATAGGACTGCTGGACAGTATCGCCGAGGCATCAGGAGCAGGACTATGGATTTCGCAGCTACCCGGGAGAGGCAAGTATACCTTGCTGAATTACTGCTTAAAATTAAATGATAAATGTTGCAAATATACATAAACTGTTCGCGTTCGAGATTGACTCGGGTGCAGTCGACAATGCATCGATGAGTAGTGTACTTGACCTAGTTGCTAGCTGACTCACCTTCTATTGTGAGGATATTTTGATATCTTCCTAGACCGTGACATTTACACGTATCACGATGGTACATTCATATTGGGATGCGGGTCCGCGTACCCGATTCGCTATCGGTATGTACGACATGTCACGCCCCGGTCCCGCCCGGGCCGCCGCTCCGCCCTGCCCCTCGTCCGTGCGGCCGGGAATTAACGAACCGGACACGTATCACCGTGCCTCGGCGCGCCGGACGTGAATCACCGTGCCCGTCCCGCGGGTTTGAGGGAGGAAGGGAGCCAAGCGAATGGCCCGTTCGAGCTTTCGGGGGACGTGATGCCGCACGGGCCTGGGGTTGCGCCCGTGCAAGGCCAATCGTTTAAGTTGATAGTTGGCTATCATCGCATCAATCGAGTAAGCAGCGGAAAGGGACTTGTTGCAATGCAATGCATTAGCCAACTGAGTGTTCGGGACAATCGAGGCAACTTGGGTTTCCTTTAGCAAAGGCACACGTTCGTTCCATACATTATGCCCCCTTATACGATAGCATTCTCGGGGCAACAATCGAAACCAGGATTCCGGGTCTTCGGGACTGTGGCACGCCTATCGCTCCCTCGGACGATCCAGTACCTGCGAACAAGTAAACTGTTGGTGGGTCAGCACTTTATACAAGTACTGGTGAGATAAATCAACTGAACAGAAACAAGCATTCACTCAAACAGGCACTAAGTAATCATGTTATAAAACATTACATTACTAGTGATCTTTCTAGTTTTTACCTAGGTTCGTTTCATGCAGTTCTAGCAGAGTCGATTTACTTGTTTAGAAACATGTTTGGAAACAGAGTTTCATATTGAATATGCAAGCAAGCAAACCGTTCATGTTTCAGGGTGTACGTAGCGTGTCTCGTGCGACTCGAGGGTCTGATGCAAAGCTAGACACACAATGCACATTCTTAAGGGCAGTCACTATCCAAGCCAACACAATGACTTAGCTATATGCAGGGCAGTCCCCGAGTAACTCAGGATCGGCAGCTGGTGGAACAGCATACCAATGACTCTTTATCTGATGCTAGAGGCAGCTGTGACTCATGGTTGCTTTGCACTATCATGGTAGCAGCCGGGACACATGCAGTTCAGCTCTCCACCAATAGCCATTGTCCGACCGCGTGCGAATGCATGGAACACTATCAAATAAACTCTAGTATGCAGACGAGACGAACCATCAGAATACACTCATTGTTGCGGGGCAATCCGACTTATCACTTGAACACGTTCAGGCACAGTATGGTTCTCTCGAAGCATAGACGATAGTGAACATATTCATGCACTCTAAGCAGGCGATTCAGGATTCTCGTTAAGCAGGCATTGTTTCAAAGACAAGCTAGGTGAGTTCGTTCATTAACATGCAAGGCAGGTTCTATTATTCTCTTAAGAAAATATTGCAAGCAAAAACTCAGGTTATTATTAAGGCGTGCAAGAATCAGAGAACGAAGTTCTGCCCACTCACCTTGATACATAACGCCGGTGCGGAGCGGGGCGTTACATACTTACCAACCAACAAAAAGTTTCGTCCTCGAAACTTCAAGGATAAACTTCTCGATATCCCGAGTAGCGATAGTGCCGTCCCTCGCCGTACTCAATCGAAACAATCAAGCAATTCAAGTTCAGGAAACATTTTGCACTTTGAGAATATCTATGGACTTATTGTATGGAACGCTCTTTGCAAAACCATATCGATAATATCTCAGAGTCATAGCAACGGTTTGGGCCAGAGAATCGATTCCGCTCTGATACCATTCTGTCACGCCCCGGTCCCGCCCGGGCCGTCGCTCCGCCCTGCCCAGCGCCCGTGCGGCCGGGAATTAACGAACCGGACACGTATCACCGTGCCTCGGCGCGCCGGACGCGAATCACCGCGCCCGTCCCGCGGGTTTGAGGGAGGAAGGGAGCCAAGCGAATGGCCCGTTCGAGCTTTCGGGGGACGTAATACCGCACGGGCCTGGGGTTGCGCCCGTGCAAGGCCAATCGTTTAAGTTGATAGTTGGCTATCATCGCATCAATCGAGTAAGCAGCAGAAAGGGACTTGTTGTAATACAATGCATTAGCCAACTGAGTGTTCGGGACAATCGAGGCAACTTGGGTTTCCTTTAGCAAAGGCACACGTTCGTTCCATACATTATGCCCCCTTATACGATAGCATTCTCGGGGCAACAATCGAAACCAGGATTCTGGGTCTTCGGGACTGTGGCACGCCTATCGCTCCCTCGGACGATCCAGTACCTGCGAATAAGTAAACTGTTGGTGGGTCAGCACTTTATACAAGTACTGGTGAGATAAATCAACTGAACAGAAACAAGCATTCACTCAAACAGGCACTAAGTAATCATGTTATAAAATATTACATTACTAGTGATCTTTCTAGTTTTTACCTAGGTTCGTTTCATGCAGTTCTAGCAGAGTCGATTTACTTGTTTAGAAACATGTTTGGAAACAGAGTTTCATATTGAATATGCAAGCAAGCAAACCGTTCATGTTTCAGGGTGTGCGTAGCGTGTCTCGTGCGACTCGAGGGTCTGATGCAAAGCTAGACACACAATGCACATTCTTAAGGGCAGTCACTATCCAAGCCAACACAATGACTTAGCTATATGCAGGGCGGTCCCCGAGTAACTCAGGATCGGCAGCTGGTGGAACAGCATACCAATGACTCTTTATCTGATGCTAGAGGCAGCTGTGACTCATGGTTGCTTTGCACTATCATGGTAGCAGCCGGGACACATGCAGTTCAGCTCTCCACTAATAGCCATTGTCCGACCGCGTGCGAATGCATGGAACACTATCAAATAAACTCTAGTATGCAGACGAGACGAACCATCAGAATACACTCATTGTTGCGGGGCAATCCGACTTATCACTTGAACACGTTCAGGCACAGTATGGTTCTCTCGAAGCATAGACGATAGTGAACATATTCATGCACTCTAAGCAGGCGATTCAGGATTCTCGTTAAGCAGGCATTGTTTCAAAGACAAGCTAGGTGAGTTCGTTCATGAACATGCAAGGCAGGTTCTATCATTCTCTTAAGAAAACATTGTAAGCAAAAACTCAGGTTATTATTAAGGCGTGCAAGAATCAGAGAACGAAGTTCTGCCCACTCACCTTGATACATAACGCCGGCGCGGAGCGGGGCGTTACACGACATGCATCACGGACTAGCCTGTATTCTAGAGTAGTATAGTTAGATGAGACTTGGCATATAGATACGAGACACTCACGTCGTGTATTCGACTTGCGTATCTACATTGGGCGGGAAGGACAACTGATAAACGTATGTGATACATCTATCGGACTCCGTGGTATCCAGAGGAACCACAGACCCGGTGACTTCCTATATTCAGACACCGCGCTCTACGGAGTGTTACGGACGTATATACATTGCAGATACCACGTCCCTTAGAGTGTTGGACGATATATATATACAGATACCTCATTCTTCGGAATGATGGACGTTGCAGATACCACACTCTAGAGGACGTTGGACGTTATGCCTACACCTACCTATACGTTCCGAGGTTGTCCTTACATTGCATTCACTTAGATGGTTAGCACACCTCTTTACTTTTATTCAGTACTATATCTGGCATGCATATTGTATCTTGTTACGTCCCTCTAAGGACCTGGTTATCTTCCAGATCTGGACGAGGCCTATTACCCCACAGTGTACGGGCCAGGTGTGGAGACGAGGTTTGCTCTTGACGAGGAGCTGGAGGTTTTACCATCGGAGTACCCCTGATCATCTTGGTAGGCCTTCCGCCTATGACTGGAGCTCCTTACATAGTTAGCAGATGTTTCAGTCACTCTTATTATCAGTACTCTTATTTCAGACTATCAGTACTTTATCTCCAATATTTGTAGTGGGTTTGTTTCCACCCGACATATTTAAGTTGTACTATGTCATTCGACTATGTTTCTTATATTCCAGTCTTTCATTTCAGTATTTTACTTGTTGTTTGTGGATGAGATTAGACACTGCCTGTTGTTGATATTAGATTTGTTAGATTTAGGACAGCGTAGCACGCTTCGTCAGGATCCATTAAATTGGGATATCCTCGGAGATGTGTCAGCTGGCCAATGCCACGTGGCCTGGTTTCATATATTTTGGGACTAGGGCGTGACAATTAGATAAGAGTTAAAGGGAGGGTACTTAAGTGCAAAATGATCACTTAAGTGATATTTGTGAGATGGTGGGCTGGGATGGTGCCACGTCACCGCTAACCTCATTTGAGAGTGATGTGTCATCCCACCTCTCTCTCTCTCTCTCTCTCTCTCTCTCTCTCTCTCTCTATATATATATATATATATATATATATATATATATATAACGAAAATAGAATAATAGAAAAATCATTGCATACCAAATCAGGAAACCCTCTCCAATCAAATAATCCCTCTTCGACGCCTCCGAAACCCTAATCCTAGCTACATGATTCTCGGCCTCCCCCATCCTTGCCATCAGACCCCCCAGCCCGCCACCTTCGCCGGACTCTACGGATGACCGGTACCCTAACCCTGATGGTCTGGTCGATCTCGCTGAGAAAGATTGTCGGCCCCTGCCTTAAGCTCTTCTCCTCCTCCGACCCGGACGCCGGCGATGGGGTGGTCCTGCGGCCGGAGAGGCTGCTCTGGTACAAGGACCTCGGCCAGCACGCCGCCGGAGAGTTCTCCATGGCGGTGGTCCAGGCCAACAGCCTGCTGGAGGACGGGAGCGAGATCGAGTCGGGCCCGCTGAGCTTCGGCGGCGGGGTGGTCCCGCAGGGGACCTTCGTCGGGGTCTACGACGGCCACTGCGGCCCGGAGACCTCGCGGTATATTAGGGACCACTTGTTTCAGAACCTCAAGAGTACGTGTTGCTGACAAAATTGCAAACTTTGTTAATCGATGCTCCTATGATCTTGTCAGAGCCGTCTCAAGAAATTTAGGGGCACTAGTAAACATATCTCGATCAATTAAATAATTAGAGATTATTGTTGTTCCATTGAGATGTATAGACTGACCGAATTGTACAATTTTTTATTTCCTCCTCTCTATATATATGTTGGACACACAAATATATATATATATATATATATATATATATATATATATATATATATACACACACACACACACGGGCCCCTTAGAACATGGGCCCTAGGCGCCCGCCTAAGTAAAGTACAACTGTAGAGACGGCTCTGTTTGTTGTTTAGTTTGTTGTCTATATTGTTTATTCGTATCAAGAGTAATAATTAAACGTGAGAGCGTCTTATCGGCACTCGGCACGACATGACGGCAGGGCACGTGGCCGCTACTTGGAGGACACAGTCTCTTCATAATAAGACACATGTCTGATACGATGTGACACAGGAATGGATATGGTTCTGATGTTTGGAGTGCCCATTTTTTTCTAGCTGCTACATCCGATTCCCCTAAACTATGTTACCTGGACTTGGATACGGGTGTCGGATACGGGTATATATCCAAGAGTCGGGTACTTCAAATTCATAATTGAAGGACACGGACTCGGCTAAAAAGAATCCAAATTTTGAATACTGATACTGGGATATGATTATTAAAATAAATACATTTGAATATAGTTTCATAAAAAGACAATACTCTCTAATTGAATTTGTATGATTTCTTAAAAAAACAGTTGTAATAAAGTTTGTATTGTTTCATATATTTAATCTTATAATTAAATTTGTATGGTTTCATAAAAAGACATCATGTAATTAAATTTGTAATGTTTCATAACTTTACTAACCATCCACCATATTAAAATAAACTATCTACTTCACTACCAGTCTTCCGATTGTCACCATAAAAGACCATGAATGATCTGATTGTTACTATGGAGGATCGGATACGAATTCCATTACAATATCCATATCCTACCCGGTGGACACGGATATTTCTCCTAAAGTGGAGAGTCCGGGTAACATAGTCCCTAAACCTTCCGCGTAAGCAGAATGTTAGTAGCAGTGCCTTTTTTAAGAAATAATTGAAGGTTCTATTTTTTATCTTCAGGATAGCTATAACTCGTTTGGTTCGCGGAAAGGAAAGGAAATGAAATCAATTCCTTGCTCTTTTCTTTGCTTTGAAAAATTACAATTTTCATTGATTTTTCTTTCTGGTGTTTGGAAATGCCAAGGAAATTCTTAGCTGGAAAGTGAATACTTAAGGTGGGAAAGTGAATTCTTAGTTGGTTTTTAGTTGGATGGAGGGAACCATTTTTCTCCTATATTTCTTTCCATTTGGAATCACTTTCCTTTCCTCCTCAATTCTTTTGGTATCCAAACATAGGAAAGTAATGACTTCCCTTTCTCAACCCCATGATTCTGTGAACCAAACTAGGCCTAAATATTATGGTCATATCTTCGTGGATAGCTTAGAGTTTTTGATTTTTGTTACCTTCGTGGATTGCTTTGAGGGTTATTGTGGTCAAATCTTGCTTATAGTAAGCTCAGTCTGATCATTATAGTTGAGCTCGAATTTCTACATATAAAGAAAGGTAAGGTCTCAAATATTATGTAGTGCAAGTTTTTCTTTCTGAATGCATACTTCGGTATTCTGTTCTCTACTGACTAGTTTGTTTTTGTTCCCTGTTATATTTTTTTGTTTCTTTGTCCATTTCTAGGATTGTTATGGGTATATCTCCTTTCCAGTCATATATAGTTGCATGATTCATCGATCAGCAATCTTTATTGTTTGATAATCAAGTTCCAGTTTCTATAGGTAAATTAGGGTTAGGGTCAGCATTTGAAGGGGAGGTAACTTTCTTTCTGATTGATATATCATTTTCTGATTATAAGGTTATACTTGGTTCTTAATTAACCTAATGGGCTTTTTAGCTAAGTCTGAGATTGAGTGATTTTATATTCTTTAATTTGTTTAAATTGTTTATTCATCCTTCAAACTAGCAGTAGGATATTTTGTTTCAATTTTTTATAAACAATTTGTTATTTTTGTGTTCGGTTGGTTCGTTAGTGAATATTGATTAGTAAGGTTTTGTGCCTGTTCAAGTAATATCCAAGTTCATTTGCTAAAAAGACGTATATAAGTGATCTTCCTTGTTCAATTTGAAAGATAGTTCCATGATCTTTCACAGTTTTTGTGCCGTTTTCTTATTGTCTTCATAGATTGGATTTGAATCTCATCTTTTCCCTTTGATGTTTAGCAAGTTATTTTTTATATAGCTACCCATATTGCACGGACACAGATACGACACGACATGGTAAGGACATGACAAGACGGACACGGCACCTATTTTGGTGTGTCGTTAGTATTTTAGAGTGTCTGGGATGTGTTGAATACATGTTTGACACGTCATGGCCCTAATTTTTGGAGTGTGTGCTTCCTTGATATCTACTCTATCTGATTACATAATTATGTGGGAATGCAGAATTCTCATCGGAACAACATGGCATGTCAGGAGATGTAATACGTCAAGCATTCTCAGCCACCGAAGAGGGATTTCTCTCTATTGTCAGAAGCCAGTGGCTAAACAAGCCTCAGATTGCTGCAGTTGGTTCATGTTGTTTGGTGGGCGTTATATGTGGTGGGTTTCTTTACATTGCAAATGCTGGAGACTCTCGTGTAGTATTAGGTAGATTTGAAAGAGATAATACAGATGTTAGTGCCGTGCAGTTGTCGGTGGAGCACAATGCATCCTATGAATCTGTGAGAAATGAACTCCGTTCTCTCCATCCTCAGGATTCAAAGATTGTGGTGTTGAAGCGCAAGGTTTGGCGTGTGAAGGGTCTTCTACAGGTAAAAAAATACTTTGTTCTGTATTTTTCAGCATTTTTATCAAAATTAGCCTATGTTGGATAGAGATGAATATGGATAAGAACATGGCACGGATTCATCATAGTTCGGCATGTTTAGAAAATTCAGAATACAATTATATGGCATCCATACAGTTATAAATGGACAATAGACACATTTATATACATATTTTATGTATTAAATCTTCTTAGTCTAAGTAGATAGTCCTACATTAGATATACTTGTACGTGGAAGATTCTCCTCCTGAGAATATGCAGTCAAATCACTCAATAATTATAATGTTATACATGGTATCGGAGCATGGTTCATCTTGGGCTTAGCTTTCTACCCTTCCCAAAAAAGTTATAGTCCATCTCATTGTAAACTGTGAACTTAATTAGACATCCATCCATTATCCTCTAAAACCCTGACCCTTGCCTCAATCTCTCAATCTCTAAACTGAGCCTCTTTCTCCAACTTTTTTCCATCCCTCTCTACACCAAACCCTAACCCAAATTAAAATCCTTACTACATTGTCATCTCTCTTTCTCTATTCTCTTATCCCCCTCGATAACCGACAAACCAACAAACCAGAACCATTCCTTCCTCCAAACTCCTTAAAAAAGTTCCTATAGCTGTCAAGGCGAAAATTGAACTTAAGCGACAAGGTCTGTTGGAACCCAGGACCCCAGGTGCAAAGCGCAAAAGCGAGGCACTTGCCTGAGCAAGCGTACAATGTGTAATAATATAGACCTAAAAATTGTCGTCTTACTATATTCTAGATCGCACTTGTTTGCAACAAAATAAGGAAGTGTCAATTGCACTTTAACCGTAGATGGGAAGGGTTGCTAATGCTGTTGGAACTTGTACACTGTCATTTTAATAACTATGCTATTGGAACTTGTTCGCAACAAAAACAAGACGTGCACCTAGCTGAAGTGAGGCACAACCTCCCTTAGTGCAGACCTTTTCGCCTAGGTGTGAGCCTCCATGCTCTTTTAATAACTATGTTCTTTCTCTAGAACTCCTTCAGATGAGTTGGTATCCCATCTTCCTTTAATCTCCATCTTGTGTACTTCTGGCAGCAACTCCCAACTCCCGATCCAGCCATCATCACCGTCGACCGACAACTCCAGATCTGACCACCATCCTGCCACATCCTCTGCTGCTTCTTACCCCATTTCTTTGGTCAGCACAGATACTGGCCCCAGCTCCTAAGTTACTGCAGAACCAACTTGCTTTTGCTCCAAAATTTCAACTCCTTTAGCTTCAAAAGTTCAGCCTCTTTAGGTCTGAAACTAGAGCTATTGGCCCTGCGTTTCCCACCCTATTTCAGCTCATCTTAACCTATTATAGCTCATCCTAACCTTACCCACTTCTTCGTTACAACATAATACATTGCCATCAGTCCTCCTTCATCCCGATCTTATGGATCTGATCTCCTTCATCCCAGTCTATGGGCATGCTCTGTTTTTGCCAAGGTCCTCAAGGAGGGCAACATGAAGTTGCAGGTCATGGTCACATGGGCCCTATTCGCGCATGTCACCAAACATTCAAAGTGTTAGTCATCCAGTATGCCATCTCACTTTCGGGACGGTGCAAGAGTATAGCAAGTGCCAAGATACAATTGTCACTTTTCCACCTCTCACCCATCTTCCTAGCCTCGACAAAGTTTCGACTTCCCTCCACTTGCCAGCTCTATATTGAGTCCGCCATCGAGATTGGATCTGGATCCCGGCTTTGAAGTGTCGACTTCACAAAGACCATCTGGATTGCTAGTTGCTATCAACTACGGTGCACCCCTACTTCGTTTATGAGGACCATTTGTACCTTGCCGACAACCAATTCTGCCAGGCCTAGCCTATTATTGTCATCGTCGGCAACGACACCGACCCAGTCTTTTCAGCCCTTTCATTGAGTGGCTCCTTCACCAACAACATCCGAAGTTCGCGTAGCTCCTCTCGAGGTTCGAGAACTGGCCACCCCAGCCACGATTAATCTCTTACAGTCATTCACTCATTACTTGTGTTTTGAACACTTTATGTTTCTTGTGCGAGCCATTATAGCTCAAGTTTGAACTCCACTCAACGACAACACAATGAGAAAAGATGACAACAAATGACTGGCTCGACTTGTGCAGCCCACCTTTATCGACCATTGACCAACCACTCCTCCACGGATGCTACTTCGATCTGAACATGCACATTGCTACCTCCAGATTGCATACTTGTCATCACTTGGAATCGACTGCAACATTGACACCTATGACTCCTGCCACTCTACCGACCACTGACAACCGCACACCCGAGTGCCGCCATCACTTTTTGCCTTGACCTCGACTAAACTGCAGCCTCTACTTACTACACCAACTTCGATTCTTCTTTCTTCTTGTTGACAGTTGGATCAACTCCACTACCCGCTACTCATCCAAAACTCCTTGTACAATCGATCTCCTTGACTCGACCTGTAGAGATCCTCTCGACCACCAACATCTCTCCATCTACTCCAGGTTCAGTTCTCTACTTTGTTCCAGCTCTGCATATTCCACCGATCTACCTTATTACTTTTCTCTCTAGCAATCACATAGGTGGTTTTCTAGCCTATTTTTCTTAGGAAAACCTTAGCTTCACTCCCAAAAAAAAGTTTCTTGCTTACAAGTTAAATTTGCTAGTCATATCCAACTTGAGGGGAGTGTTAGTCAGATATTTTGGTGCCACGCTCAAACTATTTCTCTCAACATCGTCCTCATGCATGTCGACCTCTCTACTTTCACACTGTCAGTGTTTCCATGTTGCTAACCTCCAAACTTTTACTTTGTCGTGCGTCCTCGTGTGTAGTTCTCTTGACTTGACTTTGTCACGAGTCCTCCTGCCATCCTCTCGACTTGACTTTGTCACGAGTCCTCCTGCCATCCTCTCGACTTGACTTTGTCATGAGTGCTCCTGCCATCCTCTCGACTTGACTTTGTCACGAGTCCTCCTGCCATCCTCTCGACTTGACTTTGTCATGAGTGCTCCTGCCATCCTCTCGACTTTTACACTGCCGTTCCTCGGCTTTTACATTACAGTGTAACATCTCGACCTTTGAGTACGTTGTTTGTCATCATGAGCTACCTCTCGACTTTTACTTAGTCGGCTTGTACGTCGGCCACTACTCTTGACGTTGTTTGTACGTCCTCGTGCAGACCTACACTATTGCTCTTTGGGTTTCGTGTCAACTTTTACAGTTGTAAGAATACTGTTGTTTCTACTCGTGAATGCGTGTCTATTGATGATACTTGGTCTACCATGATGTTGCTCTTCTAGTTTTCTTTTTGTTTATATTTTATGTAACAAGATGGACGTTTCAACTTTCAAATGCTCCAGCTTGATAGAGAAAGTTAGATTTAGTGAATTATAGTTAGTGGGTCTATGTAGCCACTACTCTTGACTATGTTTGTACGTCCTCGTGCTTAGTCCTACACTATTGCTCTTTGGGTCTCTGTAAACTTTTACTGTTGTAAGACTACTGTTGTTTCTACTTGTGAATGGGTGTCTATTGATGATACTTGGTCTACCATGATGTTGCTCTTGCTCTTCTAGTTTTCTTTTGTTTATATTATATGTAAGAAGATGAACATGTTTCAAATGATTTAACTTGATGGAGAAAGTTAGATTTATTGAGTTATAGAGTTAATTGGTCTATGTAGTGTGTTTCTACTCGGATACTTGGTCTACCATGATGTTGCTCTTCTAGTTTTCTTTTTGTTTATGTTCTATGTAACAACCTATGTGACAAGATGGACATGTTTCAAATGCTCCAGCTTGATGGAGAAAGTTAGATTTAGTGAGTTATAGAGTTAGTTGGTCTATGTAGTGTGTTTCTACTCGTGAATGTGTGTCTATCGATGATACTTGGTCTACTATGATGTTGCTCTTCTACTTTTCTTTTTGTTTATATTTCGATGTAACAAGATGGACATGTTTCAAATGCTCCTCTTGATGGAGAGAGTTAGATTTAGTGAGTTATTGAATTAGTGGGTCTATGTAGTTACTTTAGTCCATCATTGGGTAGACTTGTACAGGGAAGTCCATCATTAGTTACTTTAGTCCATCATTAGTTACTTTAGTTATATATATATATATATTTGTTGGTATATTAGAATATTTTTGGTATATTTGTTAGGATATTACAATGTTCTACAGGGTTTTTTAATGGGGTATTAATGTAAGATGAATGGTTGTAAGGCTATAAATAGTCAAGATATTATCAATAAAAAATATAACAATTACTCTAAAATATTCTATATAGTATCAGAGTCCAAACCCTAGCCACCACCTCCCAAACCCTAGCGGCCACCACCGCCACCGCTGCCACACCGTCCACCGCCACCGCTGCCACACCGTCCGCCACCACCGCTGCCGCGCCGCTTGCCACCACCGCTGCAGCACCGCTCGTCCGCCACTACTACCGCGAAGCCGCGACTCCCGCGGAGCCTTCTGTCGCGGTTCCTGGCCGTTCCAGATGTTGACATCGAAGGCCTAGATCTGATGTGGGAGACATGATTGGGTCTAGGAGAGGACGAAGAGGGCGAACGTGAATTGTGGGACGGGTGTGAGGTGATCGGAGAAGAGGAGGATCGATGGGGGAGATCATCAAGAAGTTGGACTATGCGGAGGTCACAACGTTGATGAAGCTGATAAAACTGTCGTCTTGTGAGAGCGCGACACGAACATTGGCGAAGTTGGAGCTTTCATCCATCTATCTGAAGCTTGATGGACCGGCCACCTACCTGAGTTGGTTACGACGGGTGAGGAGAACCCTCGCAGGGAAGAACCTTGAGGGTTTCTTGTCAGGAGAGAAGACAGAACCGGATGAGGGCTCGGCAGGACGCGATGAGTGGAAGTCCACTCATATGGTGGTATACATTTGGCTCATCAATTCTTTAGTCCAGTCGATCGTCGTCACAGTGGATGGCCTTCGGATGGTGAAATACGTGTGGGAGAAGTTGAGGAGAACCTACAATGGTGTGGGGAATAACTTGAGGGTTTACCAGATCAAGGGGGGATCGACGACACCGTACAGGGAGAGAAGACGGTACAGAAGTATGCCACGGAGTTGGAGCGTTTGTGGTTGGATTATGATCACTTCTCAGATCGGGCGAGCTGCGAGGACCCGAAGTGTAAGGAGAGACATGTATGTCTGTAGGAGATGACGATGAAGTTTTTTAAAGGGCTGGCCGTAGTGTTTGCTCAGAGGACAGCACTACTTCTAGCCCAACCGAAGATTCCTACACTTAAGGAGGCTATCTCGGCCATGATCCAGGAGGAGACTCGTATCAAGCTACAGGCAGGGACATGTGGTCCTCCTGAAGTGAAGACAACACTGACGGTTGCCAATTCAGGCGGCATAGGACCTAAGGGAGACCCCCAATAGCGTTACAACTGCGAGGAAGTGGGCCATCTGAGGTATACTTGTACCAAACCACCCAAGGAGGGAGATTCAGGTGGCGGACGTGGACAGTTTGGAGGACGTGGCCGTGGTCGGGGGAGTCGATGGAGTGGTCGAGAAGGTTATCGGACGAACCTGCTGGTAGCAGAAGGTGAGGAGGGAGCTAATGGTGCCTATACTGAGGAGGATCATGCACTACTCGACATGCTGGAAGTACTCAGGAGAAAGCAGAGAGCGTCAAGCGATGGAGACATGAGGAGTAGGACTGAGGAGACGTCCACCTCAGTCTTCGTCAGAGACAACGCTGCCATGTATGTCCATCCATCGGAAGGTATTGATGACTCACTCGCCCTTGCATCTATGTCTTTCCTTAGATCGTCGGACTGGATTGTCGATTCGGGTGCGTCTCGACACGTGACAGGGAATGCTAGTGAGTTCTCTTCCTATACTCACCTAGCATTTGCCGACAACATTCAAACAACCGATGGTACTTTCCAGCCAGTGGTCGGTAAGGGTACTGTCGATTGTACAGGTTCAGAAAGATTATCCAATGTTTTACATGCTCCTTTTCCAGTCAGTCTTTTGTCCATTAGTTCTATAATCCTCCAACTAAAATGCATTGTCTTATTTTATATTCCTAAGGTAATTTTCCAGGAGAAGGAGACGGGACGAAGACTTGGGACTGGCACTTGACATGATGAACTATGGTACCTGGATCAGGAAGGACTGGATTCGGCATTGGTGTCTGTGGCAAAAAGGGCAGAAATTGGAGGACCAAAGATGAGTGCTGAGGATACATTGATACTCCATCATAGGCGGTTGGGGCACTCTTCTTTTGGTATTTTGAGTAGGTTGTATCCATCTATTTATGAGAAGGCAAATAAGGAAAAATTAGTATATGATGCATGTGATTTAGGCAAACTTACTAGGAGTTCATATGTTAATGTCTGGGGCCGTGCGCCATAACTACTATATGAATGGTTACAAGTATTTTCTCTTTTATTGATTGTTCCTCTCGTGTCACCTGGCTGTATTTGATGAAGAATAAGAGTGAGGTCTTTGCCTGTTTTTGGGACTTTCATAAACATGTCCAGACTCAGTACAGAGCAGTGGTGAAGGTACTAAGGTCTGACAATGGAACATAGTATACCAACAAAGCACTTGAGGAATACCTGCCAGCCCAAGGGATACACCATCAGACTACCTGTGCATACACACCAACACAAAATGGAGTGACATAAAGGAAGAACACACACCTTCTGGAGGTAGCAAGGAGCATGATGATCGACATGAATGTCCCACAGAGTCTGTGGGGACATGCAGTGTTGACAACAACTCGATTGATCAATATGATGTCCTCGAAGGTACTGGGATGGAAGTCTCCATGTGAGATATTGCAAGGCAATAATAGTGGGATACTCCCACTAAACTAAAGGTGTTTGACTGCGTATGTTTTGTGAAGGACAATATACCGTCTGTTGGAAAACTTGACCCCAGAGCAGTCAAGTGTGTATTCGTGAGTGTGTATTCGTGGGCTATTCGACAACTCAGAAGGGATATGTGTGCTGGAGCCCAGTAGAGGAGAAGAAGTTTGTGAGCATGGATGTTCACTTCAGGGAGTTTGAGCCATACTACCGTCAGGAGGGAACCTCATCCATGAGCAACTCACATGATACTGAGAGTATGAGGCGAGAGAGGAAGATTGGTGAGAGTGTGGTGACCGATTTAGGAGTATGGCATGGAGGAACGTTTGAGGAGCAGGAGAGTAAAGAGGAATAGGGGGAGGCGATGAGAGGTGTTAGGTCCACGGCTCAGGGGGAGTTACTTACCTACAACAGGAAAGAGAAACAAACTGCAAGACCGATACCTATAGTGCCAGTGCCAAGTCCCTTGCCTACGTCTGTCTCAACTCCCGAGACACCTACACCACCACCAGATTTTTTTTCAGGTGATATCATTTTTCCTACTCCTCCCACACCATTATCAGTACGGAGGACCACTCGTAGCAATGCGGAAAATCCTTCTGATAGATATGGTTGGGACCTTGCTCAGTTTGTTTCATATAATAACATATATTTTTCTCATTGAGCATTCATTGCATCTTTGGATAGTATTACTGTACCTAATAATTGGCAGGTTGCTAAGAACGATCCAAAGTGGAAGGCGCAGATGCACGAGGAGTTAGACGCTCTTGAGAAGAACCACATTTGGGAACTGTTAGAACTGCCAGAGGGGAAGAGGGTAGTCGGATGCAAGTGGATCTTTACTGTAAAGCAAAACCCAGATGGAAAAGTAGAGCGCTACAAGGCTCGACTGGTAGCAAAAGGATACAGTCAGACGTACGACATTGACTATAATGAGAACTTTGCACCAGTGGCGAAGATGAGCACCGTCAGGACCCTGATTTTTTTGGCAACGAATGATAGATGGAAGCTACACCAATTGGATGTGAAGAATGCGTTTCTTCATGGAGATATAGTGGAGGAAGTGTACATGGAGATACTATCAGGATTCTGCACCGATAAGACAGTGGGCAAGGTCTGCAGGTTGAAGCAGTCCCTCTATGGACTGAAGCAGTCTCCTCGAGCGTAGTTTGACAAATTCAGGAGGGCGATGATAAGGATGGGATATAAGCAGATCAATGTTGATCATACAGTGTTCTTCCGTCGGAGTGGAGGCTACATCACCATGTTTGCTGTGTATGTGGACGATATGATTATCACAGGAGATGATGAGCAGGAGATTGTCCGACTCAAGGGGAAGCTTGGCAAGGAGTTCGAGGTGAAGGATCTTGGCCTTTTTCGGTACTTCCTTGGGATTGAGATTGCTCGAGAAGTAGAGGAGATTGTTCTTTCTCAGAGGAAGTATGAGCTGGACCTTCTCACAGAGACAGGGATGTTGGGATGCAAACCTGCAGCGACGTCGATCAACTAGGGGTTCAACCTGTGTGCTGAGGCTGGAGAACCAATTGATCGATACAGATACAAGAGACTGGTGGGCAAGTTGATCTATTTGAGCCACACACGTCCTGATATCTGCTTTGCAGTGAGTGTGGTGAGCCGCTACATGCATGACCCAAGGAAGGGTCATATGGACGCAGTGTACCAGATTCTGAGATACTTGAAGGGTGCCCCCGGAAAGGGGTTGATATTCAGAAAGAATGATCATTTGAGTATCGAGGGCTACTGTGACTCTGACTGGCTAGCTGTACTGATGACAGGAGGTCTACCTCGGGTTATTGCATATTTGGAGGAGGCAACTTGGTCCCTTGGTGGAGTAAGAAGCAGTCGGTGGTGGCCAGATTGACAACTGAAGCGGAGTACAGAGCTATGACCTTAGGAGTTGCAGAGCTGCTATGGCTGAAGAGTATGTTGGTGGAGCTGAAGCTGAATCAAGGAGCCAAGATGAAGTTGTGGTGTGACAACCAGTCAGCTATCAGTGTCGCCAACAATCCAGTGCAGCATGACATGACCAAACATATCGAGATCGATAGGTTCTTCATCAAGGAGAAGTTGGACCTTGGACTACAGGAGCTAGGTCATGTTCCAACCAAGGAGCAGGTAGAGCAGGTAGCAGACAATATGACCAAGGGACTTAGCTCTGCAGATATGATTAGAGGATATGACAAGATGTGCTTAGTGAATATCTTTCGCCCATCTTGAGGAGTGTTGGTATATTAGAATATTCTTGGTATATTTGTTGATATATTAGAATATTTTTGGTATATTTGTTGGAATATTAGAATATTCTACAGGATTTTTTAATGGTGTATTAATGTAAGATGAAGGGTTGTAAGGCTATAAATAGCCAAGATATTATCAATAAAAAATATAACAATTACTCTAAAATATTCTACAATATATATATATATATTATATATATATATATATATATATATATATATATATATATATATATATAGTCCTTAACTAGATTAGGACTTATCATGAGGAGGTTGACTGGGCGGAGATGGTTTGGATCAAAGGGGTGGCAATCAAGATGTCTCTGTGCTTATACAAAATGATCAGAAATAGACTCCTTACTCTATATAGGCTTACCAGTTTTGGCATTCCCTACGCGGATATGAGGTGCTGCCTATGCAGAAAACATGAGTCCAGGAATCATCTGTTCTTCACCGTGACGTCGCTTGGGATATTTAAAGCGCACATAGATCTAAGTTTGGACAAACCACTGTGCACTGTAGAGACCTTGTTGCGGTCTTAAACGATGTTAAAGTTCAGAAAGGGAACGGAGTGAGAGGCTACCGTTGTCTCAGAATAATTTTTGGAGCGATAGTTTAGCACGTGTGGAGGAAACGAAACCGACGTATCTTTGAGGTTCTTTTCTAGTATTTTTGCTTTTACAAAGAAATATAGGTGATGACATAGATATCCTAGACCCCAGATGACCTATTTTGTAATCTAGGATGGATCTTAGTTGTAATCATCATATATAATATTTATCTTCTTCTTCTTCTTCTTCTTAATATATATATATATATATATATATATATATATATATAGTCAACCACTCAATTAAAGCCAGCCGAATTATTCCCAGTGTAGTCTTATAGATCTTAATAAAATCTATTTTATGCTTCCTTTGGGATATTGACTAGGTTCCCTTTTTTAAAGGGACCCATTGCAACAAAAAAATGTGACTTTTATGCTTCACAAGCACAAATTATGTGAAATCACTTTCCGCCACAACTCTTGGTCTCTTTGGAACTTGCACATGGTAAGCTCATGCCACGTAAGTATCATGTTGGACAAGGTTTTGGACCTTTTTTGCAACCTATAATAAAATTTTCATTCTATTTTTAGTTATATGCTTTTTTTTAATTTCACCTGGAGTGAACTCGTAGATTTCATTTATAGTTTTATGGCATTCAGTACAGAGTTCTGCAATTAATACTATAAACATTTATATTCATATATCACAGTTAAAGGGACGGAGATTTTAAGGGATAGATGATATGGCATAATTCCATTAGAAGCACTAGTTTTCTTGTGGTCTCCTGGAAAAGGGAGACTTTTTCAAAACAGCATTTGGGGAGAACATTGAAGCTGTAAATGGTAGCTGGGGTGGGAATAAAACTGTAAGTTGTTTCGGGATAAGCTAAATTGCAATTGTAGCAAATTTGAAGGATTACTAATAGCCAAAAGGATATTTGGTATATTTTATCACAAAAACACTATCCTTCTGCATAAACTTCGCAGGTAACTATTAGCTATACTGTTTAGGTATTTCCTCATGATTTGGAAGGAAAATTCCTTTTAATATTAAAGATAAGCGGGAGGGGGCATAGTCTCTCGAGAAGAACTTTACATATTAAGATATGGAAGGCGGGGTGGACTACTGATCATTATTGAATGTTTATTGTCATTGATGACATTGCTTAAGGCCTCTCCTCTTCTCCCCAACGCCTCTTCTCTCCCTAAAAGGTAGTAGCATCTTGCGGCTTTTCAATGAACCAAATCCTTCTGTAAGTATTTCAAATAGCCTTCCATTTGTGATCAATGATCTATTTGTTATGGAGGTCCATAACAAATGGATCATTGATCACAAATGGAAGGTTATTTGAAATACTTACAGAAGGATTTGGTTCATTGAAAAGCCGCAAGATGCTACTACCTTTTAGGGAAGAGAAGAGGCGTTGGGGAGAGGAGAAGGACATGCCTACTATCTTTTTTCCCTTTTCTTTAGTACTTATCACACCATCTGATAACAATTTATCTCTAAAGTCAAATTTGTAGATATTTCCTGAAAAGTCACTTTATTTGCACTAATAAATGTATATTGTTGAAAAACATGAAAAGATGATGGGGGCAATAATCTTTAGCCTTGTATTTTCTTTCTAAAGGTTTCCAGATCTATTGGGGATGCTTACTTGAAGATACCAGAATTCAACAGAGCACCTTTATTCTCAAGATTTCGGTTGCGTGAGCCCTTCTATAAATCGATCCTTAGTGCTGAACCGGCAATGTTGACACATAAACTTTGTTCTCAAGATCAGTTTCTAATTTTTGCATCTGATGGTCTTTGGGAGCACTTAAGTAATCAGGAGGCTGTAAGAATAGTTCAAAATAAACCTAGTAATGTAAGCTTTCCTAATCTTGCTGACCTATTTTCTTTCTTAACTTCTCTGTGCATTAAGTTATATTTTCTCTTGTATGCCATTCAGTTTATATAAGCAATTAAATACGATATGACCAAGAACATTTAAGTACTACTGAGGGGAATCTACTTGCATTTTATTTTGTGCGTACATCATGTAACATTTTCTTGGTGTTTGGATAATATTGACCTTATTTTGATTTCAGAAAGAAGTTTTCTTTTGCGAGATTACCTCAAGCTTTCAAATGTAATCATATTATGTAGTCCTTAGATTGGTGCAACACTGTACTTAGTTTTAGGGACAAGAAAACACATTTGTCCAAAGCTTGTTGCCTATCATTGTTGCGACGGGGAGGAGGAGAGCGAGGGAGATGGACTATGATTCTCCTAAGCGTTGAATCTTTTACCATAATTTCAGTTGTGGATAAAATTTAAAGAGCAAATTTATCTGTTGGGAGGACTGACACATTCTCATGACAACTGATTCTTATTGTAGTGTGCAGTGTTGGTGTGTTGATATTTTTTGTTTATTTCCTCTTTAAATCAATCATCTCAGACCTTATAGAAAATTGATTTGTAGTTAGTAGTTCAGTCCCACGTTTTCGGTATTTGTGGTATCTTGATAAACTACTCTCTCTCCACCTATGATCTGTTGTGCAGGGGATTGCGAGAAGGCTGATTAAAGCTGCATTGAAACAGGCCGCAAAGAAAAGGGAAATGAGGTACTCCGATCTTAAAAGGATTGGTCGCGGGTTTAGGAGATACTTCCATGACGACATAACGGTAATAGTTCTGTTTCTCAATCCCACCTTGATTAGTAAGAGTTTCGGGCATATTCCAGTTGTCTCTCTCAAGGGACGTGGGGTCCCAGTTTAAGTCCGTTCGTTGCTGCAGCAGAAACTGCGTCACATATAGCACACAGGAACAGGAATTATTGTCAGTATCTATGTATTTTGGTACCACACAGCAACTTTATAAAAAAAAAATTTACCTCTTTTTTTTTTTTTTTTTTCAAATGATAAACATTTGGGTTTGTAATGGTGTAATCCAAAACATTGTAAATAACTTAATTTCTTAATATAAACAACTTTTTAAGATATTTGGCATCTCGATTTTTCTCGTCAGTATCTTTACTAATTAGTAATGTCTAACAATATAAATTTATATGATTGAGCTTGATAGTTTAGATATACAGTATACGCAATCAATGAAACAAGTTCTTGCAACAATGAGTTGGCAGTGTATTTTTCCTTGCTAATATAGATCAGGGTATTGAGTGCCGATGTCCTTTATCCAACAAAGATGCAGAACATAGGACGTATTTTGCATTGCACATGACAAAAAAGAAGTTTGTCAACGGTGACATGACAGCCTACCATGCAGTCTGTGGAGAGCCATTTTGTTGGTTACAAATGAAATGAGACATTTTATTTTTTAAACATTAGATATATATACACATTCGAACCACCGCAAACAATTTATCTAGTCTGTGATCTATCTACAAGCGAGTTTCACATGTAGAGCTGTCAATACCATATGTACAGCTGCATAAGAGACGTGGATAAATGAGTCATCAATCACATTCAAACTGCCACAAACAATTACATAATAAGTTCATCTATATCTCTCTTTATTTCTATCTCCATCTCTTCTATTATAATGAGACTTAAAATGGTTCATAATTGAACCAGTTTGTAAATACTCTATCCTTTATTAAACGAAAAATTAAAAAAAAAAAAACTAACTCTCTTTTTTCTTTTTCTTTTTCTTTTTCTTTTTTTCTTTCACACAAATATATATTTAAAAGCTAAATTTAAAACCGCTTAAAAAATTAATTTAAATTTTTTTTTAAAAAAAATATTGAAAATATTAAAATTATTCAACAAATATTAATTCAAATTTATTTAAATATTTGACTTAATACATGATATTATCTAACTCACATATTAAAAATTATAAAAACATATCTATAACATATTCTAATAAAATATATTCAAATTATATTTTAAATATTTTAAAATAATTTAAATTTTTATGTAGCTTTTTAACATTTTTGTTTTTACCTGCAACGCACGTGAAGGTAACTAGTCCATGTAGAAAGTCGTTGCCCATCTAGAGCTGACATACCACATATACTGTCTGTTAGAAATTCTTACTTTATTTTCTGAAAATAGAATAACAAAATAAGAGGATTAGTGTTACTGGTCTCCGGGAAAGAAGTGTACGAAGCAATGTCCTAAGAGATTATTCGAAGTTTATGTACAGATTTGTTCTCGAATCCTCCTACAGGTAAAACCTCTGTGCTACCGATTTTTCGTCACTGCACACAGGTTCGAAAGAGTGATCCGAACTTAATTCTTGTCCAAAGAAAAAAATTGAACAAAGTTCACAAACGCAAGGGCTGACGAGGCGATGTTATGTGCAATTGTGTAATGCCAAGTGCTTGGCCTTTTCTGGTGAGAGCTAGAGTACAAAGATAGTGATAAGTGGAGCTTTTCTAATGGTAAAAGAAGAAGAAGGGATCATCCTTTTAGAGTGGTGTTGTAGATTTTAAATAAGTGAAAGTATGCCATAGAGTGTGGAGGTGTGATTAAGAATGAGGCGAAAAGTAGAAGTGGTTGTCTTCCATTTGAATTGGTCCACTGGAAGTGGTTGTCACATATTGCATTAAAGGGTGAACTCGATCCTCGAGGACGTGGGGTGGGATGGGGTGGGGCTGTGTGTGGTGTGGTGGGTGGGTGGGTAGGGTTGGAGGTTTTAGAGGATTGTTGTATATTTTGAAAATAGCACACACACAAAAAAAAATCAGACTTCTTGAATATCAATTATCTTTATCTGAAGAAGTACATGATAGACTATGTCTTGAATCAGACTTCTTGAATCAGATTCAGAAAATAGCACACATAATACGCTAGAGATTTTTGAGTCTATCAGATGACGCTTTTGAATGACCATGCGTACTTTTTTCTTATTCATGAGAGTTGTCTGGGATCGCCATTTCCATAGTCGTGGCCTTCACGACCTCTCATATAGGTAAGTCCTAGGGTTGGTGATCGGTGTCAATACTGCATAAATATGCTTGGATCTATTAAGAGTTTTAAAACTAATCATAACAAAATCACACTGGAACATTGTCATCATAGGGATGTAGTATCTTTGTACAAATTCGTACAACCGCTTGGACGTTAATTTATAAGAATTTAATCTCAGGGTTAGTGTTCCATATTAGTCACCTAAGTCCAACTTGTTTCTACCTATTGAACCGGCTTCTTGGAATCTCCAATCAGACTCGATTAGATTACCATTGCTGGTGACTTACTTATATGCTTAACCTCATCCCCCTCGTTGATACTAGGATTAGTGTCCTAGACAGACTCTTCGTCAAGAGATCTGTAAAGTTATTTTCCGACTTTATATAGTCAAGAATAACATATTTGCCTAATAGGCTCTTTATGACTTGATACGCAGCTGCAGGTACATGTTCATCTTATAAAACTTTATATAGTCAAGAATCACATATCAAGAGACCTGCTAAATTTTATAGAATCATGCATTAGCAGTTTTATAGCTGATTGACAGATATATAAATCTGTATATACATAATAAGATGTCTGAGCCATTCAAATTCAGCACACACTATGTTTAAAGATATCATTTTAGAGTCTATAGTACTCCTAACTATGATAGTTTGTCACATGGACCTATCATCGTATGAATATCTAAATTGTTCCGCTAGTGAACCCTCATTCTCCTTCCACTACATCTTAGTATTCTTTAGTGCTTTTATATCCCAAGAATATGTCATATAATGATTATAGTCTATTTTTTAAGGAGTTTTTGGTTTGATTAAGCCAAATGTTTGGGTTACTCCTAAATCATACCTTGTGTCATCAAAATCAGTTCACATTGTATTTTCCATCAATTGTTGATATAAGTCCCAAGTTAGTGAGCCAAAATCACATATGGCTCTACCACATCTTGAAGAAATAACCATTAAACTTTTCAGGTTTGGCACTAAAAACTTATCTTTACCAATGATAGTGACAATGTGACAATCTAATGTTCTGCAAGAATAGTGTATTGAATCAATATGACAATCTAGAATACTAGAACAATAGTTTGAATATATATATATATATATATATATATATATATATATATATATATATATATATATATATATATATATGCCATTCGATCTTAACAAATCTTTAGTCTATCAAGTTTTGATTAACTTGAATTAGTTATAGGGACCGGTTCTTAACTAGCGGTGGTCCGAAGACAAATATCATGTCGCCCAGGACTTTTTACATCATTTTTGACAGAATGACCATTTTGGTTTGTACCCAAACTAATCTCTTCTTTAAAACATAGATTCAAAAGAATTTGCAATATCACTAAAGTATTCTCTTTTAACTATAATGTTTATAACAAGTCTAATGTCACATGTTATAATATTCTATCTACTAACCAAAATGTTTTGTGAACAATGTCCAGCTGCTGTAGATGTTTCAACAATGATTCAATGATACATATCCACTATATTTAATAGAGTTTATTGTTTATTCTATCTAACAAAATGTCACAGACTATAATATATTTGACTAAAACACAATATATATGGACTAAGAAAAATAATATTTCATGAATATTTTAATGATGAAATAAAAAATAAGACGGTTGCAACTTATAATTTTCCGAATCAATACATATCTTTTGATGCAAAATCAGCAATCTAATGTATTATACTAAAATAAAAAAATTCTATCGAGTAGTAGGTACATTAATTCACCAAGAAGAAATATCAAACTCTGACTGACTACCTATGCATGATTCTAAAACAAGGCTATTTCTATCTTCCATGTAGGTTATTCGAGGTCTACGCGTAGATTTTGCCGTAGACTTTGCCAGAATAATAATAAAACGCTTCAGTCTTGAACATTAGCTATGTAGGCGACCATCAGATATCATAGATTTGCTCTTGAAAAGATAATTTCTGGAAACAAAGTGGAAAGAAGATTAAAAAAAAAATAGCAATTTAAGATGCATTTTGTAGTAGACTAGATAACATGTGTTCATACAAACATTAAGGTTACAACTACACTGAACCCATTCAAATTATTACAAGCGTTTGTTCCTGCTTACATAAACTCTACAAAAATTGAACTCATAATTATAGTGGAACAAAATCGGAATCCCTATGAACCAAACATTGTGGAAGAATTTCAGAGGTGCCCATTAGCCAACAGGGAAGGACTTTTTGCATAATATTCCCAAGAGGTGTTTTGCAGAGGGAAGCAGCAGTTGGGCAGTTAAATCTACAAGACGAAGAGAAATATGATGATGTAACAGTATGAAAAGAAAAGCCTGCATAGATTTTTCCTAGAGAACCCTAAGCATCACCAATTACCTTTCAGAAAACATCCATATTGGGATCTGCAGGTCCACCATCAGCTAATTTGACCCCCTCCACGTCAGTCCCAAATATTGGCGCATCAAGCTTCGGAGGATTCTGGTCATCAGATGGACAACTATTCATTGAAAGGAGAACCACGTGGAAGAAGGCAACAAATATCTCATAGAAGTAGCCAACTACCGTATTTTCCGGATCGTAGAACATGATTTAAAGAGGAAACTTGGTAATAGTACGGTTAGTTGTTCTTAGAATATGTGATGATAATAATAATTATTATTATGCTTGTACAAACTATTATTTTTGCAGAATAAGAAACTGACCATGCATCGTACAAGAGCCCAGTTTATTCCATGGAAGAAGGGATGTTGCTTGATTTCATTAGCTCCTTCACAGGAACCCAGTCTGTTTTTGGGGTCTCTATGCAACAGGCGATAAATTAACTGTCGTGCAGGGAGGCTTGTCTGGAAAGGGAGATGAGTTAGGTATATCTTCAGAAAAATACACAGCACAAGAATAGATGACAGGAAAATAAAATTGTTTAGCTGTGAAAACTTTGAATCACTACGGTTCTGCAGATGTATCATGACCATATTTGGCATTCTCTGAAATCCATCACAAATTATCTAAAAAAGGGAAAAGGAAAGAAATACTGGGAATTCAATAAAAATGGAGTTTATTGAACTGCCAGGTCACTATGAGTAAGGACAGGATCGATGGCTAAAATATGGACAATAATAGGGTTTCCTTCTCATTTATGGGCTGGCCATGTCACTTTTAAGTTTTTCTTTTTCTATCATATATGCTACTCCCAGTCCTCTTAGATTTTACCGAGATCTTATTCCACTCTTAGGAAAGTAACCCTTTTGGCCAACACTGCAGGTATCTTGGCCCCCACCTATTTCAACTACTCAATTTATTTGAATAAAATCAAGGATGACCTCCTTCCCAAGGAAGTACATTGTTATTTAGTACAAACAGGATTTGGTTTCTAGATAGCAACTATTTAACATCAAGGCATTGGATAATTTATTTTTGTACAAAATGTATGGTGGTGTTTGTTCAGAAATGAGAAAATGACCACCTCCTGAATGAACTTACCAAAATACTTGCAGGAAATTTTAGATCCTTGTGAAGAATATTAGCAAATGTCTTTTGCCTTGTTTTTCCTCTGAACGGTGTATATCCATAGAGCATCTCATAAAGAAGAATGCCTACAATTGCAAGTTAAATTCATCAGGATAACATAGAAGATGATCACAATAACTCAATACAGAAAATGAACAAAATTAACATACTGCCATTTATTTAGAGATATAAATTGCGATCTAACTACTGGGAATGCTGGTGAAGAATATTGGCAAAACATGCCATATACTCTCTCTCTCTCTCTCTCTCTCTATATATATATATATATATATATATATATATATATATTTCGAAGAAGATAATTTTATTACTATCTCATGGTAATTGGCAAGATCATAGCCCGTAGGCCTACATAAAAGTCATCCCTAAAGGCAATATGCACAAAGGAATTAGCAAAACTACATACAAATTAAGTAACCTAAGTTTTTCTGGGAATCATTGCAGCAACCTATGATTCACTCCCTTGTTCGCACGATTACTCTCTCGAATGGGGCTTCGAGAGTCCTTCTTAGTTCAAGCATTCCCTTCTGCGATTACTTCGTTTACTCTCTATCTTGACAATCCAGGCAGGATTAGGACACACAAGCTTTCCTTTCTTTGAAGAGCTCTCACTATTATTAGAGATTTCTAATAAAGGCAAGTCATCAGGGATGATTCCACTTGTCTTTCTTCGAACCCTTGTGCGCTTTCCTTCCTTGCGTCAGATTGAGCTGAGAAAATAATCAAGACATAATCCTCCAGAGTAACTGTTTGAGGGCTTCCCGACTCGATCACCATCAATGCTTGTTGATTCACATTAGAGGCCACGTCTTCCCGCCCATGGTTGTTATCAGAGGACTGGGGACCCTTAGGTTCAGGTCCCGACCTATTTCCTAAAACAGACCCCAAACCCGGAACCCCGATTGTCCCTGCTTCATGTCCACCTTCCTCTGTGTTCATATGCTCCCCTTGGAGCATTCCTTCCGTCTCTTCCTCGTCCCTCATGCTAGCCGAGCTAGCAATCTCGTTGGTTTCCTCCTGTGTCTGGCCCCTATCACCTGTTCTTCTGACAACTGATGAGTAGTGTGACCAAAACTTTTACAGCCGGTACATCTCGGCGGAACCCACTCATACTCAACTTTCTGGAATAAGACTTCATATTAGGTAGCTCTATTTCAAGCTCCTCAATCAGTGCATCCGTGACAGTGATTTCAATGAATATTCTCGCATAAGAGAGCCTCTCATTCCTTGCGGTTAGGAGGTCTATATGAAGAGTCTTGCCAATCTTACTAGCATCTTCATAATGGTCGGAATACTCCATAGTTACGGAGGAAGCCAAGGGAGTCGAATCCAAACTGGGACCGCATAAAGACAATCTCGAGCAAAGTTTGACAAAAGATCCCATCGATGCATAACAATCAACCTACCGTCAAATGTCCAAGGACCAATCTCGAGCAAAGTTTGAGAAAAGATCCCATCTTCATAATGGCCGGAGTACTCCATAGTTGTTACGGAGGAAGCCAAGGGAGTTGAATCCAAACCGGGATCGCAGAAAGACAATCACGAGCAAATTTTGACAAAAGATCCCATCGATGCATAACAATCAACCTACCGTCAAATGTCCAAGGACAATTCTTGAGGACCCTATTTAGATAGTCAACCAGACAAAATTTGATGAAGTAGAGTCCATTTTTCCGGAAGTAAATATCCAGGGTCCCTTTCGACTACCACATCCGCATATTATAGCTACACAATTGTCCATAATACGGACGAGCATCCATAACATAGAGCACTATGGTGTTCTTCCAGAATTCCTCCGTCTCCGCCAAATCCTCCTTCGTTTCGATGACTTTCCTTCAACTACCAACTTGGGCTCAATATATTGCATTGAAAGTTCCTCCCTAACCTCCACAACCTTAAACATAGCCGTCCACGAAACCGGAGGAACTTAGAAATATTCAACGAGAAAAGAGTCGGAAGAGACGATGAAGTAAACACCTTGGGTGCAGCTCCCTATTTCTTTGTTGAGTGTCCCCCGGTCTACTTGGGATCTCCTTCTATCGTCGCTTGGACTGATGAAGTTTTGGATTTCATAGAAATACGACTGCCTTCCACTCGTCTACCTTTTCCGAACTCCCTAGCATCCCTCTTCGGTGTGGACTCGAAACCCCTTCCTCCTCTCCACCGTAGTCCAACCCTCCTCCCTATCCTCCCCTCTAGCCAAGCTCTCCTCCCTATCCTCCCCTCTAGCCAAGCTGTCCGGATCAGGAGGCTCCGGGTCTACTCCAGCATAGAGGCCACCGATGGGAGAACTCCTGCCCTTGTCTCTTTTTGCTTTTTCCATTTTGCTCCGGGTCTACTCTTCAGTGGGTTGAAAACTTTAATTATGAATGGAAATGAGTCAGCGTATTATGTTTATTGTTTTGCACATCAACTTCAATTAGCTCTTGTTGTTGTGGCTAGAAAACATGTTGATATTGCAGACTTTTTTAATGTGATTTCTACTTTGATGAATGTTGTGGGAGCCTCTTGTAAGCGTAAATACATGATTCGACAAAAACAAGCAGAAAAAGTAGAAGGAATCGAGAGTGGTTCGATTTAGACGGAAAATGGATTGAATCAAGAGTTTAAGTCTTAAGAGGGCCGGGGATACACGTTGGGGGTCTCATTATAGATCATTGTTTAACTTGGTTACTTTGTTCTCTTCTGTGTTTGAAGTTCTTGAAGTTGTTTCATGTGATGCTACAAATTCATCGAAAAAAGCCTAAACACGTGGTCTATTGAGGTATTCACGATCATTTGATTTTGTATACAATTTGCAATTAATGCTAAGTTTATTGGGGATCACGAATGAGTTGTCATTGGCTTTGCAGGTATTTGCAATCATTTGATTTTGTCTTCAATTTGCAATTGAGGCTAAATATATTGAGGATCACAAATGAGTTGTCATTGGCTTTGCAAAGGAAATATGAAGACATTTTGAATGTTAAAGCACTTGTCAAAGTGACTAAAGGACGATTGCAAGCAGTAAGAGATGATGGATAGGAATCTCTCCTAAGTAAGATCACCACATTTTGCAATGAGAACAAGATTGACTATTTGGATATGAATGATGAATATGTTGATTCTTACCATCCTCGGTGTAAAAGCAACACTACTAATGAATTTCATTATCATGTGGAATGCTTTTATGTGATTATGGATAAGCAACTTTTGGAGATTAATAATCGATTCAATGAGGTCAATTCTGAGTTGCTTCTTTGTGTTGCTAGCTTGAATCCAATTGATGATTTAGGTGATTTTAATACATCAAAGTTGACAAGATTGACTCAATTTTATCCTAATGATTTCTCTCATTGAATGCACGACTCTTGAGTATCAACTAGAGACATATTATGGATGTGCGAACATATGACGGATTTAGTCAGTTGAAGGAACTTGGTGATCTATCTAGATTGCTAGTGCAAACAAAGAAATACCTTTCGTACCCTTTGGTCTATCGACTTTTGAAGTTAGTATTGATTTTGTTTATAGCAACATCAAGTGTGGAGAGATACTTCTCTGCAATGAATATTGTCAAGACGGATTTACGAAACCGAATTCGTGATCAATTTTTAAATGATTGTCTTGTATGTTTAATAGAAAAATAGTTGCTTAGTAGTATTACAAATGATGTTGTAGTTAAACACTTTCAAAGTATAAAAACTCGTAGAGAACATTTGTGAGATCAGTGAGATGTAATGCTTTATTGTATGAAAACTCGTAGAGAACCATTTCTACCTTTTGTACTAAAAATTAGCCCTTTGTTTGGGGTTGTTTGGAGTGGTTTGTATATTCAATTTTCAATTCTGCACTTTGTCCCTATATGTTTAATTTTCGGAAGCGTTGTCTCCGAACCCCCTTATGATTGTGCCCCCAGTATAATGTCATCTTGAATCCGCCACTTCCTAGACTATAAGTTCAACTTTGCTCTAAGTCACTTCGGTTATAAGTTGGAGGTCAGCTACTTGGTTTCATGAACTTAATTAGCATTGGTTTCATGAACTTAATTAGCATGCTCATCAGGTGGGTTATCCTAACTTCAAACTGGTCTTCAAAGATTGATAAGCATACCATAGCTGCATCAACTAGGATTTAGTACCAACCTAAAGAGTGTTATCAGATTGCTAGCAGGTATAGGTCACCCATCTATGATGGGAAAAGTCACAACCATCCTCACTATAGTATAGATGTATAGACCTTTTGCAAATACATCATCTTATTTCACAAGGGCTCGGTAAGACATTGTACAAGATTCTTTTTATTGCCTGAAAACAAGCATGGACGTTTTGTGGAGCATTATGCAATTATCATTTATAGATAACCCCCACTTTATTGCAGAAGGATTAGATTGTGATGGTCATCAATGTTCACACGAGGTTCTTCCCATGGTAAAAGCAGCAATACCTTATTCTATCGGGAGATTTATGCACATTTACGCAGTTGTTATTCATAGGTGATCCTACTGTAATGTGAGAAGGCTTCATTAATACTGATACATTAAAAATTTGATGAGCCTGTAAGCAGACTATAGTTGCTTCTATATTTAAGGGCCTCTACCTTTTTTATTTCAAGTTTGGTTTTATATGAAAATAAACTGACAAATTATGAATCACCGATTTTGCCAGTAAAGATACTACTATACATACTTTATGAAACTTTTGACATTTTGTAAAACTTTTCCCCATGCTTAAAATATAATCCAAAAAGAAATTTTACTACATTACCATGTACTCTTTTTGCTAAATTTATCAAGTTAGTGCTTATCGTGTTCGCTACTCTGCATAACGGATTAGTGGTTATCCCAGTATTACAATCTATGATTAACATTGACCATAACACCATTGTAGACTCGGCCTCTTGGGCAACTGAATGTTGTATGAAGATAGATACTTACCAAGCGCCCACCAGTCAACAGCACTTGTATGGCCAGCTCCAGTGATGATCTCCTGCAAGATGTTGGCATTGTGTAAGCTTTTGCGTGAGAATGTACAAATGACATTTATAGATATCCGACATCTATATCACTGATCTTGTTAGTGTTACAGAGGACATGGGCTTTAACAGAACCGAATGGGAGAAGAGGATTCAAACAGCCGACCCCAGAAATTTGGGAAAAAAGGCTTTGCTGTCTTTGTTGTCGACATCTATATCACTATATAAAGAAGATGGTCAAGAAAGTACAGTAGACAAATCCTAGAATGACCACCTTTTTGCAAAGGTGTATTATGTGTTTTTACTTGCTGCATAAAAATGACACATCAACGTAGCTCTTCCGAACCATTGAATAGCATTAATGGTAGGTTGATTGCAACAAAACTCAGATCAGTGGTTGACAACCTTAAGGTACAGCTGAGCAATGAGTTTTAGAAAGATCTCGGCCAACCAAGAAGACTTTGGGATGAAAATTCTAAGGGACTGTAAAGCTTAAAAATTGTATCTATCTCAATAGAAATCTATTTAGAAGGTCCTGCAAAGCTTTGGATGAAATATGTCACAATCTGGTTCTTCTCCTCTAACCACACACATAACGCTCAGTTGCTTATCACCTTAGACTGATCATGCAGCAGATTACATGTTCCTTATTCCAAATGCAGCTGGTAATATCCAGTACTTGACGGTACATATGTATGTACATGTCCTGATATTTCACGTCCTAACTTGTGAGTGTTGTAAACATATATTTGTCTTGTCATGGTAAGGAGGTAATTGAGATGTTTGCTTGGAAGTTCGGTGGAACACTGGCACATTAACAAGGTTTGCCAATTCGGATTACACGTGATCTTGATAGGCCACTCACAGGTTATTTATTCACCCATAGAGGGTATGTTGTTAGTTGGAAGGCTGAGATGTTAGTGTTAGTTTCGAATTTGGGTGGAACACTGGTGCATTAGCAAGGTTTGTCATTCGGATCACACGTGTGATCTTGATAGGCCACTCACATGTTATTTATTCACCCATAGAGGGTGTGTTGTTAGTTGGAATCGTATCTTGAGGGCTACATTGTATTGTCTACCGCAAAGGATGAGTATATGGCAATGACTGAGGCAATAAAAGAAGCTATTTGGCTTAGAGGTTTGTTCAGTGAGCTTGATGTGGATAATCAGGTGACGATTATACATTGTTATAGTCAGTGTGCAAATTCACTTGACTGAAGATCAGCTGCATCATGAGAGGAAAAAGTATGTCGATGTCAGGTATCATTTTGTTCGAGATATAGTTTGTTGTGCAAATATCTGAATTCATAAGGTCGGTATTAAAGAGTGAAGGGAACCCAGCTGGAATTTTGACCAAGCCATTTGCCAAGTTCAAGACAGTCTTCTTCGGGCTTTCGCTGGTGGATGTGGGCCAACATCAATTCGGCCGAACCACCTAACATTTATGTGTTGTGTGGTGTTGTGATTTCTCGTCTTTGCTTCTCTATTTTTGTTGATTTGTGTTTGGTCTTAACTTTTGTGCACACTAACAATTGGAAGGTGAGGAGTTTCACACCTTTGACTATTATTGTTAGTTATTTCCTTGCTTGCTCCATTTTCTTCCATATAGAGAGAGCAACGAATTACTGAAATATTTTTCCATGTCAAAGTAATATAAATTCTCTTCTAGGAAACACATACTGGTGCAATGTATTCTTCGGTCCCAACAAAGGAATTTGATGCTCTCATTGGTTCAGCTATGAATATTGGAGGTATTCTTCTTTTTTTCTGCCTCTTCTTATCGTCGGTATCTGGAAAGAAAAGCTGGAAAAAATTGTAGTGTAGTCAGCTTACAGAAGGTAATAAAAAGAAGATAGGTTTCTAAGAATCCGACTTCCTCAACAAAAAGACCATGATATAGAAGTGTTTTCATTGGAGCAGTTTCTTACTTCCAGCAATACAGTGTGTAGGTAAGAAGGACAACATCTGTACCCAATATGAACATTTCATTCAGAATGATAATTTACACAGTAAAGATATCTTGCAGTCTGCACATGATGCGTTTAATATATGAAATAAGAATAATATCCATTTTAACAGGTTAAGAGATCAAATTAACAGGTCACAACATCAAAATTATCAATGCTATTGTCTTTCTGAGATTACTTTTACTCTTCTCTATATGTTTTGTCTTAATTTTTTGTTCTTTCTCATAGAAGTCCAGTTAAGCATGAAAAGATGGAGAAGACCTCTATCTCCAGAATGGAACCACGCCATCTTCTAATGGGTTATAGCAGAAAGTTCTTTCTTGTACTGTTAAGCAAAAGCTGCATCTTGAAATGCAGATTTTTGTTTCATCTTCCAGAATTAGAGATGATAATTTTAGTCCAAAACAGGCTTACTATTGTGTAGAACTATATGATCCTCAATGTGCAGGTGTATTAGGTATGCAAGAAAACTAATTATTCATGGACAATAACATTAACATTAATATCCATAAAGAGATGTCTCCATGAAAATATTGATAAGAATGAGGTTTGTGTTGAGGAAAAAAGACATACATGGACAAATACCAGTAGCATCATACTCTTAAGGGGCCAGGTTGAAGTTTATGTTGAGCAAAAAGATCTAATATTTATTGAAGAATACCAATAGCAATATATCTAACGAAACATAGAAAGAAAGGCAATGAAATTGTAAAATATTTGTTGTTTATCTCATAACAAGAAAGTTAATAATTTTTTGGCATAAGGCAACACACCTGAGGTTTGCAAGATGTCAAACATGACAGATCAAAATCGGTCAAAGACACATGCCCATTTCTTTGGAGCAATATATTTTCTGGCTTCAGGTCTCTGTAAATTATACCTACAAAAGGTAAGAAGAATGTAATCACTGACAGAATATCATTGTACTAAATATATAGTCATTCAAGGTGCTACATAGACAATATACTCAGTAAGGAAATTTGTTTTCAGTTCTATTTAAATATGGATAAACCAGCTGTACATCATCCAGAACCGTAACAACTTAATGAGCCACGTACCTGACAAAACATAGATTCAGACATTTCACAAGCATAAAACTCGGGTTCAGAAAAAATGAAGTGTGAAGGACACAAGTAAGCTTATTTGATGAGCAATATATACTGAGTAACAAAAAAATATCAAATAGAGATCACACAAAATTAAACCAGAATAGGATAATAAGAAGAATCATTGCAGAAAGTAAATAGTTAACTTATCCAGATATGGAATCAATAATCATATCAATAATTAACTAAAACTGGTATGCGAATTTTCTCCCTTCCTCCCTTCATCTAGTTTTATCACTGCCTTTTTATAATTTATTGAGCCTGCTTTTGTTAGGCTAAAAAAGAGTAGTATATACTATATATACCTCAGGTGATATGGGAGAACAGTTTTCAAAGTCATATCTAAAGACAACAATATTTTTAGATTAACATCAAATAATCTTTTTCAAAAGCCATTTCTTCTAATGGAAGGTAGATTGGATAAAAAAAATGCTGGCTGTTCCTTGCAAGCAGGCCATAATAAAATTAAAAATACTTGGGTGACAGCTTTTGTTGTTAAAATTAGTCATATATGATGACAAGAAAGGGACTTATGGAACATTTATATGTTTCATTTAGACATCTATATACAAGGCTTTGAAGCCAACCAGCATCTGTTGCTGATAGGATGCTCTAAGCCTTCCAGACATAAAAATTCAGTTAGGATAATTAACACTAAAAAATTCAGTTAGGATGCTCTAAGCTATATAAAAATTCAGTTAGGATAATTAGAAACAAATTGACTCGCAACAGACTTTATTTATCATAATTCAATATGGATGACATTCAATTATTATAATATATAAAAAAAATTATTTTTAAAAAAATCATCTCACACTCATGATTTTGATCAAACTTTTTTGACAAAAATATTCTTCTACTCATTTTCCTCCATAGCCGCCGCCGCCGCCTTCTCCATAGCCTCCTCTTCTTTTTCTCCTCTGCAGTGTGGACGGGAGGCTGCTCGCGCGGGAGCCAAGGGGCTCGCGAGGGGGCTGCTCGTGTCGGGCGGGGGGCTGCTCGCGATGAGAGGAGACAGCAGGGGACAGGGACTGCTCGTTCGGAAGTATTTTTATCCAAAAAATATGGTAAAATAAGTTGACCATCAGTCGAAGACGATTTTTGTCAAAATTAAAAAAAAATTATACATTATAATAATTGAATGGGGTACACCTTGAATTATGATAAATAAATAAAAATGCAACTCAATTTTTTTTTATTGATTACTTATAAAAAAAAAAGTACCTACCATATGTGCATAATTAGTTGGTAGTAGGACATCTGCTACCAAATAAGTCTGATGGTAGTTTAAGATAGGGTTATTTAGTTCTAAGTCTCAAATAATATTAAAAAAAATTGTTTAGATATTTATATTATTCAAATGAGGATTTGAATTTCGTTCTAACGGTTAACTTAGGATGACCGTCCAAAATAGAAACATAAATATATATTTTTGAATATTATAGGAAATCATAAAACTAAACGAAAATATGTAAATGTTGTATGACTTGGGTTATTTAGTTTTGCATGACAAGAGTTATGTAACTTTGATTATTTAGTTTTTTCATGACCAATTGAGAATGAGACTTGTAATATTTTTGATTATTTTATATCAATTTTTTTTTAAAAATAATTAAATAATAAATAAGATATTAAGCATGTAAAAATACAAAATAGGTAATAATAATGACAACATGAACGAGAGGTTTTTTTTTTTCCCGAGAACAGTGTTATCCGAAAACATAAAAGAAAAAACTATCACTAAAAGCCAATTTCGTCACTAAAAGCACAAGTCGTCCAAGTCAAAAAATGCAAAACAAATTGCATGCATATCGCCAATGTTATTAGCGACATGTCACTAGAAGCATTGGTGACTTATTTTATATTTTAAATTTTAGCAAACTAATTATCTTATTCGTTATTTAATTATATTATATTTTTATTTTTTAAAATTTTTGTTTCTATATTTTCATCTTAGCAGTCATATAACTTTTCGGGACTTTTGTGTTGTAAGCATTCAAAAATATGATCGGAACAAGAGACATCTGACGATACGCAATGTTAATGAAGTCTCTATCGAAACTGTCATCATAAAGGTTAGGTGGCTGTCGAGATCAAGATAAAAACAAATAACAGTATCACAAGTCTAATTCTCAATTGATCATAACAAAATTAAATAATCTAAGTCACACAATTCCTATAAAATTAAATAACTCAAGTCACAAAACTCTTACATATTTTTATTTAATTTTAGGATCTCGTATAATATTCAACCCCCACATAGTTTCGGTCTTAATTTTGGACAGTTGGCCAAGCAACTGTTAGGACGAAATCCAAATTTCTGGACAATATAGATACCTAAATATAAATTTTTTTTTAATATTGTACATGATCCTAAACACTAAATAGCTTTTAAGATAGATAGGAGGCCTCATATCTCGATATATATGGTAGGGACGGATTTGGGCTTTAAAGAGGTGCTAAAACTTGCATATTTTGTTTGCAAAATGTTAAGAATGATGGACCGAGTATATATATATATATATATATATATATATATATATATATATATATTCTATTTTTTTGTGTGTGTATATTTTATAGGACTATTTGATATTATCTCCCTCTTAGATTAGGTATATTGATATTACCTTCCTGTTAGATTAAAAGTTAATTATATCCTCCTGAAAGTGTCGTTAAAAACTCTTTAACGACACTTTCAAAACTCATTAACAATACTTTCAGGTTTTTAATGATACTTTTAGGAGGGTATTCTTAACTTTTAATCTAACATGAGGATAATATCAATATACCTAATCTAAAATGGGGGTAATATCAAATAGCCCTATTTTCCATTTTTGTGTGTGTGTGTGTGTACGTATTTTATATTATTTGAAAAACAATAATCAATAATGGTCTACTATTTTTTTTATTACTTGAAAAGAAAAAAAAATTTAATTTTTTTATTACTTGAGAAGAGTAACCAACAACCACCCTTAAATTTTTTTCTATGTATAGTTACCTATTTATTCATATTAAATTAAATAAGAAAACATAAAAATAAGAATATTTTTGGAAATAAAATTCCACAACGAAGTCTCAAATTTTTTCTATTATATAGTAGTATAGATTTAAGTCTATGTGCTGCCAATTCATTCAATTAAAAAAAATGTAGAACTAGAATGACCCATGTGGTTATCAATGAGAGACGTAAGAGTCCTGGTTGGGAGACGAAAGGTGGATCGAGTCATAAAAATATATTATTTCTTCCATTTATAAATAACAAAACCTGAAAACAGTGGATCCAAAAGATATGTAACGTAATGTGCACAAAGTCACGAACGTTATATCGAACATTAAAAATTAAAAAAACTTGGAAGGAAATATTTTTCATGATTGTAAATATCAACCTTCCATCTATTAAAATAAAAAGAAAAAAAGGGGCCACGGCTACCACCATCTCATAGTTTGTCACGTAATCGAATTCGAGTGGCCCTTGTGGTTATCGAAAAAAGGTATAAAATTCTGGCTAGATAACAGAAGATCAATGAATCGAGACCACGGGGACGTATTATTTCTTCTATTTATAAAATTGTGAAAACTATGAGACAGTGGATCCAAAGATCCGTTACATCGGACTCCGAACGTTATATCAAAAACTAAAAAAATCCCAGAAAATAGATAGCTAGGTAGGTTGGTGGAGCGAGCCACGAAGCTGGTACCTGGAGGAAAAGAAGAAGAGGGGACGCTAGCGGAAATTCGCTTCTAATTATTGAAAGAGGTCTTGATGAGTAAGAGTGGCAGCCTAGAGGAGCCATGGCATGGCATGGCATGCTTATTATTCATATGGAGGAGAGGAGATGTACTGCATTCCACGTGCAACGGGCATGCGTTATGCCGCAGAAGAGAGCAGACATCCCCAGCTTATCAAATATGGCACACACCTGCTGAGTGCTGATCAGTATGGGTTGTGCCAATACTGCTTGCTGCCAACTAGTACTTAGGAACAAACAACACTACGTGATGATAATTGAAGAGAGAGAGAGAGAGAGGAACAAGAATTTTAGTGGGGACAATAATGGGTTACGAGAACGTACTCATCTTCCCACGCTCCTCGCTCCCCCACATTCGCTTACCTGTTCCTTCTATTTAAATGAAATAGCATGTGACGATGTTGAGAAATGTTGTGTAAACTTTTATTTCAGTAAATTTTATTTGAAGGGAAATTATGATGATTTGTACTGAAGGAGAAAAAGTTTTAAAACCTTACAGAACTCAGGATGGGACGTCAGACATGGGAAGAAATGAGATGCCAGTATGACTGACGCCAGACAAAGGAAGAAATGGGGCACCAGTTGGAGTGGCGTTTCCATTTTGTAGTTTTAAGCAGACATTCATCTCTAATCACAGCAAAAAGTCACTTGGAAGTAAAAAGTAACCAACATCATGTCGTTTCCAAAATAGCAATGATAAGTAACTAGCAATAAAAAGTAGTTGACAATCTCTAACAACCCAAAATACAACATACTTAACTACGACCACTACGACCACACGTAAGCCATAGTAAGTAGAGCTTGCGTCTATCTGGTCTGAGACCTAGTCATCCGTAGTCTCCGGAGGTAGAGGTTGATCTAAATCTAAACTATCAAGCTTCTGAGTGTCGATATGCTCTTGAGTTGACATTGGAGCTAATGGAGTTGACAAGAACTGTGTATATTCATCCAAAATTTTGAACCAATCTGTAGGACCGGCCTAGGAGCTGCTCTCACCAACATGATAGGAAGCCCCATTTCCAGTCTGGTAGAAAGTCCCCTCTCCAATATAGTAGGAAGTCTCCTATCCATCCTAATAGAAAATTCTCTCTCCAGCTTGGTAGGAAGTCACTGGGCCCTGATGAGGTGCCCCCTCTTCAGCCTGGTAGGCTGTGGACCAACGACTCTGTCTCTGACTAACGCTGTCGGATGGATAATCCGGTAGAATATATATCGGAGGTATATGGGCTCTGGGTCGTGCATAATATCATGATCTATAAAAGACGACATTTGTTGCATAAGATCTCGACCATATGGCCACATGAAACTCTTCCTACTATTGATTGTGTTGGAGTTTCGTCTATATTTGGTAAAAGCAAATTTTTGAGCCAAAATATGGTCAAAGATTTGATTTGATATAATTTAAAAATCTACATTAAATGTAAGATTTGATTAGATTTTAAATTTGTATTAAATATTTAATTTGACCATATTTGGACGTCCATAATTGGTGTTTCCTATTTTAGATAATGGTTTTCCTATTTAGGAATTCCTATGACCTAAAATTAGGATTTCTCATCCTATTTATATGGGTGAGGGTGGAGGTATAAAGTGATAGCACAAATGTGGAGATTCAGGGTGCTTGTCCACAGAAAATCTAAGAGAAAGTTCGTACTTTGCTCTTAGGGTTCTTCGTCATCCAAGACAAAAGAAAGAAGAGATCTAATCGAGGAGTCGTCAACTTCGATTAGAAAAATTATTGCTGGTTGGTGAGTGATTTCATTATAATCTCTTCTTTTTTTCTCGAGTGTGGTGAGGGGGTTAAACCTATTAGGAAAAATGGTTCAACATTGGTTTTGTCAATATTGTAATTTTACTTGAGTTATAAATGTTAAAATTTGTCCAGGTGACGTAGGCACCTCCATATACTTATTTTTATATGTGCTTGGTATTCATTAGACAATGGTTGATTATCTCAGATGTGTTGGCCTAAGTTTTCGCTGCGGTCAATCTCAAATAGGGTATCGGAGTGCTTACAGGTGGTGTCTGATCCCAACATCTGGTATCAGAGCCAGATTTTGGTTCTGAAAACTATGTATACGGAGTAGATGAACACTCGTTTGATCACCCTCACAAGGGGGAACTGGGCAATTTAGAAGCCAAGGATGGGAGATCTACTTTGGTGTAAGGATTTGCATCGTCCATTGGAGGGCAATAACGCAAAGCCATCAGACAAAGCTGTTGAAGACTAGAAATGACTGGATCGGAAGGCCGTTGCATTCATCTGTCAATGGCTGGATGACTCGGTGTTTCACCACGTGTCCATAGAGAGTTCGACAAAAGTATTGTAGGAGAAGCTGCATTCATTGTACGAAAGAAAGACGACTGGCAACAAGGTATTTCTGATTCACCAACTCGTCAACTCGAAGTACACAAAAGGTGCACCGGTGGCACAATATCTGAACGAAGTTCAGGGCATCATCAATCAGCTATCTGCGATAATGATGATGATTAAGGATGAGCTTCAGGCCCTGTTGCTTTTGAGTTCCCTGGCGAAAAGCTGAAAGAAGTTGGTGGTATCAGTGAGCAAGTCCGCGCCTAATAGAGTTGTCACGAGGGAGGCAGTCAAAAGCATTTTGATGAATGAGAAGGTCTGGCGTAAGCAAGTTGAATCGTCGCAGGAGTCCGCTCTGGTGACTTCCTACGGGAAGGGAAGACCTAAGTCATATGCGAGGGCAAGGGGCAATTCTTGGGATCTTGCGACTATGGATCACAATGTGGGCTACTATCACCTTGGCGAAATGGGTCATATCAAGAGGAACTGCATGAAGCTCAAAGCTGAGAAGGCCAAAGGTAAGGACGATCAAGAGGATCTCACGGCATCGAGATATATCATCATCGCAGCAATTGACACAAAGGAACCTTGTGGCATGTGTTATTATGGCGATTGGATCATGGATACGGGGGCGTCGTATCACGCCACTATATATAGGAGGATCTTTATGTCATACCACGCCTACATGTTTGGACGTGTGAAGATGGACAACAAGGGAACGACTGTAGTTGTAGGCATCGGTGATGTGCACTTGACAACGGAGCTTGGTGAGAAGCTCGTTCTCAAGGGTATGCGACATGTATCGAATTTGTGTTACAACTTGGTTTCAGTAGGGAGGCTGACGGATGATGGTTGTCGAAGTTTGTTTGGGGACAAAGATTAGATGCTTACGAAGGGTTCCCAACAGCTGGCTCAAGAAGATTTATGTTGTGGCTGTAGAAGCATAAAAAATGCGCCTCAGATAGATTGTGTAGTTTTCTATAAATAAACCCAACAAGTAGAAGAATGGCGCACTTTCTACTTGTTCTAGAAGAAAAATACGTATTTTCTTACTTTGGCACACTTTTAAGAAAAATGGCACTGTGGCGCACTTTTGAAGAGATTGGCAATGCGACGCACTTTTGAGAAGATTGGCACTATGGCACACTTTTGAAGGGATTGGTACTGTGGCACACTTTTGAAGAGATTGGCACTGCAGTTGGGTCGCTAAACGACATCCTGGATCTGCGTGTCGTAGCTCTGCTGTAATGATGACCTCTGACTCTTCGATTTTTGCCTCTGTCAGCTGTTAGTCTGCTGCATTAAATATTGAGAGGAAGAAGATCGTTTGTGCGCCATTTTTCATAACATTAAGAAAGTGTGCCACTTTTTTACTCTCTGAATAGTGCGCCATCCTCTGAAATTAATGGAAAGTGTGCCAAAGTAAGAAAATGCGCGTCTTTCTTCTGTAACAAGTAGAAAGTGTGCCAGTCTTCTACTTATTGGGTTTATTTGTAGAATACAGTGCCATCTATCTGAGGCACACTTTTTATGCTTCTACAAGACCCCATCAAAGTTTTTGAATTCGTTCAGATGAATTCAAAATTACTTTGAATTAGAAGCATAAAAGTTGTTGTGTTGTTTTGTGCGAGAATCCTAACAAATTTTCTGACGTGACTGACATGCACGTATCTTTGGCTTGCTTTTTTGGTTTTGACACGGTCCTTGAGGAGACGCAGAAGACTTTTCCGAAGATGCGGGCATGTTTTTAGGAACAAATTTTGAGAGTTATGCCATACTTGGCATGTCTTCTCTTATAAATAGGAGCAAAACTTTACCAAGCATTCCTAAAATTATTATTTTTTTGCTGTGAGACTTGAGCATGGCCACTGTTAAGTGCGAGTTTACGAAGATGACCGTAGCAGTATTTACAAGCAAAGGTGATATGGACGTGATAGTTCACTAGTTTACTCCACCGTGGAAGAGAAGAAAGAGTAGTTCAAGGGTAAACTATTATCTTCTCTTTAGGGGATAATAAATGAAATATGATTCAGAGGTAATACATACATGAATCACATTACACTTATTGACTGGTGAATAAACATGTGAGATTATTTCCAACCCAACTAGTGATCAGGAATATGATATCCTTAAAATAACTGGGCTTTAAGAATGAAATATTTTGGTTGGAGAGAATTGTTCAGATAATCTCAATGAGAGAGTTTCGTTAGATCTGAGTATTGTCCCGCTGGAAAACTTTGAGGACCCATTACCCATATTTTATTCAAAAATAAATATAAGTAATAGTTCAAGAGTCCGTGTAAGCTATGAGTTGTTGGAGATTAAACAAAATGTATCTGCTGTACATCTTATTTTAATCTGCTAGAGATGGAGAAGAATATGTCGTGCTTAGAAATAATACTTCTTAAAAAATTTGTCGCTGATAGGAATCATTATTAAACCTCCATTAGGCTTAGCAAGCCTGTAGGCTCCGTTGGAGAATACAATAAGGATCTTCCCATTTAGCCTGGAATTTGCCTTTGCTCTTATGGGTTGTGATAATAGGTCTCCTCACTGAAAGGACCAATTTACCGACCTAGAATATTCTTTTCTTGATCTTTCGATTAAAAGCTCTTGAAATGCATGCTTGGTATAGTTCAATGCGCTGTTGAACGTGCAGGCGCTTTTTATCTAATGCTTCTAATTCTTGCAGACGTAATCAATCATTATTCTCTACTGTTATCTCATTAGTAATAGTTATTCTAAAAGAAGGTATCTGAATTTTGAGTGGAAGGACCGCTTCACATCCATAAACCAGAGATAATGGTGTACAACCAGTTGGAGTTTGAACTGTCGTACGATAAGCCCATAAACACTCCCCGAGTTTCTCATTCCATTCGCGTTTGTTGGATGGGACAAACTTTTTAAAGGTTTGATTATGGTCTTGTTGAAGGCTTCTGTTAAGCCGTTGGTTGCTGGATTGTAGGCCGTAGATGCTACATTCTGGATTCGATTCTTGCACAGAATCGATAGAATGCTTGACTGGCAAATTATGGTCCGTTGTCATGTATTATCCTTCGGGGAACACCGAAATGATAGATAACATAGTTTTTGACGAAGTTAATTATGTTGTACATTTTAACTTCGATAAGCGGGACTGCTTTTGTCCATTTGGAGAAGTAATCGATTATTATAAGTATAAATTGATGTCCTCTAGAATACGAAGGGCCGATTGGAATAATAATATATATCCATTCCCCAAGCTTCATGTCACTCCCCGTTTTCGATATACGTATTTGGAGCATATTAGTTTTTCTGCTTATATTATCTATTTCTTGCATGATAATTAGGTTGCATGCATGGAGACTAGACCCATTCTTTGGTTTAATTAGACCCATGGTTTAATTTTTGGGTTAGTTCATTCATGAGTTTAACCATGGTCTAAACCTCAAAGTCTAACTATAAAATCTAACATCTTTCTCTCTCTTCCCTAATTCTCTCCATTTTCTCTTTTTTCGTTCATTTAGGCAAGTACACCTTACACCACATGGAAAAATCTCTTAATTTTTAATTTTTTGTTTGTTTTCTTGCATTTTATTAGTCTATTATGTGATCATGATAATTTTAAACACTTTTAGTACTTGGAGTTTTCGGTTTTAATGGATGGATTTGAGTATATCTACATTTTATATTTAGAATTTTCATGGATTTCTTGAGGTTTTGATCTACTAAAACATAGTATTTTTGAAAAATAGTTGTTGGGATGGATGAAGCACTTTATTTCGAGCGTTTTGGCTTTTGGTTCACTCAATTCGGAGTTAAAATAAAGCTTTTATGAAGAAAATAAATTTTTGGTTTTAAAGTTCTCGCCATGGTTGAACTTGCTGCCTGGAGAAGACGAAGTCCTATGCGGCCAAGAGATCCATGCGGCCTTGACCCATATGCGGCAAGTGAGTGTATGCGGCCTTGAGATCACTCGACCTTTGCGGTTAGCGACCATGCGGCCTGAACTCATGCGGCCATGCGACCTGAACTCATGCGGCCATACGGTCTGAACTCATGTGGTCATGCGGCCTTGAGCTCATGCGACCTCTGTGGTCAGCGACCATGCGACCCATACAGCTATGTGGCCCAACTTTCTATGTGGCAGCTGATCCCATGCGGCCTTGATCCTTATGTGCGCATGCGGCCCCTTGCACATGCTTTATTGGACTAGTTTTGTTGAATGTTCCTTTGGACTTTATGGTTTGTATGTGTGACTTTGATGACCACAAGAGTATCAGACCCATCTATGCGTCATGACCCGACCACTTGTATCCGTGCTGATACACTTACTATGTGATATGTGTTCCTACGTGCTAAGTGTTCCTACGCGATTATATTACATGTTTACACTGCGATATACCTATGCGCTACGAGACATGTGAAATAAATTAATCTCCAGCATGGACATAAGGGTTAGTCAATAACCAAGCGTAGCTAGGATCTGTTGGTTGTTGCATCACGCTGGGGTGAATCCAAACTGAACTATCAAGTGACAAAGTTGATTCGTATCTAGCGTGGTCGTACTATGGTACAACATATAAGGAGAATATCATGTGACCACGCATGTGATTCCAGTTAACAATAGGGTTAACTAGGCAACTTAACTTATAGAGCATTGGGAGGGAATGAAATCTCGAGATTGTGCCTAACTAGCCACCTCAAGTCATTTGAATTGGGGTGTGCTGGCTAGTCCCCATGGATATTATTTAAGTCCTCATTTATGGATGGCAATATCCGACTATTATACTATACTATGTGTTCTATGCGATCTTAGCACGGTGGCCTTACGATGGACCAGTGCGCAATACTATGTACTATGCGGTAATTTATGGCTCGGCTAACCCTGCTAGTACCTGGTTCAATCTGAGGATTCCTATATGTATAATATCTCTGGGATAACCCAGACTCCATCTAGTAAGCCTTATAAATATTTGGCCGATTAGGTAACTAAGCTTGTTTGTGTATTGTATCTGCTGTCAAATAGTCTAGGGACATGGACTATTATGGTGAGATGGTCTAACCCTTGTCCTTGTTTGGTTGTAGGGTTAGATTATTATGGCATGATAGGCTATGGACTGAAACTACAAGAAAGAACTATATATATATATCTATTCATAACCTGGTTTTATTTCTTCATTCGTGCTTCCTTTGTGGTACTTGCTATTTGGGTTCTAACCCCACCAGTTTTGCATGGCTAAGTTTAGAGCCAGCGCCCGAGGATCAAGCATACTTCCCCTGGATAATGGTGCGCACCAGACGGATGGCCATTGAAGGGAACGAGTAGGTTTCTTCTCTCCTTCTCGTTATTGTACACTTTACTTATTTTGGGCGTTTAGCCACCAACACTTATTAGCCGTAAGATCTGGATATTTAGTTTCTTTTACATGATTATAATTAAAATGGAATGGAGAATGGAGAATGGAGAAGAAGAAGAAGAAGTGAAAATGGAATGGAGAAGAAGAGGGGCTGCTGTCCAGATATGAAAGAGGGGTCAGGGGCCAGCCATGGCAAGTAAAAATAGGTTTACATAATGCCAAAAGACCAAAATGCCCTATCCTTAAGTCATTCTAATTGAGATTTGGGTTTGGGGTTCCAAAAGTACTCAAATTAACTCATAATCACTCCAACTAACTAAAATAAAATATAATAATAATTTTAAACCAAAAAATAAGCCTCACAAGGGTGTTGGTTGGGTCGGACATGGGTCCACTAGGGTCTGACATGGGTCCAAACTAGCCAAAACCCTAAAACAATCAATAGAAAAATAATACAACCATCAATTAAATATAAATATAATTAATTATAAACAATACATAATTTACCAAATAAAAATAAAAAATAACCCTATTTTCTAGAATTGGGTAGTGACAATAGACAATTATGCCATACTAATAGAAAGTAAATAACTTTATAGTGTGAACTAATCAATAACTAGCCATGAATCAAAAGAGAATTAAACTAATCATGCTAGTTTCATATATCTTATATTGATTTAAAAAATAACAACTAAAGGATATCAATAAGAGATAGTAGTAAAATATTGATTAATAACATTCTAGATTCTATAATTATAGCCATTTAGGTAGAAACATTTAACATGTTACCAAGGTGGCTCCAGTAGCCATACTTATGTTGGTTCAATTGCTTGATAGATAACCTTTGTAGCTTTACAATCACCAACATTCTCCTCGATGCTAAATTCTGACACAAAGCATTCTACCTACATCATTAGGCAGAGACTTTGGTATCTAAGATTTGGATCCATATTTGTTAGCTTTGTGAACCCACTTATACATATTCATATCAACCAATTTTCTAGCCTTGCATTGATGTGAAATGTGTCCTTTTAAACCACAATAATGACATATAGCATAGCCATTTATTTTGGGTATTGAAGGATGAGTATGTGAAATGGTGTGACGTATCTTGCGTGGATATTTGTAATAAAATACATGATTATGTGAAGTATGTTGTATTCTACATGCATGATAGTGTGGAGCATTTGGTTTTCCTACTGGTGTCTTGTTGCGAGTGCTCTTTTGTTTAGCCACGTGTCTCGTGTTAGACTGAGTAGTAGGTTGTATGACCTGCTTTTCCAATCTAATCTCTAACTTTTTAGAGGTGGCATATAAATTATCTTATTTAGCAGTAAGAGCATCAATTCTAAGTGATGCATTAGAGTACTTCTTCTTCTCTTTTTTCAAATCCTCCTTAAGTTTAGCATTTTCTTGATTGCTTCATCAAAGCTGTCAAGTGCTTCTTGTAAGCTAAGCTTAAGTTTGGGGATATCATCATAGTCGTCAGGAGAGGAATTATCTCTAGCTTCATTTAGTAAATAAGTATGCTTTTTATTCTCAAGCAGATAAGATTTAATATCTTTTCTGGCTTGCTTATACTTATCCATAAGCTTCTTGTGATCTTCAAATAAATAATTAAAAGCATAAGATAATTCATTAAAACTCTTCAGGTAAAGGATTATCTTTTACCTCGTTAGTGAATGCCGTTAAGCATACATTTGCAGCATGTCGAGGACTTTCTGTGAATATCTTAGTAACGGTCTCATTTGGATTCATCTTGAATGCCTCGTATTCTTGTGTCAGTCTACTGATTTTTTATTACTTCACTTAAGTGGTTCTTTCATGATTTATCTCATGGAGCTTCCAAAGCTCATGTGAAGTGGTACATATGGATACCTTATTAAATTCAGTCATGTCTATAGCACAGAATAAAGCATTAATAGCTCTAGCATCAAGACTAGCTTATTTCTTCTCTGTGTCTGTGTACTTATTATGAGGTTTCTCTACAAGGTTGCCATCTATGATTATTCTAGGTGGCTTCTTGTATCCATCTATTACAACAGAGCAAAGATCAAAATCAAGTATTTCAAATAGAAACTCATGTGTCTTCCAGTACGTGTTGTTAGTATCATCAAATAAGGGTGGCCTATTTGTGGACTGGCCTTCACCATTATTGGTGTGGATAGATCTAATAGTTGTTATATGTCTTTAAGGATGTTAATCCAAATATCAAGAGAACCAGCTTTGATACTAATTGAAGGACCGTAAAGCAATTCTAGAGGGAGGTGAATAAAGTGCAGCGGAATAATCTACCCAATTATAAATTAAGCAGAGTGAAGGCAGTAAATAACTAGCAGTGTATATGCAATATAATAAAGTAAGAGAAAGAGAGAGCAAACACAAACACCGTGATGTATACTAGTTTCCTTCTGAGAGGACTAGTCCAGTCCCGAAAACTCAAGCTCGGAGTTTTATCCACTATAGTCACCAATAGTGAATCACAAGCTTTGATCCAAAGGCTTGCAACTTCTTTACACCACCAGATTTGATCCGAAGTCTCGCAACTTCATACACCATAATTTTTGATCCGAAGGCTCGCAACTTCACACAAAACAGGGGCTTGATGAACCAAGCTCTTTATAACTCTATAGACTTCTAGACCGAGACCGTACTTAGCACTAGAAGGTTGGGAGTTGATCTTGGAGATAAAAAATTTTAGGCTCTGAGAGTTTACTCACTATAGGATAGAAAGATTGAGAATGGTTGAGTTGTGGATAATTTGAAATATGAGAAATCCAATCCTATTTATAGTGTATTGGCAAACAAAATTCGGCCAGAATTTGAATGGGATTTAATTCAAATTTTTGAATATTGGGTCAAAAAATTAGGGATATCACAACTATACTGATTTTATACCAAAGTGGTAACCGAGTTTGGTCTGAGTTTAGCATGAATTCGGCCCGAGTTCGGTTACTAAGTATGATAGGCTTTGTGAATGAATGTGGACTGATTTTGTGGTTGAGTTCAAGGTTTATTTGTGTGGAATAAGTTGCTTTCTAGTTGCCATTACGACTCGACTTATATAGGTCCTAGACTCAAATAAAATATAAGATTATATATGAAAACCAAAAGCACTATGATGACGCCAATCTTCTAAAATATTTGCTGACTTGAATATGCATTTTTTCTTGTCGGCAGTTCAGAGAAATCTTCTGGTATAACTCTGTTTTGGCTCATCATCTGTCACGCCCCAGTCCCAAAATGTCAGGAACTAGGCCACGTGTCACTGGCCAGCTGACACGTCACTAAGGGCTTAATCCACTTTGATGGACCCAAAGGAACGTGCTACGCTGTCCTAAAATACTACAAGTACAAAAATAGGTATATCTATCTCATCCACAACAAAATATCAGAAAAGCAAGTGCTGAACTATATATATAAAACTGAGTCTGATACAGTACATAACTGGTGAGAATACAAGCCTACTACAAAAACTGATAATAGCGCAGAAAAATCAGATAGACTAAGCAGTGTCTATCTGATGAAAACATCTCCATCTCCAGGTGGCAGGCCTCTAGGATCAAGCATACTCTGAGGGTGTCTCCTCGAGCTCCTCCTCGGTAGCACATCTGGCCTCCTGATCAGGGCCGTACACAGTGGGGTAGAAAGCCTCATCTAGATCTGGCAGGGAACCAGGTCCTCAGTGGGACATAACAAGATACAGAAAATGATATGCCATATATGTGAATACTGAATAAAGAAAATAAATACAGGGTGCTAACCATCTAAGTGAAATGCAAGTAAAGACCTTGTAGTACGCATGGGAATGTGTCGGCTAGACATATGCTGACGTAATTCACCAATCGTGGTGACTGGCTAGTATATGTGTTATATGCCCCCGGACTCACGGGTAGCTCTGCAATCGACCATCTCCGAGGAGCATGGTACGAAGGTATAAATCATATATGGAGGGGGTGTCCCATACGTCTACTAGTTATCTTTCCCAACCCAATGAAACTAAATATCAAGTCGTACATTTCCTGAGTTTTTCTAATCCGTGATGCGGGTCACACGTACTGGTAGCTAATCAAATACGCAGCTCACATCCATAAATGTAATGCAACCATGTTGCGTGTTACCGTGATAGGGTCTAGGAGAATATCAGGATACTCTCACAGTGTTGGTGAGTCTGTAAGACTAAGTTATTTACACTAATTGTCAACGTATCAGTTGACTGTACCAGAGGCAGTCTCAGGTACTCATAGTATATGAAATTCAAGAACAAAGCAGATATCAATAATTGAATTTAAACATTTACTTGGCAAGGTATACTTGTCTACTCCCTGATAGTGTTGATAACCTGATCTCACAGTCAGGTTTGAGGTTGCTGGTGACAGGGGGTCACTGGCTGTGCTGAAGGTGGTTTCTGTTAAAACAGACATGGTTCGTGAATATCATGGTTGTAATATAAGCATATATATATATATAGATATATATATAGTATGTATATACATAGATATAATATATATCTAGCAGTATATATAGTATATAAAGAACAGGAAATGCAGGTATCTATAATAGTAGCAGGGTATATCCACTATTATATATATAATATAATATTATCAGGGTGTATCCACTGATGTATATATTTATATAGATAAAGGAAAAGACAGTGCAGAAATTTAGTACATATATAAATGCTGTACTATTCAGCAATATAATATAAATATTATCAGGGTCTATATGTGACCACTGTTATATATAATAAAGTGCAATAATTTGTAAATATATATAGATAGGCTGTAATATCCAGCACAGTATAATATATAATATATATATATAGATATAGATATATGTAATAAATTGAAATGACATTGCAAGTATTGAAAAAATATATATAATATATATAAGCTGTATTATCCAGCTGGATATTAATATATATATAGATAACATATATATATATAATTATATATATAATAGGTGCAGGAAATAAATTAAGTGCAGAAATATAAAATATACATATATACATATGCTGTAAATGCAGGAATTATATTAAGTGCAGAAATATAAAATATACATATATACATATGCTGTATTATCCAGCAATATTTATTAATAATAATATATTTAATATATAGCATATATATAACATATAAATAATATGTTATATAATATTATATACATATAGTATACATATTATATATATATATATATATATATATATATATATATATATATATATATATATATATATATATATATATATATATATATATATATATAACAGAATAAAATGCATAATATAACATAAATAATATGTTATATATAAATATATATATATACATAATATATATACATAATATGTTATATATAAATATATCTATACATAAATATATGTATAGTAGTCATATATATATATATATATATATATATATATATATATAAATATATACATATATTTAATAAATAATAAAAATATATATAGTATAATTATACTGTATAATAACAGTATATAACATATATTATATAATATAATATATATATATATATAAATATACATATATATACATATTTATATACATATAGGTATACATATAGGTATATATATATAATTACATATATATTAGGTTTAGGGGGTATACCTACTGACAGGGGGTCCCACAGGTCGTCGACGGCGGGTGGACGGCGGCGGAGTCGGCCGGAGGCGGCCGGAGGAACGGGAACAGCAGCAGCAGCTGCAGTAGCTGAGTGCGAGGGCTGCCGGCGGCGGAGGTGGCCGGGCAGGCGGCGGGTTCGACAGAGGGGAGGGTGGCGGTCAGGTTGGTGGTTGTGGCGGAGGTCCACGACGGCGGTGGTGGTGGCTGGAGGCGGTCGGGATGGGGGTGGTGGTGCAGTTGGGAAGAGGGGTCGGGGTTCTGTGGAGGTCAGGGCGGTGGCTGGTGGCGTCGTGGGGTGGTGGTGGTGGGTTGGTTCGACGGAGGGGACGACGGCGAGGCGTTTGGGGGTGGTGGCGGTGGTCGGCGACGGCCAGAGGTGGCGCTGGGGGTGGATGGGAGTGGTGGTGGTGCTGTGGAGGTGAAGTCGGGATGGGTCTGCAGTGGCTGGCCGCGGCGGAGCAGGCGGCCGGAGGTGGGTGGAAGTGGTCGGAGGGAAGGGGAGGGGAGTGGCGAACAGTCCGGCGGTGGTCCGGTGGGCGGAGGGTGGCCGTGGTGGTGGTGGGGTGTGTTGGAATGGAGGGGGCTGCTAGGGTTTATATAGGGTTGGGGCAATGGCAATTCTGTAAATAAGTGTAAATCCAGGGTTATATTGGTAATTTGATTTTTTGGATATTTCTACAGGATTTTTTTGGATATTTAGGGTAGGTCCCACACACCTATTTACTAACCAATAGGATCTTGCCACCTTGCATGCAATTTTGCATAAAAACCTCTAACTTTTCATAAATTGCATAAAAGCATAAAATTTGTATTTTGCGTAATTTCACAATTTACCAAATTTTAAATACTAATTTTTCAAAATTCTGAATTGTACAGAAATGAGGGAAATAGCTGGAAAAAATATTTTGGACAGTGTGGGGTGAGCCTGGGCAGATGCAGGGTCTAATTCTGCAGGTGATATGGTCATCGTATTTATTATTTAATAAATACTGCGCACGGTGTTCACTAATTATTTTGAGGCTGTTAGGGTCATAGTTTTTCTACGGTGTCAAAACGATATTTAAAGTATAATTAGAGTAGAATTTTATCGTATTTTTGGTTGGGCAAACAGGTGCCTACTGGTCCTCAATTTCCTAGGGTACAGATGTGGGTAAAGAGCAGAAATTTAAATAGGAAATAAATACGTACGTTTGTAACGACTTTTGTGCGACTAAAACGAAGCATCAAACAAGGTTTCTGGAAGTTGCACAAAATACAGAAAAAGTAGTCTAACAAGTCTAGGGCAGGTATGTGGAATTTGTTTAGGGTTTAACAGCTAGTGGGATGCCCTAATTAATTGTAATAAACAGGTGCACAATCAATAGAATATATAATAAATAAAATTTTAAAAAGTTGCTATAATTCTAATTAGTCTAAACTAATCCTAAATTACTGTAATCTGGTCGAGGGAGTTTACAATCTACCCTCCTTAGAATATTTCATCCTCGAAATAAAAACAATCATATACTGAGAATGAAAGATTGATTATGGACATATGATGATTAAGAGAGATTGAGTTTGAAATATTGGACATACCCTGGTTTGGAAATAGATGGGGATAACGCTGACGAATATCCTCTTCTCGTTCCCAGGTGGATTCACCTGGTGCATGATGTCTCCATGCAATACGAACGAGAGGAATAGTCTGGCCTCGCAACACTTTCTCGCTACGGTCCAGGATCTCTATAGGCTCCTCCTGGTACGATAAGCTTGGCCCGATGGTGATCTCTGAATAGTCCAGCACATAACTCGGGTCTGGAATGTACCTCCTCAGCTGAGATACATGGAAGACGTCATGTACTCCCTCCAAGGTCTGTGGTAGAGCTAGCCTGTAAGCAACTTCTCCGACACGATCTAGCACATCGAAGGGTCCAATGTACCTTGGACTTAGCTTCCCTCTTCCTCCAAATCTGATAGTTCCTCTGGTAGGTGAGATCTTCAAGAACACATGCTCCCCTACTTGGAACTCGAGAGGTCGGCGATGAATGTTGGCCCAGTGCTTCTGCCTGTCTTGTGCAGCTCGTAGGTGTCCCTGGATCTTCTTTACCTTCTCTACCGTACGAATGATCAGTTCTGGACCCAAGATCTGTCTCTCGCCAACATCGCTCCAGCATACTGGGGAACGACATTTTCTTCCATACAAAGCTTCAAAGGGAGCCATTTGAATGCTCGCTTGATAGCTGTTATTGTAGGAAAATTCCACCAGGTGTAGATGATCTTCCCATGATCCGCTGAAATCAAGCATACAGGCTCTCAGCATATCTTCTAGAGTCTGGATGGTGCGCTCTGACTGGCCATCTGTCTGCGGATGATACGAGGTGCTGAACTTGAGGCGGGTACCAAGACTCTCTTGCATACTTCGCCAAAAGTAAGATGTAAATCTCGTATCCCTGTCAGATATTATACTGACTGGTACTCCATGTAGATGCACTATCTCCTTCATGTACATATCTGCCAAGACTTCGGTAGATTGCCCGACTCTAAAAGGTAAGAAATGAGCAGCCTTGGTGAGTCTGTCTACAATCACCCAGACAGCATTACGACCACTAGGACTTCTTGGGAAGCCCGTAACAAAGTCCATCGTAATGTGTTCCCATTTCCACTCAGGTATTGGGAGGGGTTGAAGTAGACCGGCAGATCTCTGATGCTCAGCCTTGACTTGCTGACACACCAGGCATTTGGCCACAAAGCGTGCTATCTCCCGCTTCATTTCATGCCACCAATAATATTGCCGCAGATCTCTGTACATCTTTGTGCCTCCCGGATGTATAGAGTATGTTGAGCTATGGGCTTCTGACATCAGCTCATTACGAAGTTCTCCATTTGGAACATAAAGACGATAACCACATCTTAGAGTCCCATCTTCGTGTATGCGACATCCTGTCTGAATTCTAGCCTCTGTTCTTTGTCGAAGCCTGTGGAATCTTGCATCTGTTGGTAGAACAGCTTTGATTCTTTCAACCAAGGTTGATTGCAGCTGGTAGTTTGATAATTGGCCGTCAAGTTCTGGCATAATGACTTCTATTCCCAACTTTTCAAGATCTCTCAGTAGACCTGGTTGGGTGATCATAAAGAATGCCGAGGGTCTTCTGCTTAGAGCATCTGCCACCACATTAGCTTTCCCCGGATGGTGCTGTAGATCAATTTCGAAATCCGTCATCACTTCAAGCTACCGTCTTTGCCTCAGATTTAAGTCTTTCTGAGTATAGACATATTCAAGCTCTTGTGATCGGTGAAAATCTCCACTCGTTCGCCATATAGATAGTGTCTCCATAGCTTCAGGGCGAAGATGACTGCGGCAAGCTCCAGGTCGTGAGTGGGGTAATTCTTCTCATGAGTCCTTAGTTGTCTTGAGGCATAAGCTACAACCTTCCCATGTTGCATTAAGACACAACCAAATCCTTTTTCGGATGCATCGCTATAGATGACGAAACCTCCGGATCCAGATGGTATAGTCAAAATGGGGGCTGTAGTTAGACGCTTCTTCAACTCATCAAAAGCTGTCTGGCATTCTTCAGTCCATAAGAACTCCTGCTCCTTGCGGGTAAGACGGGTAATTGGCTCCGCGATTCTTGCAAAGTTTTCTACGAACCTTCGGTAATATCCGGCAAGTCCTAGAAAGCTTCTCACCTCTGAGACATTGGTCGGAGTTGGCCATGTCTCCACAGATGAAATCTTTGCTGGGTCTACCGAGATGCCTTCTCCTGTGATAACGTGTCCAAGAAATACGACACGGTCAAGGAAGAATTCACACTTGCTCATCTTAGCATAAAGGATCTCCCGTCTCAGCGTCTCTAGCACCAGTCTCAAGTGCTCTTCATGCTCCTCGTGGCTTTTTGAATACACCAGAATGTCGTCGATGAAGACTACCACGAACTGGTCCAGATATTGGTGGAAGACTCGGTTCATCAGATTCATGAATACAGCAGGTGCATTAGTCAGTCCAAATGGCATCACCAGGAACTCGTAGTGACCATAACGAGTCCTGAATGTTGTCTTTGGAATGTCTTCTCTCCGTACCTTGACCTGATGATAGCCTGATCTCAAGTCTATCTTCGAGAATACCACGGCTCCTGTTAGTTGATCGAATAGGTCATCAATTCTCGGTAAGGGGTACTTGTTTTTGATTGTCAGAGCGTTGAGGGCTCTGTAATCAATGCACATGCGATATGTTCCGTCCTTCTTTGGTACAAACAGCACTGGTGCTCTCCAGGGTGATGCACTAGGACGAACAAATCCCTTGATCTGTAATTCCTCCAGTTGAAGCTTCAGCTCGTCAAGCTCCTTCTTCGCCAGTCGGTATACATTGGAGGATACTGGTGCAGCTCCGGGTATCAGCTCAATAATGAACTCTACTTCTCTGTCAGGCGGTAGGCCTGGCAATTCTTCTGGAAATACGTCCTCGAACTCTGCTACAATTGAGGGAAGTGCTGTCTCCATCGCCATGTAAGCTCTAAGAGTCTGGCCTACTCCTTGCTCGATGGTTCCTCGGACATATTCGAACTCTGGGTGATCTGGGGGTCTAAAGATAACACTACCCTTTCGGCAGTCTAGGATAGCATTATTCTGGCTTAGCCAGTCCATGCCTAAGACAATGTCGAAATTTGGCATTGGGAGTACCAAAAATCGTGCTCTTAGTCCTCTACTACAAACAACTACCGGACAGGTTTCGATAATGTTGGTAACTGGAACAATACCTCCTCCAGTAAGTATTTTCCAACACTTGGGTAGCGGGGAAGTGGATAGCTTGTGCATGGCTACGAAACTACTGGATATGAAAGACAAAGTAGCCCCAGAATCGAATAATACAGTTGCAGGTAATGATGCAACTAAAATGGTACCTGTTATAGTTTCCCCTTCAGGCTCTTCTGCAACTGCAGCTAACGCAAAAGCTTGTCCCTGCTTTTGCCCTCCAGGTTGTTGTCTGGCCTTGAACTGGGCTTCCTGAGTAAGCAAGGGTGCTCCTTTCTGATATCCTCCTGATGTGGAGGGTAACATCTTCTGGGCTTGTGCTCCTGGCTTCTGCCCTTGCTGAGGTGCTGCATCTCTGCGTTGTGGGCAGTCTTTGGCCATGTGTTGGCTAGCTCCACATAGCAGGCATAATCCGTTATTCTTCCTGCAGTCTCTCATATAATGCCCCTTTTTGCCACAAAAGTGACAAATCGGAAGCTCATTCTTCTGGTAAGGCCCCGTTGTCTGCTGCGTCTGATATTGAGGACGACGTATAGGTCCTCCTGCTCCGTGCTGATTCTTGGTCGGGAAGGTTGAATTTGAGCGCCTTGCTCCTCGGCCAATTGCTTCTTGTTCCCTGGCTTCGGTAAGAACCTCGTTGTAGGAGATTCTTGACTGCATTGTTGTGTACCTCTGGAGCTCGTAGTTAAGGCCATGGTGGAATCTTTTAGCCTTCTTCAGCTCGTTCGGGATCAGATCAGCACCGAAATGACTTAGTCTGCTAAACTCCGCGTCGTAGGCATCTACCGTCATGTTTTCCTGCTCCAGGTGCAGGAACTGGGAGTATAGGGCATTCTGGACTGTCGCTGGGAAGTACTTGGCGTTGAAGTGCTCCAAGAATTGTTGCCAAGTTTGGTCTTTGTCGACGCTGCGCTCTATGGATTCCCACCAGTGATGGGCGTTGCCAAGAAGTTGGCCCCTCACAGCGGTCATCCATAGGTCGGGGGTGAGTTGCGATCCTTCTAGCAGTATTTTGGTGTTGGAGATCCAGTCGGAGATCTCCTCAGGAGTCTCGCTGCCTTTGAAGTCTCTCGGGCTCATTTGACGGAAGCCTCGAACTGTGCCCGCTGGTTGGACAGGTGCTGGTGTCGGAGTAGTAGCTCTCTCCAAAGCCGTCATCAACGTTTGTCGCAGAGCTTCAGTTTGCTGCCACTGAGACTGTCTCAGGGCCTCAGTCTGCTGCCACTGGTTCTGCAACATCGTTTGGAGGAACTGCAGCATTTGAGGTTGACCCTCAAGTTGTGGCATCAGGATAGGCAAGGCTGGAGGTGGAGGCAAAGGTGTCTCCGCCTGCGGTGTTGGTGTCATCTCCTGACCAGAATTCTGATGATTGGACGGAGTTCCTTGGGCACTTGGCGAAGGGTCTGTTGCTTGGTCAGCCCCATTATTCGCAAGTTTCCCGGGTATGTCCATATTTCTGAGGAAAATAGGATAATTAGAAAACACAAAGGAGATAAATAATGATAATCAAGCAAAATGCAATAATAGAAATTGTAAAGATGGTGTCAGTGTGGATGAGACCTAATATTCCTATCCTATTGCAGGCTTGCTAGGCATGTCATCATACCACTAGCAATAAAAATAGAGACCTGCATGGGCCACCACTAAAACCGTGTCACGCCCCAGTCCCAAAATGTCAGGAACTAGGCCACGTGTCACTGGCCAGCTGACACGTCACTAAGGGCTTAATCCACTTTGATGGACCCAAAGGAACGTGCTACGCTGTCCTAAAATACTACAAGTACAAAAATAGGTATATCTATCTCATCCACAACAAAATGTCAGAAAAGCAAGTGCTGAACTATATATATAACTGAGTCTGATACAGTACACAACTGGTGAGAATACAAGCCTACTACAAAAACTGATAATAGCGCAGAAAAATCAGATAGACTAAGCAGTGTCTATCTGATGAAAATATCTCTATCTCCAGGTGGCAGGCCTCTAGGATCAAGCATACTCTGAGGGTGTCTCCTCGAGCTCCTCCTCGGTAGCACATCTGGCCTCCTGATCAGGGCCGTACACAGTGGGGTAGAAAGCCTCATCTAGATCTGGCAGGGAACCAGGTCCTCAGTGGGACATAACAAGATACAAAAAATGACATGCCATGTATGTGAATACTGAATAAAGAAAATAAATACAGGGTGCTAACCATCTAAGTGAAATGCAAGTAAAGACCTTGTAGTACACATGGGAATGTGTCGGCTAGACATATGCTGACGTAATTCACCAATCGTGGTGACTGGCTAGTATAGGTGTCATATGCCCCCGGACTCACGGGTAGCTCTGCAATCGACCATCTCCGAGGAGCATGGTACGAAGGTATAAATCATATATGGAGGGGGTATCCCATACGTCTACTAGTTATCTTTCCCAACCCAATGAAACTAAATATCAAGTCGTACATTTCCTGAGTTTTTCTAATCCGTGATGCGGGTCACACGTACTGGTAGCTAATCAAATACGCAGCTCACATCCATAAATGTAATGCAACCATGTTGCGTGTTACCATGATAGGGTCTAGGAGAATATCAGGATACTCTCACAGTGTTGGTGAGTCTGTAAGACTAAGTTATTTACACTAATTGTCAACGTATCAGTTGACTGTACCAGAGGCAGTCTTAGGTACTCATAGTATATGAAATTCAAGAACAAAGCAGATATCAATAATTGAATTTAAATATTTACTTGGCAAGGTATACTTGCCTACTCCCTAATAGTGTTGATAACCTGATCTCACAGTCAGGTTTGAGGTTGCTGATGACAGGGGGTCACTGGCTGTGCTGAAGGTGGTTTCTGTTAAAACAGACATGGTTCGTGAATATCATGGTTGTAATATAAGCATATATATATATATATATATATATATATATAGTATGTATATACATAGATATAATATATATCTAGCAGTATATATAGTATATAAAGAACAGAAAATGCAGGTATCTATAATAGTAGCAGGGTATATCCACTATTATATATATAATATAATATTATCAGGGTGTATCCACTAATGTATATATTTATATAGATAAAGGAAAAGACAGTGCAGAAATTTAGTACATATATAAATGCTGTACTATTCAGCAATATAATATAAATATTATCAGGGTCTATATGTGACCACTGTTATATATAATAAAGTGCAATAATTTGTAAATATATATAGATAGGCTGTAATATCCAGCACAGTATAATATATAATATATATATAGATATATGTAATAAATTGAAATAACATTGCAAGTATTGAAAATATATATATAATATATATAAGCTGTATTATCCAGCTGGATATTAATATATATATAGATAACATATATATATATATAATTATATATATATAATAGGTGCGGGAAATAAATTAAGTGCAGAAATATAAAATATACATATATACATATGCTGTAAATGCAGGAATTATATTAAGTGCAGAAATATAAAATATACATATATACATATGCTGTATTATCCAGCAATATTTATTAATAATAATATATTTAATACATAGCATATATATAACATATAAATAATATGTTATATAATATTATATACATATAGTATACATATTATATATAACTATATATATATATATATATATATGTGTATACACATATTTGTATATACTATATATAGATATAAAACAGAATAAAATGCATAATATAACATAAATAATATGTTATATATAAATATATATATATATATACATAATATATATACATAATATGTTATATATAAATATATCTATACATAATATAAATATATATGTATAGTAGTCATATATATATATATAAATATATACATATATTTAATAAATAATAAAAATATATATAGTATAATTATACTGTATAATAACATTATATAACATATATTATATAATATAATATAACATATATTATATAATATAATATATATATATATATAAATATACATATATATACATATTTATATACATATATATATACATATATATACATATAGGTATACATATAGGTATATATATATAATTACATATATATTAGGTTTAGGGGGTATACCTACTGACAGGGGGGTCCCACAGGTCGTCGACGGCGGGTGGACGGCGGCGGAGTCGGCCGGAGGCGGCCGGAGGAACGGGAACAGCAGCAGTAGCTGAGTGCGAGGGCTGCCGGCGGCGGAGGAGCGGCGGAGGTGGCCGGGCAGGCGGCGGGTTCGACAGAGGGGAGGGTGGCGGTCAGGTTGGTGGTGGTGGCGGAGGTCCACGACGACGGTGGCGGTGGCTGGAGGCGGTCGGGATGGGGGTGGTGGTGCAGTTGGGAAGAGGGGTCGGGGTTCTGTGGAGGTCAGGACGGTGGCTGGTGGCGTCGTGGGGTGGTGGTGGTGGGTTGGTTCGACGGAGGGGACGACGGCGAGGCGTTTGGGGGTGGTGGCGGTGGTCGGCGACGGTCGGAGGTGGCGCTGGGGGTGGATGGGAGTGGTGGTGGTGCTGTGGAGGTGAAGTCGGGATGGGTCTGCAGTGGCTGGCCGCGGCGGAGCAGGCGGCCGGAGGTGGGTGGAAGTGGTCGGAGGGAAGGGGAGGGGAGTGGCGAACAGTCCGGCGGTGGTCCGGTGGGCGGAGGGTGGCCGTGGTGGTGGTGGGGTGTGTTGGAATGGAGGGGGCTGCTAGGGTTTATATAGGGTTGGGGCAATGGCAATTCTGTAAATAAGTGTAAATCCAGGGTTATATTGATAATTTGATTTTTTGGATATTTCTACAGGATTTTTCTGGATATTTAGGGTGGGTCCCACACACCTATTTACTAACCAATAGGATCTTGCCACCTTGCATGCAATTTTGCATAAAAATCTCTAACTTTTCATAAATTGCATAAAAGCATAAAATTTGTATTTTGCGTAATTTCGTAATTTACCAAATTTTAAATACTGATTTTCCAAAATTCTGAATTTTACAGAAATGAGGGAAATAGCTGGAAAAAATATTTTGGACAGTGTGGGGTGAGCCTGGGCAGATGCAGGGTCTGATTCTGCAGGTGATATGGTCATCGTATTTATTATTTAATAAATACTGCGCACGGTGTTCACTAATTATTTTGAGGCTATTAGGGTCATAGTTTTTCTACGGTGTCAAAACGATATTTGAAGTATAATTAGAGTAGAATTTTATCGTATTTTTGGTTGGACAAACAGGTGCCTACTGGTCCTCAATTTCCTAGGGTACAGAGGTGGATAAAGAGCAGAAATTTAAATAGGAAATAAATACGTACGTTTGTAACGACTTTTGTGCGACTAAAACGAAGCATCAAACAAGGTTTCTAGAAGTTGCACAAAATACAGAAAAAGTAGTCTAACAAGTCTAGGGCAGGTATGTGGAATTTGTTTAGGGTTTAACAGCTAGTGGGATGCCCTAATTAATTGTAATAAACAGGTGCACAATCAATAGAATATATAATAAATAAAATTTTAAAAAGTTGCTATAATTCTAATTAGTCTAAACTAATCCTAAATTACTGAAATCTGGTCGAGGGAGTTTACATCATCATATAACATATATCCATTGTTGATCTTGCTTATTTCTTTCTGCAAGTACAAGTTAGACGAACAAAAAAATATACAGAAACAAATATTGCATATCTGGACAATGCTGAGTTTAAGTAGAAGATACTATAGTGATTGATCGATTATCATAATGTTAAACTTAATCGATTAGCCATATTCAAAAACTCAACTTAAACATTGGGCCAACAATATATATATATATATATATATATATATATATATATATATATATATATATATATATATATATATATATATATATGGGTAATCAGGATATGAGCCATAGTGCTCATATTTTTATATGAACTATGCACATATGGGCAAATAGGAATAGACTCATACATCCCATGTGCACTAGTACACTATATTCCTATTGGTCCATATGTGCATGACTCATGTAATATGAGCACTATGGCTCATATACCGTTTACCATATATATATATATATATATATATATATATATATATATATATATATATATATATATATATATAGCAATGCTACGCCTAAAACCAAATGCTTACACCCTTCTTACAACAGCCACGTGGCGCCCGCCCATTGGGTGAGTGGGGTATGTGGGACCCGGTGTCTGCCACGTGGCAGGAGTGCCACGTGGCAGCCATTCACTGGAGGAGAGATGGGGCCGAGTGTGGCCCACATTGCAGGGGGGAGAGGGTTGTTAGAAGGTTGTAAGCATTCAGTAGTAAACTTAGCATCTCTCTCTATATATATCACATGGATTATTAATGTGCTATTATAGATGTGGACTTTTGTACTTTTGGTATGTTAACACATGGACTATAGTTCTATTACTTTGTTTTAGACATGGAATACAGTGATATGGTAATGTATTTTGTGGAATAGAAAGTAATAATTTCAGAGAAATAAAAACATAAAAATGTTTGGGACCGTTGGGTCACCAAGATAGAATTTCTGTATTGGAAAGAATGTTGCGAGCGATTGCTCGAGGAGTATGGTAATGAAAATAAGAGATGTGTGTATAGTTATTTCAGTTTTTAACCATGAATATGATTTATCGTTTAACTGTTCACGTATTTGCATGGTCATCCTCTTCTCCTTTTCTTTTCAACCTAAATATACACCTAATTCACTTGAAAAATCAAGGCAAGTCCTCATTCTCTTCAAAAGTTTAATTTCAAAGTCTATGTTGTCAATTTTTTTTTATCAAGCCATACATATATAGGTTGTTCTAGATCTTAAAGTTTTAAAACTAATATGTTTATAGTTAGATTATATCATGGATATAAGAGGACACATAAACTAATATGTTTATATGTTTCAATATGGACACATCGATATGATCGTAGGACACGATATCAAAATTTGTATATGTATATGGTAAAGTATTAAGAATTATATATATATATATATATATATATATATATATATATATATATATATATATATATATATATAATGTTTGTAGAGATACACACAAACACATATTATTTATATGTGCATATACCCATGCATATATACATATTGTTCTAGCTTTAAAGTTTAATCCATGCATGTTTATATTTGTGTTATGGTATGGATTCAAGAGTAGGACACACACGTGTGTGTCCTACTCGTGTGTGCGTGTGTGTGTGTGTCCTACTCGTGTGTGCGTGTGTGCGTGTGTGTGTATATAATTTTAGGACAAAAAATTAATTATTGTAGGCGTATGTATTTATATATACATGTTATCCTAATAAAATATTGTTATGTTTATATACTTGCATTCTAACCTTTGTATGTCTCTACAACCATTACATAGAAAATATTATTCTAAAAAGTATCCTATAGGTTAACTCGTACCCGATTTACATATCAATCTGTGAGGGGGCTTCTCTATCTACCTAAGTCGCCTGAGAAGAATTAGGAGGGAGTTTTTTTTCTAGGGGAGGGAGTTTTGGGCTTCGTTTGGAACCGAGGAAAGAAACTTGTTCTGGCATGATTACATTTTTTAGAGTCGAAAATGTTCCGTCGCTAGGAAATTCTATTGCCTTGGCGATGGACAAGCAATGGAATGTTGGATTGTGATTCAAAACCACATATATGTCTCCATTCATTCATTGATCCATCGCTAGTTAACAATGAATCGTACTCCGTCGTTGAAGAAGTCGCTATTTTCTTGAATTTTTGTAATGGACTTTTGGTTTTCACTTTTCATATCTGAATAGTATATGTATTTGCATTTGTTACTACTAAACAAATATAAATATGGTAATGCCCATAGCCACTTCAAATTCAACCATAAACCCTACTCTCATGTGTTTCAACTCTAACTGGTCGGTGTAGGTTGCGTTGGATCTCAAAGACGCATATTTGTACTCGAGACCTAACTCGTGTCGACGTTGGAGGTGGAGAAGAAGGCAAAGAGATATCCACTTTAGAATTTTGGCCTCGTACTAAACAAACTCAAATAGATTTCCCATTCTGAATTCTTCCTTGAATAATTAATGAACTTGCAGATTATTTATACTCTCAAAAAAAGAAGAAGAAGAAGCCAATCTCTAATGACTTGTCCCTAAGAAAACTTAAATCATACTAATAAAACAGATAAAAGATATTCTCTATCTAAAAAAAACCAAAATAACAAAAAGGTGAAAGAAAATCAAACTTGGTTTTCATGAACTAGATTTACTCAATTTGTACAGTGTGAGATTGATTTTTTTTTTATAGCAAAAATGTCTAAAGAATGCATTCATAGACAAAATTTCTAGATAGTGAATTCAAAAATGCTTCCGTTGCCGGGACTTGAACCCGGGTCTCTCGGGTGAGAGCCGAGTATCCTAACCAACTAGACTACAACGGATTTGTTTAAGAGTACATATATATGTCTATACAATCTAAAAGGTATCTATACATTTGCAGTGGAGTTCAAGCTTTAAAGTCTGATCGTCACATACCCGGAATTTATTTGAATATTAACACTCAATTCTTACTAAACCATTCAGAATTTTGCTGCAATTTGCATGACAAATCATGCAAATTTCACACATGGCTGGTTATGTCTACACGTAAGTGGCAATCATCTGCTGCTTGTAAAAAAAAGCATTTTCGAATGAAATCAGAATTGAAGACTAATTCGGATGTGCTCATAATATCATTTGAAAAAAAGACAAATACGATATGTTTATATGTTTTCTTGAGCAAAGCAAACCTAATAATTCCCCTTTGCACATAAGCATTTTCAAATGACATTGTTTCTGTTTGTTATTCCGTTGTAATCTTTCTGTTGCTAAGTTATAGTCCAAGCAAGGAATTCATTCTTATGTGTAATTACTTGTAAACCCTATTTGTACTTGTTTAAACTCTATAAATATCAAAAGCACTCAAAACTCAATAGTATCGAGTGATTCACCAACTTTTACTTGGTACCAGAGGTTACCCGATTCTAAACTAAACTCCTTTATCTCGCATACTAAAAATAGCTATTTTCATAGTTTCATTATTACTTGTTGGAGTGGGTGTGATTTCCAATCTATGTGAAGAATATCCAGAAGTACGATAAACATCATCCGTGTGTCGAAAAAGTTCAAAAAGTGCATCGAGCGCCGTATATTGGAACATTTATGGTAAACAAATATTATATTGGATTTCTATCTTTGACTTTAATTATATATTTATGATTGGATATTTTATTTATTAATTTTCATATAATTGGATTTTCAATTTATGGCAAGTCAATTTATGATTTGATTTTCATTAAATATATGATTGAATGTAATTGGATTTCCATAAATATTTTTGACTTCCATATATAGATTTTCATATGAAAATCCTAATTCATGCAAATATTTATATAAAGGCTCATGCAATATATAATAACATGAGAAAAAAATAATAAGAGAGAAAAAAAAAGTGGCAAGAGTGCCATTGCAACTTTGGAGAGAAGAAAAAAGGATTGGAGGTCGTTTCGAAGGAGATCAATTTGGGGTATTTATCATTGTCTTTTTTCTTCGTTGTTGTAATCTATTTTCTGTTCCAAAGAGTTGCCGTGATCCGTGTTGGATCGGTGAGGAGCTTGTAGAGGGTGTAATCACTTTATTCCATTAGTGAAGGATCTTCAGGGTTGGACTCCGATCGTCCCGTAATTTTTGTCATCTGGATTTTTCACGTAAAAAATTTCTGTGTCTGCGATTTGTGTTTGGTATTTTTTGGTTTTTACGTTTTGCTCGGTTCTCTCGCAGGTGCTCTCTGGTTTGAGGAACGGTTTTCGCGTTTCGTTCCCAACAATGTGGTATCAGAGCCAGGTTTTGGAATTTCAGAAGGGTGTCATGAGTTGAGAGGCAAACCAAGGAGGAGAGATGGACGCGAAGAAGACCACGTTGCTAGTATTGAGCACGCGAGGACACTGTGAGATAAGTTGGAATCTTTGTATGCGAAGAAGACCGGGATAAATAAATTGTTCCTGATCCGGATGATGATGGGTCTGCGGTACAAAGATGGGGCGTCCATTACGAATCATTTGAGTGGGTTCCAGGGCATGGTTGACCAGCTATACTCGATGGGAGTCAAGTTCGACGACGAGGTTCAGGGACTATGGTTGTTGTGTACATTGCCAGACTCGTAGGAGATCGTACGAGTGTATATGATCGCTTCTGCTCCAGAATGCGTGGTCTGTCTGGAGTTTGCCACGAGCGGGGTACTAAATGAAGAGATGCGGAGACTTTCTCAGGGCACTTCATCCACATCCCACTCATAGGTGCTTGTTTCAGAGAGCCGCAGGAGGGGTAAAAGCAGGGATCCAGGCGGTGGCAGAGACAAAAGCAGGAGAAGGTAGAAGGATCGGTACGAGAACTCGGAGTGTTACCATTGTGGCAAGAAGGGCCACATCAAGCGAAACTATTTTGCTTGGAAGAGAGAGAAGAAGGACGACAAGGGGAAACAGGATGAGAAGACTACATCGGTGGCCTCGGCACATGGAGGCGATCTGATCATTGTAGGTGATGCGGTAGTTATGAACCTCGCATGCGATGACAACTCTTGGCTGGTGGACTCAGGTGCTTCAGCGCACGTATCTCACAACATGGCACTATTTGCTACTTACACAATAGGCGACTGTGGAGTATTGAAGATGGACAATGAAGATGTGCCAAAGGCAGTTACCATTGAAGATGTGCATTTGAGGACAAAGACGGGTGTAGTTCTTGTTCTGAAAGATGTTCTCCATGTCCCTGATATCCGTTTCAACCTGGTGTTGGTTGGAAGGTTGGATCACGAATATTTTTTCAATCTCTTCGGGAACAATCAGTGGAAGCTTTCCAGAGGTTCGATGGTAATTTTCAGAGGAAGCAAGATGTCCGGACTCTACTATATGAAAGAGAGCGTACAGGGGGCACATGAGGTGAACGAACTACTGATGCGTCTACCAAGTTGTGGCATAGACGGCTCAGCCATATCAACGAGAAGGGGATGAGCTACTTGGTGAACATGAAGCTGATTCCAGGGCTAAAGTCTATAAAATTGGAAAGGTGCACACACTGTTTGGCGGGAAGCAAAATATGGTATCTTTCCAAAGTCACCTAAGTTCAAGGAAGCCGGCGTTGCTCGAGTTGATTCATTCAGATGTCCGCAGTCCTATGAAGGTAAAATTCATTGGTGGTGCCTCTTACTTTGTAACTTTTATTGATTATTATACCAGGAAGGTTTGGGTCTATGCCTTAAAGACCAAGGATCAGGTGCTGCCCACTTTCAAAGAGTTTCAGGCGTCCGTTGAAAGAGAAACGGGCAAGAAGCTGCTATGTGTTCAATCGGACAATGTCGACGAATATATCGGTCCCTTTGATGCATAATATAGAGAGCATGGGATACGATACCAGAAGACTCCGTCAAATATACCTCAGCTCAATGGTATAGCGGAACGGATGAACATGACGCTGATGGAGAAGATACGGTGTTTGCTATCATAAGCAAACTTGCTGGATAGCTATTGGGGTGAGGCACTTTACACAGCTGCTTATATTATTAATTTATCTCCTAGTGCTTCTTTGCAGGATGATGTGCCTGACAAAGTATGGTACGACAAAGAGCCGTCATACAAGGCGACAGCGAAAACTAGGCAAGAAAAATTGTAGCGGAGAGGTTCCTCTTGACTCTGCCGCTAAGTCCATCCTTGGGGCACGGTCCACTGAATATGGGAATCGATTCCGAAGAAGCAAATCCATAACGAGAAAAAGATCTTGATTCAATCTAACCGATCGAACGATACCGAAAGTATTTCTTAGCTGCGCTCCCCAAAAAGGGGGAACGGGGCACCACAAAGTGTCTCCTCCTCTAATTTTACTTCGAGACATAAAAGATTACTAACAATCTTGATTTTTTTAAGATGGTTTAGAATTTGAGTCCCTTCCTATATGCGTAAATTGTAGAGTTGCTGCTTCTTGAGATACAATTTGTTAGACAACGACTTTCTCATAAAAATTCTCCCCCGGACCTTATCGAACCAACAATTTCAAGAACCATGATATAGGGAGATAGGGAGAGGACCAATGTCTTCACCTACCGTTGACCTAAATTCAAGAATTTGAAATCCCTAGGGTTCCCCTTAGATCTGATAACAATTTGTTGTGCGACACGCGAAAACTGACGCACAAATAACTAATAACAACGAGAATAACAAGACACAACACGCAAACATGCAATATAACGTGGTTAAACCTACATCGAGCTACGTCCAAGAGGCAAGCGGAGAATAACTTTTTATTGAAGAAATGAGATAAAACATAACAAGGATTACGCACACAATACCGTAATGTGAAACCCTTCCTTACGAGATCTTTAACAAGCTCTCATTTTTCTATCTAGATTCTCTTAATGGTTTCCTTAGCATACTTCGGTATGCCGGTCATCACTCTTGACTCTTTTCAACCACGAATTGCTGCTTCGACTCATTTTCCACTTCTTCGATCACCGGACGGAGCCCATCCCATTTTGTAGTTGAACACGAGTCATATACAACAGAAATGAAGTAATTCAACGAGTTCCTTCTTCTCTTTCTTTTTCCTTTTAGAAAAAAATTCAATGATTTACTTTTCATATGGAACATTACAACATCAATCAAAACGCATCTTGATCCTATTAAATAATGGCTAATCAGAAACCGACTTCTCACTCTTTCAGAGAAAGCACTTGTTGGGCGTGCTTACGAACTTCGATCTGAGCTAGAGAATGCAGCAGCTGATATATCTGGCTTGTTTTCGAAAACTGGTAGGTTCTTATATTTCAGAAAGAATTAATAGTATCTCTAGGCAATTGTGTCTACAAAAAGCTTTTAATACAAGATGTTATTTCTTCACTTAAAATAACAAGAGTGCTTGGTTTTCAGAACGTAAGGATAAGATTGAAGATGAAAACAATAATATTGTGAAGCAATTCCAGGCTCAGTTGACTGAGAAGCTGGAATGGAACTCTTACATAGGATTGTCTCAGTTTCTGTGACCCAACAGGCGAACCAACTGACAGAAATGGAAGCTGGAATACAATCTTTCGTTGCTACAAAAACAGAGGTACACCTATAGAGCTGTTGCAGAGCAATCCCTTTCATTTTATATGGATGTATAAAACAGATTTTGCACTAAGACTCCCCCTCCCCTCCCCTTCAAATAAGGCTCTACCGAAGCAATTCGTGGGCGGGTGGGGAATTTGAAAGATGCGTGTATTTAGCGGGATCAAAGCATTGGATGATTTAGCAGGTGAACTGAACGAGAGTTCTCAATCAACATTGCAAGAAATTGAATGCACAAGTAGTAGTGAACTCATCTACCATGCAGGAAGTAAGTAGCCATTTTCTTTGTTACTTTTTGTAAAATCTTGTCTTAATTTCAACTTGATACCTCAACTATTCAAGTTGTTCAATTTGATATCCTAAACTTTAATATCATACCAATCGCTACCCTCTACTATTGAATATTTTCAAGTCGATACCCTCCATCAGTCAAGGGTTAATTCATCTGTTTCGACAAAAGTAAATAATTTTTTTACCAAATTATCCCTCCCCTTCCCTTGGACGTATTTGAAGTGACCATGAATGAGGGGGGTATTTTTGTCATTTAAGGATTTTCCGTTAACACTGTTATGGTATTAAGTTGTACAATTATAGCTGAGATATTAAGTTGTCTAATATTAAAGTTTAGGGTATCAAGTTGAAAAACTTGAATAGTTGAGGTTATCAAGTTGAAATTTAGCCTAAAATCTTGTATATCACTTGTACTGAACACTTTCCTTTGTGTAGTGTTTCAAAGGTATTGAATTGCTTGCTGGACAGTTGCTTGATAAGCTTCAGAGCAGCTTGTCCAAACAAGAGACTAAACTAGCAGCATTTGCGCAGCAGCAGTTTGAGGTTGTTAATTACATTACATCTTCTTGTCTATTGGTCTGGACCCTTTTTCTGATCTATTCATCAACAACAGCAACAGCTAAGAACTGTGGAGACAACACGCTCTATTTCAAAGATCACCATGAATTTCTTCAACACCCTAGATGTCCATGCATCAAGATTAACCAAGATTGTGGAGCAGTCAGAAAGTGTGCAAGATCGGCAACTTTGTGAACTTGAAAAGAAGTTTGAGGTCATACTTCTTTACCGCCATCTTGAACTGTTTTAGTTAGAATCCTAAACTTATCATTGCTTTTATTGTTACATTGTACTTGCAGGAGTCCGCTGCTAATGAAGAAAGACGACTGCTAGAAAAGGTAGCAGAAATGCTAGCCAGTTCAAATGCCAGGCAGAAAAAAGTGGTATGCTAAACCTTATGATGCCATAACCCGAACTCTTCATTTTGTTCCTAAATCAAAATATTTTCTTCAATTTAGTCTTTATTGAAGTTTGATTAAATTCTGGTGTAGGTTCAAACAGGAGTTGATAGTCTACGCAAGACCGCTGCTGAAAGAACCAGCCATCTACAAGTTGGGGTGTCCACTGCACATGACCTCACTTCTTCTGTTAGGAAGCAGTGGACAGCCTACATGGTTGAGGACACTGCTATCATAGAAGCTGGAAAACACATCTCCAAAGAAGGTTTAAAACAATGGTAAGGGTGACAGCAAACTACTGTCAAAATCTTCGTGCATCACTGAATTTTTTGCATGTACCAGCATATCATCATTTAAGAACATTAAGATGATACTTCTTATCAAAATGCAGCATGAGAAAAGCCAGAGTTGGTTTCCAAGAATGGGGAACTGCTCAAGAAACTCTTCTCGACATTGTGAAAGACAATTTAGCATCAATCAATTCCATTGTCAAGTAAGTGAAGTATCCACATAATCTCTATACACTTCATCTGCACCTAGTTTGGACAGTTGCTGACCTATATATATCGTCCAACTTGTGTAGGAGTGGATTAGAAACCAATGAGGTCATACGTGCTAGGTTATCTTCTGCTGCCTCTGCTTCTGTCGAAGATTATGAAGTTACAAACAAGTATCTGCTGTCCTCCATTGGGCATAAGTTTCTTTACGAGGATATCTGTAGTATGAAATGGAAGGGGATGGTGTCTGTAGTAGTTTTTTTCATGAAAATTTGAAATTTCAGGTTCTGCTAAAATATGACCATGATGCACAAGGCTACACCAATTCCATAACCATTCCCAGCCGTGGGGAGCTGATGGAATTGATAAGTGAACATTATCATAATATTATGGAGATTACGGAGAATGCAGACAAGTGCCTCCAAGAAGAATATGTGGTAAACAGTACTCTATACCTAATTATGTCAAAGGTTTAGAAGAATCTTGTCTCATTATTTTCTCATGATTTGTACAGGTGGATGAACCATCTTTTTCGACACCAAGGAGACGTACAATTACATTGCCAAATGTTGCATCAATTGTCTACCTAAGAATTCCAGCTCTTGAAGACTTGGTGAAATCATTCCAGGAGTCTTTCTCCTCCAAAGCAGCAAGCAAATGGAGAAGCAAAACAGTTTTCCTCAGCATACAACGAGTCTGAAACACAGGCCCTTAGATATTCTAGATGTCCTCTCGTCGCATTAAAGTAAGAAGAGAAAATACTACAATCATGTACAGAATGTAGGTTCAGTCCGTAGCTGCTTAAGCTATACTTAGGTCATTGCTTAAACCATGAGAAGGTATTATTCTATCAAGCACTGGAACAAATATCTCAGATCAGTTACAGTCGGTTTCTGATCTTTCAGCCATTGAGAGAGAACACATGTTGGATTACTTGGCCAAATTGAAGGCAAAGTAGTTAAAACAATGCAAGATAGGGAAGAAGATTACCATAGGAAAATATTAAGTAAATGTATGATTTGTTTTAAATATTACATTATTCTACTAATTTTGTTCAAGATGGGGAAGAAGATTACCATAGGAAAATATTTAGTAAATGTATGATTTGTTTTAAATATTACATTATTCTACTAATTTTGTTCATTATACATTTTTATTTTTGATCATTGTTCGCAAAGAGCAAGATAGAAGATATCAATATACATTCTGTAACAATCCTCCTTATTGGTAATAATAGATGTAAGTTGAATTTTTGGGATGCATCACTGCAGATTTTCTCAGATGTAACCAGGACATGTTAAATGTTATTTCTTGTCAAAAATGAAGACAATTATGATGAGTAGAATGTAAATGAGTCAGATTTCAGAACAAGATGGCTGCACAAATCCAATAGGAAGGAGAATGATTAAAATGCCTGAAAGAGTTTACTAATCTTCTTAAAAGAGTTTATACAGGATCCAAAATCTGCAAAATCCAAAATAGGCAGGAGAATGATTAAAATGCCTCAAAATGTGTCATCAATAAATTTTTGGGTCACAATTCCCGCTTGAGACAATCAATTAACTCAGAAATCCAAGTTTCCATTATTAATACAAACATCTTTAATTCTTGACACACTTACATTTGATGTAGTCACACTAGTCGGCTAATCTACGCTGTATTGTGTTTGAAACATTATCATCCAACAGGATATTTAGCTTTTCGAAGTTTGAACTTGGATAACAGATCAGAGCACACTTAAGGTCAAATTTCACTCAACTTGACAGTATGTAGGTTCAGCAGGTGTTTTCTATTGTGGATCACCAACACTTGTGTAACAATACAACCCGCTTCCAAGTTCACTAGGAAAAGTTCTAGCATAGTTTGGTCGCAAAAGCATGTCAATAGGCAGCATACACTTGTACAGGAAAAAAGAAGGAAAAGTCAAAAAACACCACACAATGTAATAATGTAATTTGTCTGTAAAATATTTCTATAATAATCCATTTATACAAGCTAGTGTCCAGATGAGACCAAGTTTCAAATTACAACACAACAATGCAAAGCAGTTAGATTATCACTCTTCTCCAGACTTCCTAGCCATTGAAAGTTAGCCAGGATGCTAAACACTATGTTGAACCATCGACTTTTCCTTCTCACCTCTGGCAGTTTTCTGACTTTGTTTGTGTATCTTTCTTTGCTCGTTCAAGCTTTCTTGTGCAGTTGATTTCCTGTTCAGATCTATTTGTACTGTAACATCATCATTCACTTCAGCTGTCTCGGTCCTTTGGAACATCTATAATGTTATCACTACACTTCCTCTGTTCTGTTTTACTTATTCGTGTGGATATCTCCTCTCCTGGCTTTGAAACAGGTTCCTTTTGCCTACAAAGTTGCGTGTTTTTAGCTTGATTTTTGCATCGGTGAAGATCCTTTCTGGGTCCTTTCGCTGCTGAAATTTGCTTCAATTAGCTTTAGGTCCTGTGATGCATTTATCTGGGGTACTTGAAGCCCCTTCAGTTCCTTCATTGTGTTTCTTTTGGTATATTTCCTTTTCACTTTAGCTCTTGGCTCAGAAACAGATTTCTTCTGCTGAAGCCCTTGCAAGCGAACTTTTAGATTTTCTACTTGAGCTTCTCTTTGCATAGACAAGGTCCCTTGTATTTTTCCACCACTGACATTTGCTTCCATCAGATTTTGGCCTTTCCGTTCATTCACATGGAGCACTTGAAGCAGCTCCAATGTGCTCCCTATGCTTCCTTTCATAGGATTCTTTCTCGTATTAGTTTGTGACCCAGGGACAAATTTCTCAGACTTACATTTACCTAAAGCCAGTGCTAATAGTGGGACAGAAATGTCAAGCGGCAGCAACAGCTCCTCTAACTCATGCCACTCAAGATCTTCAGAGTCACCATCTTCATAAACCACTCTATACCATTTCGTTTGACAGTCATACTTCACCACCTTCCCAGAATAATATTGATCTCCAAACAACTTCTGCACCTTCCTGCCTTCCAGCCACTCACCAAGGGCAGGAGCATGACTTGGTGCTGGATTATATGTTGTATCCAGATGATTGCATGTTGCGCCAATTGAAGTCACGTCTGGAACTCCATTAATTATGACAGCAGGCTCCCCAGGCACTTCAAATACATGTTGAGATTCTGACTCTTGCCAATTAAAAAGTTTTTCATTGTGATACATTTGATCCTTCTCATATGGCTTCCAAAGAGTATGAATGTTCTGAGAGGCAGACGAAAAGCTAATATATGATGTTTTTATCCCCTTAAAAAATATACTGGATTTTGAAGTTCTATGAATTAAAATTATCAGAATACAAAAGGTACAAGTTAACATGTCATTCACTTGAATTCATGCATATCTCCACAGTAAAAAAAGTAGACCATAAGTATAATAAAGCCTATTAGACACCCATTGTCACTTTCTTAAACTTGAAAAACAAATAGCAGAACATTAAGAACTGAGAAGTATTTCCTACTTCATACCTTCAGGTTAAATGCTAAAAAATAGAACGTCTTAACTGTCAAGCATGTAAAGCAATGTGCCTTGCTTGGACAGATCAGGAATCCAATTTCGTTTAGGTCTACCCCTAGTTATGACAGCTCCTTTGTATTTTATCCCTCCTAACTGGTGTGCCTATATAAACAATACATCATCACCCAATGCTTCTAGGACACAGTGTATCACAACACACCTTTTTTTATCAGGAAGCACATTAAGATGAAGTAGATTCCACTGTAGTATTTAGATGACGGAAGAAAAAAAAAACAGAACAGGAAAACTATGTTTAATTTTAACTGGGAACCATCCACTTAACATAGAAATGGCTCCTAGTTTGTCATAGATGATCTGCTAGATATAGTTTCTTCATCAAGGTGGCAAAGTAGTTAGAATCATAGTTAGAATCATAGTTTGCAGTATCGGCCGATACCGATATGGTTTAACATATCCCGATCCGATACCGATCGATACAGATACACCGATACAGACATTGAGGGTCTCTTTTCCAGTCAAGTAGGCAAACGAAATTGAACGAAAAAGACTCATCAGCAAGGGTGTAAAAGCATAGTAAGATTGTAAAGCATGTAAAAGAAGAAAACTTATATATCACAATCAAACCAGTTGGCAAGGGTGACTATTATTTTATTCAATTCGAAAGTTACTAAGAATAACACAGGAAATACTTAAAATTATGCCTAAATGCATAAAATATTTTTCTAAAATTTAATAATTAATTAATAATTATTTTGCTTTTCGATACCGAATTTTTTTTATAATCTGAGCTGAAACCGCCAATACAAATACTCATAGGAAGGGTTCGATTCTGATATTGATAGTGCGAACCTTGGTTAGAATCCCACCATATATATGGCTGTATTTGAATCGAACTAGGTAGTGGATCAGCTTCAATGTGCTTATAAGGATGTCCCAATCCCTCTGAAGAAATATATCATTTTATTTTTTGATGAAAGATGCCCAAGGTCCATCTTGTTTCATTAGAATGAGAAAACAATGAAAGAAAAAGTACACCGAAAATATATATCTTACAAATTCTGCTTTCTTTGCAATCCTGTATCCAGATACTCTTTTTTGATATTATCATCTCATGGCAAAAGAAAGTGGATGGGGAAATCGGATAGCAATATCAAAATCTTAGTTCTATCCTACTGATTACTATGGAGGTTAGAATGAACTTATATAGAATGTTAGTTTGGTTTTAGCAATTTTGAACCAGAGGCAATTTTTCTCATACAATCAAAGCTCTGAAAGATTAAGGAATCAACATCATCCACTATGTAGGAAAAATAATAAGGCTAGAAGAGGTAACTCTTGAGTGTTTACTTGGCCAGTAATGTGAACCTTTCAACCGAGGGAGCAATTCTCACAGAACTAGATATCTGCATCACACAAGAGTATCAGGCTTGGGTCATAAAGTTTGGGAATTTCACTCAGTGCTATCCATGTAACAACTTTAGATTTAAAGATGTGATACAAGTCAACATTTCAAAAACCAGCAGCTGAGCTGATTGTGATTAGTATTCTAAGCTTGTAATGACAAGAACTACAGTAATAAACTAAAAAAAAAAGTTTTATTTGCCATCATCCATCATTCAAGCCTCCTCCCATCAGAATGAGGTAAGCTCAGCTGTGGAGCATAAGAAATCTCCATAAAAAATAATTGAGAAAGTTTTTTTATGATCAGCTGTCAAGTGTCAACCTGACTGCATCCCTCTATATTGGTGTCAAATTCCTAGTCAAAGTAGCTGGAGCACGAGAGTGTCATGCCACATAACCAAGAAGGGTTGTTGGCTTGTAGGTAGACCAACCTTCTGGATGTGCAATTTAAGCCCATGCAATCAAGAAGTAGCCCATCCAAGTACTCCCTCCAAGTTAAAATTAACTACAGGGAATTGCATTCATTTCTCTGACACATCAAGCCAAAAGTGAACAGGAATGAAATTTGGCAGAATAAGAAAACCCACTTACCAAGAAAAATGTTGTTTCATATTTCAACTTTAACGTAGCTTCTATGGAACTCACATTCCTTCACGTGGTTGGTAAATGCTACTTTCTGCCAACCGATAAGCCATTTAATGGTATTATCAAACAAAAAAACTAGTTGCGACTACAGACAACCCAGGCAAAGATTATCTTATGTAATATCTACTTTTGAAAGAAGTACTTTATAAAACGCAATTAGCAAAAAGTTCTAATTTGTAAATGTGCTTTTCAAATAGGACTTTTGCTTGGGCTTTAGAAAGCACTCAATTGGAAGTATCAAACGTTTTTTAAAACCCTAGTATTATTCTACATAAATTTCGACCCCAGAATTTTGGAATAAAGGCTTTGCTATTGTATTCCAAATAAATATTCTTTTATAGAACTTAATTGAAATGAATGAGGAGAATTTCTGGAAAGATATCAAACTTGTCATTAACCTTTGAGAAATCACCAATATAGAAATTGGAAGTTAATATTGCTAATAGAATGTATGGGAAGAGGGCACTTCTCCAACCAACACCTAATAGTGAGTTTTGCAACATTAGGGTGAATTGTAAACATACACAAAAACACACCATTCTCGATCTCGCCTACTGGCCATGGGCAATGATGACAGACCACAAGTAAAGTTCGACTAAGTTGTAGCTTATGCCATGGTGCGCCAACCATGAGAGCAATCTGCCATAATTGTGCACAAGGATTCTACTAACTAGTGTTCGACTGCCATGTAAGATGATAATGCGGTCAGCTGACCAAGATAGTTAAAAACAGTGCAAGTCCAATGAAGGAAAGAATCAACAAAAAGAGAATTCAAGAACCTGAATGTCAAATGGGTTATATTGGAGAAATGCCCTACGGATAGGTTACTAAGTAGACAAATGCATGATTGCTGGTACAATTTTTAGTAAAGAGATGGTCCAAATAAACAGGATCCCGCTTACATGGGAACTACTTGAGAAGAATCCTGAAAGGACACAGTAATAGGGATCTTGAGATTCAACATTACTGGGTTATAACCAACGAATGCCAAGGAGAAATGAGAATGGAGGATTCCTTTTCTTGTCAACAGAAAACTTGGAGAAGAAGGCCATCTCAAGATCCAATAAACAGCAATGGGCACCTATAATCCCACCACAATCTAACAATATGGTTTTACATAAGATGGGTTGTAAATAAGCATTGGACTAGCATTATAAAGTGACAATTCCAAGGGAACAAATGGACTTTAATGCCACATGAAGAGTGCCTATCGAGAAAGGAGGGAACCTATATGAGAAATCAAACAAAAGATCTCTCGCCACAAAGTTAATGCACAGCAATGAACATGCTATCCTATTCTAGCAAGGTGAATAAAAGTAGAATGATAAGTATACACATAAATACAGTGACCACAGTTGCTAGCCAATTTCGGGAGATCTATATACATCTGATGACGGCTAGTCTGGTGCTGCCTATATTAAGCACTCTTGCAGATTCTACGAGAAGGCAAACTCTAAGAAAGTAATGCTTGGTCACTATTAACTTTAGATGAAAAAAAATCAGAAGCCCTTAATGTGCAGTCACGGGAAGCAATAATTTATCGCTTCTACCAAGCGAGAAACTATATGATGAATAAACAAACTTAGGGAAGCATACCATGCAACATTAATTTGTTTAAGATAAACCAAAAATTCTCAATAAGGACTCTCAGACGCCATCTGAGCAAAATAAATTTGTTACAACTTCAGATAATTCAAAGAATTGTTGTATTAAATATTTTTGAACAAAAGTGCTTTCACATAATACATTTACCCAACAAATGTAGTTTGTAAAACTACTTGATCGAGATAGGAATTTTGCTTATGGGCTTCCCAGGAAGTAGTTAGTTACAAGCATCAAACAAACAACGACTCCTTTTAAAGCCCTAATTTCCAATATATGTATTCTTTATGAAACTTTGTATGATGTGGTAAGTTATGATGAATGAAACACAATTTTAGAAAGAGTAGATATTACGTCTATCATTGAGACATCATCAATATGGAAATGAACAAATGATATTGTTATGAGAATGTGTCGAAATTGGTACATTTAACTAAATACGTGTAATTAAAATAAATGGAAGATACCAACCCTCGACTATTGGATAATTACAAACAACCCCTGAAACTATATTTTATTACAATAACTCCTTGTACTAAATTACTAATACCGAGGGATATCATATCTGGGTCACAAACACCTATTTGTTATGTTTTCACTCCTAACCTAATCTATATTTTCTTTTACTTTTTTATTTCTATCCTCTTCCATCTTTGTTCCTTCTCACCATTTCAAACTTGTATCACCGCATTCAAGACAATCCCTCACAAGGTGTGGCAATTCACAACAGCAGAGATTCTTTCCTCCCTCTCCCTCCCATTTTCAATCTGGTCAGACATTTATGGCTAGAAATACCAACCGTAAGTTTGATCATGTCGGCTGCATTAGGTCAATTGTGGTGAATCCATCATGGAGATGACACATCCATGTACAAGGCCAATCCAGTCAACCCTGGGCCTAGGGGCATTTCTACCTTTGTCCAAATGAAGCAACATTTTATTGATAGCCAAAGCTTACAAGATAGAGGGACGAGGAGAGAGAAAGATAGTAGTATGGATTGTCATTGTTGCTCGTATCATGCTCCTCGGATAAAGAAAGCAGTTAGATCGAGAGATCTTTGCTTGCATGTTGGTGGAGGGTCGTTGCTACTTGTTGTTAACAACGATCGCCTCACTTTTGGCCTTTTGATTGGGCTGGAAAATGTTGAAGAGGAAGGGAGTGAAGGAGAGAGCCAATGGTCTATTAGTAGTTTTGTAATCGATTTTTATGGTGGATGACGTTGTACCCCGTGGCAAAAGTGCAGTGGGTTATATCCTAAAAGATATAGTATCAGGAGTAATCTGCAACCACTCCAGAGTTCAGAGGGTTTGCAGTCAACCAGTGTGATAATTTTAAGTAATGCAACTGTATCTGAATGTAATACTCTTTTATTTTCACTTCTTTGTGTGTCTTTATTATATTATAGAAAAGACTAATTTGGTAATAATATAGTTTGCAAGTAGTTTGAGGAGGATGAGAAATCCGGTAAATAATTGTACATTTTATTTGAGAGAATTATGAGAGAGTTCAATTGATGATCTTTCGATCCTCCACCAACATGGTACTAAGAGTTTAAAATAGAAAAAGACGGAGTGTTATGAGGAACTCATGGTAATTTAGATCCTTCTGCTAATTGACATTATAGAGAGAGATATTCAGTTAAGATTAAAAAAGGGGGAGAGACTGAGAGAGAGAAGTTAAAAAAGGAGGGAGTGTAACAATATTATGATAGAAAAATCATGATAATATTTATAAAGTTAGTTTTATGATTTGCACTATTGAAAAAACAATCATAAACTTGTAATACTTTAAATAGTATATAAATATGGTTGCAATGTTACTCAGCTAACATGCACAGAGCAAAATGCCGTACCATGAGTCCGGCATAGAGCGAGTAAGGTCACGAGCTGATAAAAATAAATCTTGTGGCAAGTCTTCCCATTAATAGTCCACGAGTATATTTACTAGGGATTTCAGGATTCGGCAACGTGCACGCGGACCTTGGGATTATTTAAGTTGGTACGTGGAAGCCAACCATTACACTCGTGACGGGTTTCCTTCTATTCCTAGCAACCTATCTTTATCCCGATCTGGTAACCTATTTTGAAGAACCACTTTCAAATAGATAGTTTCTACGTCGACCGCTAATGAAAATTCCAATATGGCACCATTTACAAACATGAAAAAACCATATTCATCACTACTCCAAACCTATGGTCCAAAAGATCTTCTTAAAGAGAAAATCATTTCCTCATTGATTTGTGCAATAAAGAACTCAAATTTGCCCAAAAATCCTTTCATCCAATTCTCAACATGGGAATCCCGACTAATGGAACATGCAATGAGCATGATAATTTTCGAAATCATAGAGTGATTTTGTTTCTATCGGTGATTTTTCACAATCAAACACACTCAAGCAACAATCAGAAGTTTGGATCGTATGATCTAGATCTACATTAGGATTAGAATGAGGATCCATCGCCATTACTGAGAGAGAGGGATAAAAAAATTAGGGTTTCGAGAAAACTGACCTGGAGAAGACGAACGAGAGAGAACCCCGTGAAATGAAACGATACTGGACGTAAATTAGCACCACTTTTATTAATTTCATTTTGTTTAAGGATTTGTATATTTATCCCCCTTAATATATCCTTATTTGCTTGGGTGTTCCTACGAAAATTTGAAATTTGCATGTAGTGGCACGTTGTCCTTTTCTTTTCTTTTTTCAGATGCCCGGCGATACGCACGGGACTTTACGTACTCTGTGTTGCATGCTATTTGGGCCCACCCCCCCCCCCTCCTGCCCGTTGTTTGATTCCGAGACCTCCGCCCACCCAGGAAGGTTATACCTTTTCTCACTGACCACAAGAGCCACGTTGTCCTTACATATATGAAAGTATTTAGATTACTTTAGCTTATTTAGAAAAGAAGTGTGTGCATGATTTATAAAGGCAAATTCTATAGGCATTTCAAAAATTGCTTATGACAGTCTATTACTTCAGGACAGTCCTGATTTTTGTAATTTTTACTCAGGACAGCTCAAAATTTACTTTGGGTTGTCCAACCCCCTCCCCCTCCAAACTTCCCAAAATCCTTTATTCTAATTTTTTTTCTCTCTCTCTTCAAATTCTCAAACCCCTTTCTTTCTTTCCTTATTCAAATTTCCTTCCCCCTTTCTCTCCAACTCCTCCAATTTCAAGCAATGGCACACAAATCTTCTTCACAATCTAGGTATATATCTAATATTCGTCCTCCATTAGGGTTTTGAAATATTTATTTGTAATTTTGATTTAATTTTCGTGAATCCTTGGTAATGCCTAAAATAGTAAAATAAAATAGTTTTAGAACTAATTTATGGTTGATATACGAACTTTCGAATCCTAAAAATCAAATTTAGGATTTCAAAAAATCAAACAGAGCCGACAGTCGAGTTTCAAACCAACATCACTGTAGGCAAATTCTACAGTCATATACTATATATATGACTGTAGAATTTTTCTACAGTCCTATAGTATCTGTAGGACTGTACAGTAATCCTACAGTCCTGGATTATATATAGACTGCAAAATTTCTTATAGTCATGTATATAAGCGGGACTTTAAAAATTTCTTACAGACCTTACTGTCCCAGTTGTTTATCTCTGTATCTGAAATTATTTATTTCTTTTTTAGTTTTAAGGCAGCTACGAAAAGAAAATGACCCATTATTTCGGCGCATAACGGACGCAATGTGGACCATGTGGTTGAGAGACCAGTCACTGTCGTCGAACCCGAGCCACAAAGATGAGTCACTGCATTGGCACGTAAGTCTCTTTCGAAGAAACCGGCTCCTACTTGTAGCACCCCGTTCTCCCGGTGCGGAGAGCGCGGCTAAGAAACACAAGACGGTATCATTCGATCGGGATAGATTGAATTAAGAACTCGTCCTCGTTATGGATTTGTTTCTTCGGAATCGATTCCCATATTCAGTGGACCGTGCCCCCGGGATCGACTTAGCGGCAGAGTCAGGAGGGACCTCTCCACTGCTATCTTTTATTGCCTCGGTTTTCGATGTCGCTTGTTGCTTTCGTGCTTTGAGTTGGTTTTGGGATTTGCTTGTTTTCCTTGAACGGTTTCGATGGTTTTCATTGTTTTCGTTCATTGAACTGCACTTCAATTCCGAGATTGGAAAGAGAGGAAGAAGTATTGATCAAGTTGTTCGTGTGCAGGTGAACGAGCAGTAGGCGGCTTACGAGCGGAGTCGTGAAGCGCCTCTTTCCTTCTCCCTTCCAACAATCTAAGTGAGTGGCTACCAACCCGATTAGCTAGCCCTGCTTCCAAGCTTCACGCCCTAAATCTTGCATTCTACTTTGCCCCGATCAAACGATACCAAGAAATAATAAAAGATACCAAGATAAAAAGGGAATAGACTTGAACTGTATTGCTTGTCAATTAAACTTGTGAACGGTTATATCTTTGCATGCTTGTTCGTTCGGAATGTTTATCATATGCATAAATGCAAGTTTGAATGTACAAAGCTATATCCTGAATGCATGAATTAAACGTAGATGCAATATAAATGAATCATGCAATACTGCTTGTCTTGTACTCATGTAGCCTCAGGGCGAATCACGTAGCCTCCAGGCGAATGCTTGTTAACGTAGCCTCCGGGCGAATGATTGTTAATGTGCGATCACGGACAACTTGTGCACAAGGTATAGTTCCTGCGGGCGGCTGCTGGGGCACTGGCACCGTTCCGGCTCCGGACGGAACTAACGTTTAGTCTCACGTACTTGGACATGGTGGTATGCGGCGCCTCACGTTCTTGCACGTAGCAAACCATCTTCGTCATAGACTAGTGTCCATTATGGCAATCAAGCCAGTGATCATCTTGTATATTTAAACCTATTGCAAACTAACTTGTGTCTTCGTGGCAGGGAAAGCAGGGTAAGTATTATGCAGGTCATTCAGACGGTCAGATAAAATCTACCGAACGGTGGCACGTTCATTTCAGTAAATTCTATGTGCTGCTTACTTGTAAATAAACTAAGGCAAGATAGAAACCCACAAAATATGCATGCTTCATTAAAACAATGTGTTGATTGGTATAGTTCGGCTAGCTCGCCTTCACCAGTATGTTTCGACATGCTGACCCTCGTTGAAACAGGTTCTCCGCACCAAGGCGAACCGAGCGAGGAGCCGAAGTCGTCTTCCCGATCCAGTCCAGCTATTGGCGCATCTTTACCGCGTCCTTTGAAGCATTTTGGAGTCAGAAGCTTGCAACTCTTCATACACAATGCAGCTTCGTGGCAAAGCCGTCCTCCAGCCTGGAGGTCTTTATCATTTTGAGTTTATAAAGGGATGTAATGTACATGACTGCTATCTCATTTTGAGTCAACACTTTTGTAAGCCCGTGCGGCATATTAGCTAACTCGTTCAAGAGTTTGTAATAGATGTTCATTATCAATAAAGAAAACTTTTCCATGTTTCAAATCTGTGTTTCAATTTATCTGCGTACTCTGAATATGTGCTTGCTATACAAAATACTTTAGCCTTGTGCGGGCGCAACCCCAGGCCCGCACGGCATCACGATTCGGGGGATGCCCCAATGATTCTAAGGAATTGGATCGTGACATAGTGGTATCAGAGCACAGATTCAAATTCCTTAGACTTCGTGCTGGAAAAGTTCATTTAACGATCAAATTCCTGTGCGAACTCTTGAACTCGCTAGGCCAAAATGAGATACGTTCATGCAATAAGTCCATAATATATTATGATCCTAATGTAATTTACCTTCTTTTGAAGGAATGACACTAGTGCAATCCACAACGCAAACACCGGACGAAATCCAAGGGCAACAAAATAGTTCGGGCACTTCGAAAAGTTCAGAGAGACAGCGAGCCGTGCCAAGCATCGATCCCATCCAACGAATGTTGCAGATGTTGGAGGCAAACCAACAAAGGGACGAGGCTCGCTATGAACGGGCCGAGAAGTGGGCGGAAGAGAGTCAGCTCAAGTTTTAAGACAATATAGAAGCTCGATTCTCAGTCCAGCAAAAGCAGGTGGATGCCCTGCAACAGATCGTTCAGACTTTGGCTTCCAACCATTCCACGACAAGAGCGCCAACTCCGGTGGAACAGCCCGTGCTTGAAGTATAGACGCCGCAAATTCCAAGGGCGAGGGACGTGACTGCCTTCGACTTTGGCCACTTCAAGAAAGTCTGCAACACCCCATTCAACGGGACTGAGGATGCAATCGTAGCTCTAGATTGGTTGGCCGAACTTGAAGATCACTTCGCTCTGCTAGAGATCCCCGAAGAAAAGCACGTCGCCTGCGCGCAACTACAGCTCCGCCTCAACGCACACGATTGGTGGGACGTGCATCGACGATCTCTCCAATTTGATCACGGAGAGGAGGCGATCTCGTGGACGACTTTTCGTGTCGCATTCGAAGAGGAGTTTGTACCCCCTCCAGTATAACGTCGGATGGAGAACAAGTTCGTGCAACTGAGGCAAGGCAGCATGATTGTTAAACAGTACTCCGCCGAATTCAACCGTCTCTCCAAATTCGCTAGGGCCTATTTACCTGATGTAGCGAGTCGAGCTAGAAGGTTTGAAGGTGGACTACGCCCTGCCATCAATGCGCACGTAGTCGTTCATCAGTATCGGACAATGCGTGAAGTCATAAATCACGCCTTATCCCTTGAACCACAGTATCCTCATGTTGCTGCCGGCGCTGTGCATACATCCAGTCACAAACGCCAAAGCAACGAAGAAGGAAACACCACTGCAAAGCGCCGCAACAACGGTGGTCCGCAGAGAGGGCATCTATGTCACTTTTGCAGGAAGCCAGGGCACCTGGTCAACGAATGTCGTCTGAAACAAGGATTATGCCTCATCTGTGGCGATGTAAACCACAAAATTTGTGACTGCCCCAAATACTCTGCTAAACATCCCCAACATAACGTTCCCTGATGGTAGGTCTTGTTCCTAAGTTTCGGGACGAAACATCCAATTAGTTGGGTAGGATGTAGCGCCCCGTTCTCCCGGTACGGAGAGCGCGGCTAAGAAACACAAGACGGTATCGTTCGATCGGGATAGATTGAATTAAGAACTCGTCCTCGTTATGGATTTGTTTCTTCGGAATCGATTCCCATATTCAGTGGACCGTGCCCCCAGGATCGACTTAGCGGCAGAGTCAGGAGGGACCTCTCCGCTACTATCTTTTATTGCCTCGGTTTTCGATGTCGCTTGTTGCTTTCGTGCTTTGAGTTGGTTTTGGGATTTGCTTGTTTTCCTTGAACGGTTTCGATGGTTTTCATTGTTTTCGTTCATTGAACTGCACTTCAATTCCGAGATTGGAAAGAGAGAAAGAAGTATTGATCAAGCTGTTCGTGTGCAGGTGAATGAGCAGTAGGCGACTTACGAGCGGAGTCGTGAAGCGCCTCTTTCCTTCTCCCTTCTAACAATCTAAGTGAGTGGCTACCAACCCGATTAGCTAGCCCTGCTTCCAAGCTTCACGCCCTAAATCTTGCATTCTCCTTTGCCCCGATCAAACGATACCAAGAAATAATAAAAGATACCAAGATAAAAAGGGAATAGACTTGAACTGTATTGCTTGACAATTAAACTTGTGAAAGGTTATATCTTTGCATGCTTGTTCGTTCGGAATGTTTATCATATGCATAGATGCAAGTTTGAATGTACAAAGCTATATCCTGAATGCATGAATTAAATGTAGATGCAATGTAAATGAATCATGCAATACTGCTTGTCTTGTACTCATGTAGCCTCAGGGCGAATTACGTAGCCTCCGGGCGAATGCTTGTTAACGTAGCCTCCGGGCGAATGATTGTTAATGTGCAATCACAGACAACTTGTGCACAAGGTATAGTTCCTGCGGGCGGCTGCTGGGGCACTGGCACCGTTCCGGCTCCGGACGGAACTAACGTTTAGTCTCACGTACTTGGACAGGGTGGTATGCGGCACCTCACGTTCTTGCACGTAGCAAACCATCTTTGTCATATACTAGTGTCCATTATGGCAATCAAGCCAGTGATCATCTTGTATATTTAATCCTATTGTAAACTAACTTGTGTCTTCATGGCAGGGAAGGCAGGGTAAGTATTGTGCAGGTCATTCAGACGGTCAGGTAAAATCCATCGAACGGTGGCACGTTCATTTCAGTAAATTCTATGTGCTGCTTACTTGTAAATGAACTAAGGCAAGATAGAAACCCACAAAATATGTATGCTTTATTAAAACAACGTGTTGATTGGTATAGTTCGACTAGCTCGCCTTCACCAGTATGTTTCGACATGCTGACCCTCGTTGAAACAGGTTCTCCGCACCAAGGCGAACCGAGCGAGGAGTCGAAGTCGTCTTCCCGATCCAGTCCAGTTATTGGCGCATCTTCACCGCGCCCCTTGAAGCATTTTGGAGTCAGAAGCTTGCAACTCTTCATACACAATGTAGCTTCGTGGCAAACCCGTCCTCCAGCCTGGAGGTCTTTATTATTTTGAGTTTATAAAGGGATGTAATGTACATGATTGTTATCTCATTTTGAGTCAACACTTTTGTAAGCCCGTGCGACATATTAGCTAACTCGTTCAAGAGTTTGTAATAGATGTTCATTATCAATAAAGAAAACTTTTCCATGTTTCAAATCTGTGTTTCAATTTATCTGCGTACTCTGAATATGTGCTTGCTATATAAAATACTTTAGCCTTGTGCGGGCGCAACCCTAGGCCCGCACGGCATCACGATTCGGGGGACGCCCCAACGATTCTAAGGAATCGGGTCGTAACATAGTGGTATCAGAGCACAGATTCAAGTTCCTTAGACTTCGTGCTGGAAAAGTTCCTTTAACGATCAAATTCCTGTGCGAACTCTTGAACTCGCTAGGCCAAAATGAGATACGTTCATGCAATAAGTCCATAATACATTATGATCCTAATGTAATTTACCTTCTTTTGAAGGAATGGCACTAGCGCAATCCACAGCGCAAACACCGGACGAAACCCAAGGGCAACAAAATAGTTCGGGCACTTCGGGAAGTTCAGAGAGACAGCGAGCCGTGCCAAGCATCGATCCCATCCAACGAATGTTGCAGATGTTGGAGGAAAACCAACAAAGGGACGAGGCTCGCTATGAACGGGCCGAGAAGCGGGCGGAAGAGAGTCAGCTCAAGTTTCAAGACAATATAGAAGCTCGATTCTCAGTCCAGCAAAAGCAGGTAGATGCCCTGCAACAGATCGTTCAGACTTTGGCTTCCAACCATTCCACGGCAAGAGCGCCGACTCCGGTGGAACAGCCCGTGCTTGAAGTAGAGACGCCGCAAATTCCAAGGGCGAGGGACGTGACTGCCTTCGACTTTGGCCACTTCAAGAAAGTCTACAACACCCCATTCAACGGGACTGAGGACGCAATCGTAGCTCTAGATTGGTTGACCGAACTTGAAGATCACTTCGTTCTGCTAGAGGTCCCCGAAGAAAAGTGCGTCGCCTACGCGCAACTACAGCTCCGCCTCAACACACACGATTGGTGGGACGTGCATCGACGATCTCTCCAATTTGATCACGGAGAGTAGGCGATCTCGTGGACGACTTTTTGTGCCGCGTTCGAAGAGGAGTTTGTACCCCCTCCAGTACAACGTCGGATGGAGAACGAGTTCGTGCAACTGAGGCAAGGCAGCATGACTGTTAAACAATACTCCGCCGAATTCAACCGTCTCTCCAAATTCGCTAGGGCCTATTTACCTGATGTAGCGAGTCGAGCTAGAAGGTTTGAAGGTGGACTACGCCCTGCCATCAATGCGCACGTAGTCGTTCATCAGTATCGGACAATGCGTGAAGTCATGAATCATGCCTTATCGCTTGAACCACAGTATCCTCATGTTGCTGCCGGCGCTGTGCATACATCCAGTCACAAACGCCAAAGCAACGAAGGAGAAAACACCGCTGCAAAGCGCCACAACAACGGTGGTCTGCAGAGAGGGCAGCTATGTCACTTCTGCAGGAAGCCAGGGCACCTGGTCAACGAATGTCGTCTGAAACAAAGATTATGCCTCATCTGTTGCGATGCAAACCACAAAATTTATGACTGCCCCAAATACTCTGCTAAACATCCCCAACATAACGTTCCCTGATGGTAGGTCCTGTTCCTAAGTTTCGGGATGAAACTTCCAATTAGTTGGGTAGGATGTAGCGCCCCGTTCTTCCGGTGCGGAGAGCGCGGCTAAGAAACACAAGATGATATCGTTCGATCGGGATAGATTGAATTAAGAACTCGTCCTCGTTATGGATTTGTTTCTTCGGAATCGATTCCCATATTCAGTGGACCGTGCCCCCGGGATCGACTTAGCGGCAGAGTCGGGAGGGACCTCTCCGCTGCTATCTTTTATTGCCTCGGTTTTCGATGTCGCTTGTTGCTTTCGTACTTTGAGTTGGTTTTGGGATTTGCTTGTTTTCCTTGAACGATTTCGATGGTTTTCATTGTTTTCGTTCATTGAGTTGCACTTCAATTCCGAGATTGGAAAGAGAGGAAGAAGTATTGATCAAGCTGTTCGTGTGCAGGTGAACGAGCAGTAGGCGACTTACGAGCGGAGTCGTGAAGCGCCTCTTTCCTTCTCCCTTCCAACAATCTAAGTGAGTGGCTACCAACCCGATTAGCTAGCCCTGCTTCCAAGCTTCACGCCCTAAATCTTGCATTCTCCTTTGCCTCGATCAAACGATACCGAGAAATAATAAAAGATACCAAGATAAAAAGGGAATAGACTTGAACTGTATTGCTTGTCAATTAAACTTGTGAACGGTTATATCTTTGCATGCTTGTTCGTTCGGAATATTTATCATATGCATAGATGCAAGTTTGAATGTACAAAGCTATATCCTAAATGCATGAATTAAACGTAGATGCAATGTAAATGAATCATGCAATACTGCTTGTCTTGTACTCATGTAGCCTCAGGGCGAATCACGTAGCCTCCGGGCGAATGCTTGTTAACGTAGCCTCTGGGCGAATGATTGTTAATGTGCGATCGTGGACAACTTGTGCACAAGGTATAGTTCCTGCGGGCGGCTGCTGGGGCACTGGAACCATTCTGGCTCCGGACGGAACTAACGTTTAGTCTCACGTACTTGGACAGGGTGGTATGTGGCGCTTCACGTTCTTGTACGTAGCAAACTATCTTCGTCATAGACTAGTATCCATTATGGCAATCAAGCCAGTGATCATCTTGTATATTTAAACCTGTTGCAAACTAACTTGTGTCTTCGTGGCAGGGAAGGCAGGGTAAGTATTGTGCAGGTCATTCAGACGGTCAGGTAAAATATACCGAACGGTGGCACGTTCATTTCAGTAAATTCTATGTGCTGCTTACTTGTAAATGAACTAAGGCAAGATAGAAACCCACAAAATATGCATGCTTCATTAAAACAATATGTTGATTGGTATAGTTCGGCTAGCTCGCCTTCACCAGTATGTTTCGACATGCTGACCCTCGTTGAAACAGTTTCTCCGCACCAAGGCGAACCGAGCGAGGAGCCGAAGTCATCTTCCCGATCCAGTCCAGCTGTTGGCGCATCTTCATCGTGCCCCTTGAAGCATTTTGGAGTCAGAAGCTTGCAACTCTTCATACACAATGCAGCTTCGTGGCAAAGCTGTCCTCCAGCCTGGAGGTCTTTATCATTTTAAGTTTATAAAGGGATGTAATGTACAAGACTGCTATCTCATTTTGAGTCAACACTTTTGTAAGCCCGTGTGGCATATTAGCTAACTCGTTCAAGAGTTTGTAATAGATGTTCATTATCAATAAAGAGAACTTTTTCATGTTTCAAATCTGTATTTTAATTTATCTGCGTACTCTGAATATGTGCTTGCTATGCAAAATACTTTAGCCTTGTGCGGGCGCAACCCCAGGCCCGCACGGTATCACGATTCGGGGGATACCCCAACGATTCTAAGGAATCGGGTCGTGACACTACTAGTCCTCTGTCTTATTCCTCCGATGAAGTCGTGCCTATTGTCCGAACCCGTCCATACTATGGTTCAGGACCTTTTCGACAGCGACTAGTCCAATTTTGACTTGTCCAGAAGGTTGCTCTATGTTATTGTCGTTCGACAACCATGTTGCATTTCAAATATGGAATAACCTGGTATGTATATTATATTATGAAAATTTAACTTTTGATTTAGATTAATATATTTCGTAATTCTAATTTTATCTGACTGTTAACTATTCAGATGAGCTCACGTATGCTAACGATCGTGAACCACGGGAAGAAGTGTAGTAGCTTGGATCTTGACAGATTAGGAAAAGCCGTCATGAACAAAATTATTCCTGCCGGTTTGTATAATTTGGCCAAGTACGCGTATAAGACGGTGGACAATATGCTTATATCAGCATTAGTAGAGCGCTGGCATCCAGAACCCAACACTTTCCATCTTCCAACGTGGCCCGTGCATGCATGCATTTCATCTTAGGAGTTGTCGGCATTCCGGACATGTCCAGAACTTTGATTTATGTCATATATCTACTGAATTTTCTTGACGTCGATACCGTAGAAGAAATTTCTTGGGGAAACGGTATACTAGCATACCTTTACCGTGAGTTTGGTGCAGCATCCCGCGTCAGTACGAAGACAATAGCAAGATGCCAGACTCTACTCCATGTAAAGAAATAGTTGTCTAGTTGTGTACATAATATGAAATTTTGTTGTTAAATTGTTGACTATTCTAATATACTTGTAGTCATGGATATACGAGCACTTTCCAATGTTGAATCGGGCTGCGGAGGTCAGACACTATGACGAGGACCTTCCTAGAATGTGTCGATGGAAGCCAACTTTGGATGTTGCCAAACATTCTCAAACATTGGCTACCATACGTAATGCAGTTGAAGATTTGGTGGCAGAAGAGGTAAAAAGAGTGCATATTTTTGTTAGATTCTTTTGGGTGGTACTAATTTACTAAATTACGTTATGCATAATTTACTTTGTTACAGGTATTTTAGCATCCATATCAGGATTTGCGATGGAGTAGTCGTCCATTGCAACCAATAGTTTTATTTAACGGTCTGATAAGTTACCATAAAATCGATGAGCCTTATATGCCTAATAGAGTGCTTCGTCAGTTTTGCTTTATACAAACGGTACCAAAGTGCACATTGAAATTGATAAATGCTCCGGGAGGAACAAAACCCTTAAACTATACCCTGGCCCAAAATTTGTTTGGTTGCAACTCCTAAACTGGACAAATTTTCAACTATCTTCCTCTGAACATTGTTCAACTGTCCGACATACGGATGACCCGAAAGTGTTTCGACAATAACATGATTGTAGATTATATTCTTGACTTGGACTATCCACTTCACATCTTCTATGTTTACAATAAAGATCTTGAATGGACAACTGTATTTCCTCATACCAATGCTTATGTTTTGAACTTTTCTTTGGGGAACTGTATCTTTCTTTCCATGATACCTGAATAATCTACCTCTTTCAAATACAAGCTCTATAGTTTTGCGTCCCGGCTGATTTCTGACCGATCTTGATATCACAATGACTATATTATTTTCCTATCCAACTTTTCTGCACCAATGTAATGCGTGTTCGTCTGATTCAAAGCAAATATCGATCGAGAATAAATTATCTACATCAACGGCAATTGGAGGAGGTAGGTACCATAATATAGGAAAACGATAACCCCTACAATAGAAATTAAAGTTAATAAAACTGCATAAAATTAAAAAAAATGAATGTAGGAAATTAGGACTGCAGAAAATTCTGAAAGTCCTAAAATTAACTAGGACTGCAAGAAATGTGACAGCCCTATGGTTTGTCAGGACTGTAACATTTCTTGACAGTCCTAAGTAAAAGAAGGACTGTCAGTTTCTTTGAAAGTCTTACTTATTTATAGGACTGTCATTTAGTTCCATAGTCTTACGACAAAAAATTTCAAAATTAATTTGTCAAATTCTTTACCAAGAGTGCTTTAGAAGAACCGAGGTATTCTTCTGGCGAAGCGGAATAAGGAATTAGTGTATTAGATGACTCAATTTCTTCGAGATATATTTCTTCTACATTAAACATATATAATTTAATATTTATATGTAGACCAAATGTTTGAAAAATCTAATCATCATAGTTAATCGATGACATACCAAATAACGGTTGAATATTGTATCTTTTTTTTATAGTGGGAATAGGATTTTGACCCTCAATCTTCACTTTAGGGTCTAGGGTTTTGACTATTGGAAGAAATTATGTTTTGGAAGAAGGGAGAAGAGAGCATAAGGAGAAGAGAAAGCATAGGGAAATTGTTACGCCCAGTCCCAAAATAAAATAGGACGGATACGCAACTAGGTCAGATGATACAATCTAGAATATGTTCCCAATTTAATGGCCCTATCTAGGTGTACTATATTGTACAATGGACTAAGTCCACAATTAAACTAAAGCATACAACAGGTAAACATCTAATCTCATCCACAGAACATAAGTAAGAAAGACGGGAATAATACTGAAAATAAACGTAAGGAGTCTGAATGTCATAATACAAGTCAAAATAAGTCTTGTGTGGACAAACCCACTGAATACAATACTGAATGAAATTGCAGAAAGATAGTAAGATAAATAGACTAGAACGTTGGCTAACTAGATAAGATGCTCAAGTCAGAGGCGATGGGCCTACCAAGACTCAATGGAACTCCAAAGGCAGCACCTCAAGATCCTCCTCGGTCACGAACCGCGCCTCCTACCCGGGCCCGTACACAGTCGAGTAATATGCCTCGTCGAGATCTGGAAGGGAACCAGATCCTCATAGGGACGTAACAAGATACAAAAAGTACAAGTCGAATGTAAATACTGAGTAAAGTAAATAGGGTGTACTATCTATTTAAGTGAATGCAATCTGAGGACAACCTTGGTACATATGGGTAGGTGAGGGCACACGTATAACAGCCATAACGCTCCGAAGAATCACAACACTTGAATATAATAACAGCCATAATGCTCCGAAGAATGTGACACCTGAATATATAGAGGTCATCAGTTTCGTAGTTTCGTTGGATATTACGGGTACCAATGTGTGTGTCCCATATACCTACTAGTTTTTCTTCCTGCCCGATGCAAATGTACAAGTCGAATACACGACATGAACACTTCGTACTATCATGCTAGGTCACAAGTAACTAGAACTATCATGACTACATACTATACCGTGATGCGTATCGCATGTACCGATAACTAGTCGGGTATGCCAACTCTCAACCTAACATGAGTTGATAACGTGATGTGAGCAATATGTGGAAGGGTCTTAGGAGATATTAAAATACCTCATCAATATTAGGTGAGTTTGTAGGATCGAATAAGAATCTCTAGAGGGGGGGTGAATAGAGTGTGTGTGTGTATATGCAGCGGAATGAAAAAAATCACCCAATAAAAATTAACACAGTTAGTAACAATCTAAATATAAAATAACAGTAATTAAAGAGAGAGGGAGAGATTAGCAGTCGCAAACACAATGATGTATATTGGTTTCCCTCTAAGAGGACTAGTCCAGTCCAGAGAATTCTAGCTCAGAGTTGAAATCCACTATCAAGTATAAGTTTTGATTCGAAAGCTTGCAACTTCGTATAGACACGAGCTTTGATCCGAAGGGCTCGAATACTTCTCAAAGTGTTAAAATTCTTGACAATCTTTTTTTACTACTCTTAAAAACTTTTAACTAAGAACACACTGACACTTAAGGCTTAGGAGTTATAGGAAGCTTGGGATTGAAAAGTGTAAAGGCTCTTGAATGCACTGAGTGAAATAGAGAAGAGAATGAAAGTGAATTTAGTGAATTAGAATGGTGATTTCCTTCTCTATTTATAGTACTTTTGCAAACCGAGATCGGGACAAATTCGGATGCTAAACGTTCGGATTTTTGAACGTTGGAGCCGAGTCTGCAAGAAGAACTGGTTGCTAGGGTTTACTCGGTCTGGGAACCGAGTTCGGGCTGAACTAGCACCAAACTCGTGCCGAGTTCGTACCGAGTTCATTTTCCAAAAATCCAGTCATAATTAGAATGGGTTGTGTTGGTTTGGGCTAACTTGGTTTTGAAAAAAAATAAGCTAGGCTATTTTTAAAACTGGAAAATATTTTGGCTAAAAATTATCTAGGTTTAGAAAATGTTTTGGGTAGCCTTTAAATACCAAGTGCCACTTGATTTACATATTTTCCTATACTCAATAAATAAAAAAATTATATTGACTCGATACTGAAAATAAGTCGCCTTCTCATTCTCTGAAACTGTAGTTGTAGCAATAGTATGTCCGAACCGTCGGTTCTCTTAGGTTATATATCAAGTCCAAGTTTTAGTCGATTATCGAAATATGGTTCGACCATGACCAATGGGTCAACAATCTCTCCCATTTTGATAATTGACAAACTCTGACTGATATAGCAGAGAATGAATCTCAAAATCTGAATATGGTACTTCTTTTCTTTTGATTTGCTGAAGGCTTGAATTCTTTGTTGAAAGCTTGAATATCAGTATTACTCCCCCGTTGTTATTTGATCAAAATTGGAAAAGCTCCCCCGCAATTGTAGCGTAGATATCAAGACAAAAAAGACAACAAAAGTGAAGTAACATAGATATATTTTAGAAGCATTAAATTAGCATTGAATAAGCATTTCACAATTGTAGAAATATAAGTAGTAGAAGCATTGAATATATACTTCAGAAGCATATCCAACATAAACTGAAGTCTCAAACTACTACATAAACTGAAGGTGCTACATAAGTTGAAAAAAATATGCAAAAGATAATAAACTAGAGCAAATAAAAGAGCTAATATAACTAAAAAAATAGCATAAAGATCACTCGTCATCTCCAGTCGTCGGGTCTCCAGTCTCAGCAGATCTGTTGGGATCATAGAAGGCAGCAGCTGGATCCAAGCTAGCTGAAAAAAGGGTCAACAATCCTATAGCCAGCTCATGAAGGATTACGAACCATAGGATAGGGTCCACCAGGTAGCTGAGAAAATGAGTAATGCATATCCGCCAAGGTGTTGGACGTCGCCTGAAAACAGAAAGTGGTCCGATAGTCTGTCTATTTGTGACGGTTATCCTCAAGAGCACGACGCTCAAGCTCGAGTCTGTGACACTCATCCTCAACTTTGATGTGATCTCGCATCAAGGTTCGGAGCTTGTCCAAAGAGGCAGGTGGCTCAGGAACAGTAGCAGGGTCAGGGTGAGGTGTGTCAAAAGAACAATAGTAACATGTAACATGACTATTTGTGTTTGAAGTAGGTGTATAGGTGCGATGTATGATATGAATATTCTTCAATGGTTGTTTATAGATAAAGGCGTGATTGTGAGAATTTTTAGCCTTCTTGTCACTATTTTGATAGTTTCTCGTGGTGGCGACTTTGTGATGAGTCACGTGACTTGTATTAGATTGAGTCATATGTTGCATTATCTATTTTTTCAATCTAATCTCTAACTTTTTAGAGTTAGCATATAACTCATCATATTTAACAGTAAGACAGTAAGAGCATCAATTCTAAGTGAAGCAATAGAATACTTCTTTATTCTGATTCTAATTCTCTCTTAAGTTTAGCATTTTTTTGAGTGCTTTTATCAATGCATTTAAGTACCTCATGCAATCTAAGCTTAAGTGTGGATATTTTAGCAGAGTTATCAGAAAAGGAAGTGTCTTTAGCTTCATCCAATAAATAAGTAAGCTTTTTATTCTCAAGCTGATAAGACTTAACATCTTTTCTAGCTTGCTTATAATTATTCCTAAGCTTCTTGTAATCTTCAAATAAATTATTGAAAGCATTAGATAATTCATCATAAGAAAAAATTTCAAATAAAGCTTTATCTTTTATCTCGCTTACCATTAAGCATAAGTTTATACTATGTCGAGGGCTTTCTGATTTTGACTCACTAGTTTCACTCTCGTGCCATATGCTCGTGTTTTCATACTTGTAAGAAGGTGATCCTTTGCTAGGACTTTCTTCTTCTTCTTTGGAGTCACACGCTTCATTTTTTTTCCATCTCTCATGAGTTGCTTCCAGTAGTTTCCAGATCTCATGTGATGTATTGCATGTAGAGATTCGATTGAACTCATTCTTGTCTAGAGCACAGTAAAGAAAATACATTGCCTTTGCATCAAGGCTTGCTACCTTCTTTTCTTCTTTAGTATAATCATCATCTATTTTGTCAGCCTTTTTGTAACCGTTAATGATGTATGACCATAAATCAGAATCAAGTAATTTCAAAAAAATATGCATCTGTATTTTTCAATAAATGTAATCATTGCCGTCAAATAGAGGTAGCATATCTAGATTTTGACCTTTACCACTGCTGGTGAAAAGAGGTTGTGCAGTTGCCATGTGTGTTCTAGAGTGTATAGTCTTAAGCACAAGTATAATATAACCTGCTCTGATATCAATTGTAGGATCGAATAAGCACCTCTAGAGGGGGGGTGAATAGAGTGCGTGTATATGCAGCAGAATAAAAAAATTATCCAATAAAAATTAACACAATTAGCTAACAATCTAAATATAAAATGATAGTAAATAAAGAGAGATAGATCAGCAGTCGCAAACACAACGATATATACTAGTTTTTCTCTGAGAGGACTATTCTAGCCCCGAAAACTCTAGCTCGGAGTTGAAATCCACTATAAAGTGAAACCCTAGTTTTGATCCGAAGGCTTGCAACTTCGTACAGACACGAGATTTGATCCGAAGGGCTCGAATACTTCCCGAAGTGTTGAACTTCTTGACAAGCTCTTTTTACAACTCTTGAAAACTTTTAACCAAGAACGCACTGGCACTTAAGGCTTAGGAGTTGTAGAAAGCTTGGATTGGAAAGTGTAAAGGCCTTTGAATGTACTGGGTGAAATAGATAAGGGAATGAAAGTGAACTGAGTGAATTGGAATGGTGAATTCTTTATTTATTTATAGTACTTTTGCAAACCAAGTTCGGGGCAAATTCGGATGCAAAATGTTCAGTTTTTGAACATTAGAGCCGAGTCTGTAGGAAGAACTGGTTGCAAGGGTTTACTAGGTCTGGGAACCGAGTTTGGGCTGAAATCGTACTGAACTCGTGCCGAGTTCGTACCGAGTTCATTTTCCAAAAATCCAGTCAGAATTAGAATGAGTTGGGTTGGGTTAGTTTGGGCTAACTTGGTTTTGAAAAAAATAGGTTAGGCTATTTTCAAAAATCGAAAATATTTTGGCTAAAAATAATCTGGGTCTAGAAAATGTTTTGGGTAGCCTCTAAATGCCAAGTACGACTTGATTTACATATTTTTCTATACTTAATAAGTAAAAAAATTATATTAACTTGATACTGTAAACAAGTCGCCTTCCCTTTCTCTGAAACTATAGTTGTTGTAGTAGTATGTCCGAATCGTCGGTTGTCTTAGGTTATATCAAGTCCGAGTTTTAGTCGATTATCAAAATATGGTTCGACCATGACCAATTGGCCAACAGAGTCTGCTAAAAACTAAGTCAATACACAACACTACTCATCGAAGGATTCGTCGACTGCACCTGCATCATTCTTGGACGCACACAGTTATATAATATTCAAAGCAATAAACATATAAAATATAATAACTAAATTTAAACAGTACAATAAGGCAAGGTATACTTGTCTGGATCTTCAAGCTGTAAGTGCAAAGAACCTGTTTCTGAATCCACGCTCATGTGATCCAACGAGCCTAGATATAAATATATTAAATTATCCATTACACTAATACACACTAAACACGTACAATAGCACAACTAACACAATGTCATTCTAGGGTTCAATGGGTTGCTAAGTTGCTTCCCACCACAAGGTTACTAGTGTTATCCCTCTAGGTTCCATGCGCGCGCGCACACACACACACACACACACACACACACACACACACACACACACACACATATATATATATATATATATATATATATATATATATATATATATATTATTGTCCTCAAGTATTGTGCACAGCAAGTCAAAGTAGCATAACTATATACAAATAATCATCTACATCTCATGTAACACTAAACATGTACACTTATAAATAGGTTAGGGTTTCTCTTTTACATATACATGACACAAACCAACCCTCTAATATCATCACCCAAACTCTTAACACATCAAGTGTACATAAGCAATACTCAAGTGTAGATTAATTCTAACATGGCACACTAATATGATAAACTTAAAATTCCTCATTTTGCACATGTGCACAATATATACCAAAAAAATGTTGATCCTAACATGGTAATAATTACTCTCTAACATGGTACTATTTATATAATAACTAGTCTAAAAACCTAAGTAACCAACACTACTACTAGTGTCACACTAAGCAAACTCTAATCATGCTCTAATATAACACAAAACAACATTCTAACACATATTTATATTCTAAAATTTATGTATAAATTGGAGTTATTAAGATTTTAAACAAGTGATTGTATGAAGGATTATCTAGTCACCAAATAGGTGGGATACATATGGCAAGGTATCATTTATCAATGATGTATATATACTGATTCAAACATATAAAAAGATGTTGAAGAACAAGAAGTTGAAGTTCATTCAATATATGGAAAATAAGATTATGAATATGAAGAAGAGGAAGAGGGAGGAGGAGATAAAGATTACCTAGAGTTCACTTGAAAATGGGAGGGAACTTGGATGAAGATGTTGCTCTCGGATTGGGAGGGAAAGTTCACAGGTTGGAGGTGCTCGGGTGAAGAGGGGGTGCTCAGGTGCAAGGGGACTATGGTTCTCGGGTCTGAGGTGGCCGGAGGTGGTTCCACAGGTGGTGGAGGGGAAAGAGGAAGTAGAACAGCAACAACAGCAGTAAGTAGAGCAGCAGCAACAACAACTGTGAGACTCGTCTAACTGTATCTGTATTGGTATATTGATACATATTTTATATTGTATTTATGCCGTGTTTTGTTGGATCTCGTAAAATCTTGAAATTTTTCTCAAAACTTAAACTTTACTACCTGACCAGCATACTGGCGGTATGCTCCGGCCTACCGGTGGCATATCGTTCGGCAGATATTTGTTTTGCTTTAGATATTTTGACATATTTTTGAGATATTTTCGTAAGATATTTTCGTGAATAGTATTCAATACTTTCTATTATCCATTGGTTTCTTGGTTTTGTTTTGAGTGGACGAGATTGATTTAATCTCGTGACTTGGATCGCTGACGAGTAAGATCGGATAATCACGATTAAATAACCTCATATATATATATATATATATATATGAGTAATTTTCTCTCTTTTCTTTCTTTCTTTACTTCTTTTATTTTCTCTCCATTTTTCGCGGAAGGTAGGAGCTTGGTCTTGAGGCCTAAGAGTGTGGTTTTTGAACCCCCTCTTGATGGTGGAGTTGAAGGTTAAGGTTGGAAGATTGACTTGAGGTAAGTACATATTGTCAAAATCTTGAACGACTTTACTTTATTGTAGTTTTTAATTTTCTTGGTAGTTTATGCTTAGAATTACACGCTAGTGGTTTTGTTAAATATGTTTCTCTAGTGATTTTCCGTCATGGACTAGTTTCAGAAATTAGTTTTGAGCTTGTAGTTTCAGAAATTAGTTTTGAGCTTCTTTTGACTTTTTTGGTAGAAACCCTAATATTTACTGGTTAGGTAACTCGGTGTCAGAAACGATAATCGGAGTTATTGCCATAAGAATTAGTGTATATGTTAAATGAGACATACCATTATACTTGACATCTTGCTAGACCAGTTTCTGTTAAGTTTTGGAACGTGATTTCTGTTCCCAAATATCCATCTTGATTTGACTTTTTCTAGAATTGCCTATGGGAACCGGCATACCGATGTATACTGTTGTATACCGACGGTATACCGATTTGGCCCAACTTTGAATCCTAGAACCTGTTGTGACTTGGACCGGTATACCGACGGTATATTGTAGTATACCGACGGTATACCGATTTGTTGGAATCCAAAACTTGCTGTGTTTTGGCTATCTATAGACCGACATATCGACGGTATACTGGAGTATACCGCTGGTATACCGATTTTCCTGAATCCTTCTTCTTATCTTCGTAGATTTGCCTTGGACGGTATACTATAGTATACTGACGACATACTGGCCATGTACTTTTTTACATGCCTTTTATTTTTTATTATACTTTCTTTGGCTTTTATTGCTTGGTGCTTGTGTGCATATTGCATGTACATATTTTCTTCTTTTCCCGACTCTACTTGTCTATTGTGTTTACCCGACTCGACCTGACATTTTGTATACTTTGGGGCTATTTACCCATTATACGCCGGTCGTGTATAGTTTTTGGGAGACTTACCCATTATACATTTATCCAGACCAGTCCCGGCTCCAGCTCCATCTATAGTTTGGGGCGCCTACCCATTATACCCTCATCCCGGCTTGTGTAAGGTTTGGGGACACTTACCTATTATACACATGTCCAGTACCAGTCCCGATAATAACCCATAGTGGTGCACTCACGTTCATTGATTGTACTAGTCTTGGCTTGACATCATGTATAGTTTTGGGGCCACTTACCCATTATATACCTGCCGTGTATATCTTTGGGGATACCTACCCATTATACACCTGTCTCGTACCAGTCCCCGTATAGTTTGGGCCTCCTACCCATTATACACCTATCTCTTATATTAATTATTGTGGCTTGTTATAGCGCACGCTCGTCATGCCTATAACTGTTTGGTTGTATTCCCATATAGTCTTGTGCTTGTGCTTATCAAAATATTCTCTTGTCTAGTTGTCACGCCCCAGTCCCAAAATAAGTAGGACTAGAAATACGTAGCATGCCAGCCATATGTATATGACACTCCAATATGTTAGAAAAATTATAACACACACGTACGCTGTATATGAATAAATAATTCACAAGTGGTAAATATACTGTCAACACAAGTCACATACATCTATATCTCATCCACAACACAGTAAAAAATATCAAAATAAACAAATAAAAGTCTCAAGTACGAAGTAGTAAAAGAAATAATAGTCAGGTGGAGACAAATCCACTACCCATTGACTAAATCAAAACTAAAATGATAGAGAAGATCAGAACCCCAATATAAAATAATGTCAGATAAAAGAAACTACAACTAAGATATCCACCAACAATGAAGTAATCACTGGTACTCCAAAGGTAAGACCTCCTCAACAGTGAATGTTGCGTCAGGCTCGGGGTCATATTCCTGCGGATAATCCTGATCGTCTATATCTGGAAAGGGACCAGGTCCTCAGAGGGACGTAACAAGATACATAAAATAGCATGCCATAATAAACTGAAAGTAAACATCCAATATGGTCACCTAACCAGTCTATGTGATATGCAATTTAAGAATAACTTCCCACGTATAGACTATCTGGCTAAAATAATGAGATGGGTGTAGATCTCTCAGAGATCCAAGGACCACGTGCATAACGTCACGGACGTCAGAGGTCGCCAAATAAATATAGGGTCATAAACCTCGTGTCTCCAGCAGAGCGTACGGGTGAATAAAGGAAAGTGTAAAGGAGTCACATACGCTTACTCATTATTCTCCCCATCAAATGCTACTAATGTGTCACATCCATAACACGCAACACCTCTAGTAACTGCTAAGTCCGCTAAAACATGATATTTCTATTAGCAGTTATTCCTTAACCGTCGTACGACCTTTACGTACAGGTGACCAGCCTATCACGCAAGTCCGTATCCTACATGAGACTCACACTCGTGTAACAAATGTGTCATGGCCAATGAAACATAATAATGTCTCAACTCATGGGGTGGTCTCATAAAATTAGGTTAACATGCATATATAATAAAGGACAAAAGGCGACGCAACTGTCGTTTGCACCCAAGTATTTATTTTACGCATAATTTTATATATAATAAAATAAATAAAAATAAACAACAAAAGATAAATATGCAACAAAGGGATGTAACTAAACAGTACTATGGCAAGGTATACTTGCCTAGCAAAAAATCTGTGTAATGTAGATGTCCAAACGATGATCCCAAGGAATCAAAAAGTATGGGCTCTGAATGAACGTCTTCGGTTTTTGAAATAAATATCACCAACGTCTCCAGAATCAGTGAGATAGTTAGAAAACTCTACTATTTTATCCAATTTGGACACAGGGTCAAAACGGTAATTTTGGGTCAAAGCGGGGTCCATGGGTGGCCCACTTTGCATAGAAATACCTGTCAGGGGTAAAGTTATCTAAATTGGACAAATTATATGTTAAAAAAATCCTAAATAATGATACGAACTCAATGGTATGTCCAATTTTGGTTCTGATGAGCCGATCATAATTTTGCCCATCAAGTCAACCGTGGGGCCCGTAAATAGGCGACTCGGTCAACTGTCTCAGAATCAAGTAAAACCTGGGTCACAGGACCAGCGTGATACCACGAACCCAATGGCACAAGTTTTATCGCGTTCCGATAAGCATGCACAAAGTAGGGTGGTTATTTGCAAAAGTCATGATACGAAAACTTTTTACGGATACGGGTTGATTCCGACGCGCACACACGTCCAAATCAACTTCCGCGAAAGCCTATACGTCAGGATATACCATACGCTCCATTTAGAATAATTAGTACATGACATGGTGGTTCGGTTTGTCGAAATGCACTCCGTATGACAAGTTTTCTATGTTCTTGGTACAAGTTTTTCATAATTTTTAACAGAGTTTTTAACACAGTTTTAATGATCAAGAATACATAACCAATAGGTCATTTTAATGATGGTTATATGGACTTTAGGTCTGTGAAGTTATTTTTGATTGCATGAAAGGGGTTAAGAAGGTATAAGGCTTCCAAGGTGGGTGTTTCTAGTTAAGTTTCTGGTGCACACACTTGTGCGTTTATGTTATTTTTCTTAACTTTTACGCACGATTTACAATCAAATAAAATATTTTTATTATCAGGAAATCTATATACTCGTGTACTAGATCTATTAGTCTATCTTTAGAATTTTATAGATTGAAAATTGATCATACATGGAGAAAGAAATTGAATGCCAAACGTGGGTACCTGGATTACGGTCACTGATGAGAGAACATGAGTTCCTCTGTCCTCGGTTGTCACGACGGTTCTTCGGCGGCATCTGGGCGAGCAGGTGGTCGAGGGAAGGATCTACGAGGCTCTGGGGATTGAGGGTTAGGGTTAGGATTTCGATTTAAGGGAATATATATATATATATATATATATATATATAACGAGAGAGAGAAGCCGCGCGGGTCGAGTTTGTTCATGAATCACGGGTGAGAGGAAAACTTTTGTTACTGTTGCTGTTGCTTAGTTGTTTAGGTGATTTGGTTTCTTTCTTTCTTTTTTCTTATTCCTTTGCCTCATTAATATATATACACATATATATTTTCTTAACTAATTAATTATATTATTTTTATTATTACTATCATTATCATTATCATTATCATTATCATTATCATTATCATTATCATTATCATTATTATTATTATTATTATTATTATTATTATTATTATTTATATCTTTATTATTATTCACGAAAGCTATTGTTACGTGTTTTTAAAATTTAACATCTAATATATTATTAATATACTACTAGGCTACCCTCATGTACTGTCATACGTATAAAATCAAGTATTTATATTTTAATTATTAATTAGAAATTTTAGGGTGGTTATATTCTACCCCACTTACAAAAATTTTGTCCTCGAAATTAAAGCTAACGCATGATAAAGAGAATAAGAATATTATACGGTAGGAAAGAACAAAGTAAGATTATACCTTGATCTTCGAATCCTCGCGCTCCCAAGTGGATTCTCCTGACGAATGATGTCTCACTGCCACACGAACCAAAGGAGTAGACTGATTCTTCAACACCTTCTCTCGGCGATCAAGAATCTACTCGGGTTGCTCTTGGTATGACAAGCTCGGCCCAATGGTAATCTCGGAGTGATCGAGAACATAACTTCTATCTGCCACATATCGCCGTAGTTGTGACACATGGAATATATTATGCACTCCCTCAAGCGAAGGTGGTAGTGTCAGTCGATACACAACTTCTTCATCTCTCTTTAACACGTCAAATGGTCCAATGTACCTTGGACTCATCTTGCCGCGTTCCCCAAAATGAATAGTGTTTGTAGTTGGTGATATCCTCAAGAAGAGATGATCGCCTTCCTTGAACTCCAAAGGACGACGATAAAGATCTGTCCACTGCTTCTATTGGTCTTCCCCTACTCGTAAGTTCCCATGTATCCTCTTGACCTTCTCCACAGTGCTGACAACCAACTCTGGCCCCAAGATCTGACATTCTTCCACGTCGTTCCAACACACGGGAGACCTATACTTTCTTCCATACAAAGCTTCAAACAGAGCCATTTGGATGGTCGCTTGATAGCTATTTTTGTAGGAAAACTCCACAAGATGTAGGTAATCCTTCCATGATCCTCCAAAGTCCAGCATGCATGCGTTCAACATATCCTCCAACGTCTGAATGGTACGCTCTGACTGCCCATATGTTTGTGGATGATAAGACGTACTGAACTTCAGACGAGTCCCAAGACTCTCCTGCATGCTCTTCCAAAAGTGAGATATAAAATGCGAGTCCATGTCTGACACAATGCTAACCGGAATACCGTGTAATCTCATGATCTGCCTCATATATAAGTCAGCCAAAGCTTCTGTAGACTGGCCAACTCAAAAAGGCAAGAAAAAAGAAAACTTGGTGAGCATATCCATAATCATCCAAACTGTATCTCTCCCACTTGGACTCCTCGGAAAGCCTATGATAAAGTCCATAGTGATGTGATCCCACTTTCACTCAGGAATCGAAAGTGGTTGCAATAACCCTGCTGTCCTCTGGTGTTCAATATTGACCTGCTGACACACTAAACATCTGGCCACAAAATGAGCTATCTCTCTTTTCATCCCATGCCACCAAAAGTACTGTCGTAATTCGCGGTACATCTTGGTGCCTCTAGGATGAATAGAATATATCAAACTATGAGCCTCTACCATGAGCTCCTGCCAAAGCTCTCTATTGGGAACATATAGACGATCACCAAATCACAATATCCCATCAGCATAAATACGTAATCACGTCTGTTATCCTACCTTGGTCCTCTCTCTCAACCTCCTGAACCTAGCATCCGTAGGTAAAGCTATCATGATCCTCTCTACTAGTGATGACTGCACTTACAAGTAGGCTAGTATCCCGTCTGATCCGGGTAATACAACCTCTATACCAAGCTACTACAAGTCCTCCAATAACTCCCTTTGCGTCGTCAAGAATAATGTCATAGGCTTGCAGCTTAACGCATCTGCTACTACGTTAGCCTTGTCTGGGTGATAATGCAGTCTATCTCAAAATCCTTCATCAATTTAAGCTACCGTCTTTGTCTCATATTCAGCTCCTTATGCGTGAAGACATACTTGAGGCTTTTATGGTTAGTATAGATCTCCACTCATTCCTATATAAGTAATGTCTCCATAGCTTCAGGGCAAAAATAATGGCTGCAAGCTCCAAGTCATGAGTTGGATAATTTTTCTCATATACTCTCAACTGTCTAGATGCATACGCAATCACCTTGTCAAGTTGCATCAATAAGCATCCCAATCCCTTCTCTGATGCGTTACTATAAATCATATAACCTCCTGATCTTGATGAAATAGTCAACACTGGTGCTGTGGTCTGTCACTTTTTAACTCCTCTAAAGTGGATTGATACTCATCCGTCCATATGAACTCTCGGTCCTTGCACATCAACCGAGTCATAGGCTCTGCTATCCTTGAGAAATTTTCCACGAAGCGTCGATAATATCCCACAAGTCCAAGAAAACTCCTCACCTCTGATGCTGATATAGGAATGGGCCATGTTTTAACAGCCAAGATTTTCTTCGAATCTACAGAAATACCATCTCCAGTGATGACATACCCAAGGAAAGAGACCTTATTCAAAAAGAAATCATATTTGCTGAGTTTTGCATACAACCGCTCTCTCCTCAAGGTCTCTAAGACAATCTGCAGGTGCTTCTCATACTCCTCGTGGCTCTTCAAATAGATAAGGATGCCATCTATGAAGACAACCACGAAGTGGTCCAAATACTGATGGAAGACTCGATTTATCAAGTCCATAAAGATAGCTGGAGCATTAGTCAATCCAAATGGCATGACCAGAAACTCGTAGTATCCATATCTCGTCCTGAATGCGATCTTCGGAATGTCTTGCTTCTGCACCTTCACCAGGTGATATCCCGATCTCAAGTCTATCTTCGAGAACATCTTGGCTCCACTAAGCTGATCAAATAAGTCATCAATGCAAGCAAAGGTTACTTATTCTTCACAGTCACAATATTCAAGCCATATAGTCATTGTACATATGCACTGACCCATCCTTCTTGGGTATAAACAATACTGGAGCTCCCCAGGGTGATGCACTCGATCGAATGAAGCCTTTCTCCTATAACTCCTTCAACTGCTCCTTCAGCTCATCCATCTCCTTCTTCGCCAGTCTATAAATATGCGATGCTATAAGTGCTGCTCTTGGGGTCAACTTAATCGAGAATTCTACCTCTCTATCCGGAGGTAGCCCTAGAAAATCTTTTAGAAAGATGTCATGGAACTCTGAAATGATAGAGTGATAAATGACGTCGTCTAATGCCATCTGAGCACCATCATGCATCTCAGTAGATCCTCGTGCAAACTTGAGCTCTGGCTGGCCTGGTACTCTAAAGAGGATGCTTCTTCCGTAGCAATCGAAGAAAGTATGATACTTGCTTAGCCAGTCCATCCCAAGAACAACATTAAAGTTTGGCATGGGAAAGACTAAGATTCGAGCCTTCATCTCTCTACCATAAATTACTACAGAACAAAATCTACAAACACGGCTAACATATACAACTCCTCCCCCAGTAAGATTTCTAACACAACTAGGCAAATGTGTAGTGGCAATATTGTGCTTGGCAATAAAACTAGAAGATATGAACGAGTGTGGGGCTCCCGTATCAAATAATGTCACAGCAAAAAAAGTAGAAACAAGGGTGATACCTGCTATGGCATCAATCTTCTGCTACCTATCATCCATCTCCATAGAAAAAGCCTGTCCAAACCTCTGAGGAGGTCCCTGTGGCCTGGCCCTCGCAACTGGTCCTCCTGAGTAGGTAGCGGTAGTCCTTGATGGAATCCTCTACCTGCTGGAGGTCGAGGTGCTCCCGCTCCTGGCGCTCCTGGCCTTGTCATCTGCTGATCTAGTCGTGGTGCTAGAAGTGCTGGCCTCTGCATCGACTATGGAAGTGCCAAGGTCTGCTGCTCCAGACAATCTCTGGCCATATGTTGTCCAGACCCACATCTCAGACACTGTCCCAAGCGAGTCCAACAATCTCTCTGAATATGCCCTAACTTCCCACAATGATGGCAAAGGGGATTCTCTCAGGACTGATAAGGTCCCGCTCTTTGCTGATGCTGTTGATGTGCCAAGGGATTCTAATGGGTCAGCCCTGTGGTACTCTAGCGGGTGCTGCGGGTGCTGCTGGTGGTGCAGGGCATCTCTGCATCTGATGTGTCTCCTTCAGAATGAACTCTTGACTTCTTGCTTCTTCCAAAGTGGCCGCCTGGGATATCCTCAACTGTGTAGTAGTAAACCTCCTAATATCCGGTGATAACCCATTATGGAATCTCTTGGCTCTCTCTAGCTCTGTAGGAATCAATATCTCACCAAAATGACTCAGTTTGTTGAACTCTGTATCGTACTGATCTACCGTCATATTCCTCTATTTGAGATGAAGGAACTGGTTCTAGAGAACATCTTGAACATTAGTGGAGAAAAATCTCTCGTTGAAGAGTTCACAGAACTCCTCCTACGTCTGGTCGGCGCCATATTGCCTCTGCTCGGCCTTCCACCAGTGGTGAGCATTATCCTCAAGCAAAAGGTCTACTGATGTCATCCATAGGTCCCCTGGTAACTGTGAAGCCTTCAGTAACTTCTCGGTACTGATGAGCCATGCAGAGACCTCCAGCGGAGTCTCCGTACCTCTGAAGTGCTTTGGGTTCATCTGAGTGAAACCCTTGACATTGCCCTCATAAGGTCGTGGCTCTGGGGCTGGTGCTGGTGCAGGGGTTGGTGGTCTATTCATTGCATCTATAAGAGCCTGTCTCAGTAGCTTATTCTGCTACCACTAAGCTTGCATCATGGTCTGCATGAACTGAGTCGAGATAATGATCCCGTCAGGCCACGAAAACTATGGAAGGGACACAAAGGGTATCTGCAGGGCGAACTAACACAAAAATTAGGGTGGCGGTAGTGGCATACTCCCACATAGGGGATTTGCAGTCTGCTGTTGTTGATGTCCCATCGGAGGTACTAGAGTCTGAGTGTTCGTCTGAACTGATTGGGGTGTCTGGCCTACCAATGGTGGTTGTCCCAGCTGTAGTGGTGTAGTCGGGGACACCATCGAGAAAGGCTATACTCTATATTCCTCATGAGTTGCTACGTCGCCTGCTGTGATGGAGATGTGAGCAATATGTCCATTAGGAGGATCATCTTGCTGGATATGAAAATAAGGACAACGTTAGAACAAGTTCAAGGTAAATACAATTCAAGCAGTCAAAGAGAGTACAAAATTAAAATTCAAAGGAGGTGATTAAGTATGTGGATGTGATCCTATACTCTAATCCTATTTGCAGGCTTACTCGGTACAGTAACGTAACCAAGATAATATACTCTTTGACCTGTATGAGCCACCATAAAAATATGACACACCCAAGTCCCAAAATACGTAGGACTAGGAATACGTAGCATATCAGCCATATGTATATGACACTCCAATATGTTAAAAAATTATAACACACATGTACGCTGTATATGAATAAATAATTCACAAGTGGTAAATATACTGTCAACACAAGTCGCATGTATCTATATCTCATCCACAACACAATAAATAAATATCAAAATAAATAACTAAAAGTCTCAATTACGAAGTAGTAAAAGAAATAATAGTCGGGTAGAGACAAATCCATTACCCATTGACTAAATCAAAACTAAAATGATAGAGGAGATCAGAACCGTAATATGAAATAATGTCAGATAAAAGAAACTACAACTATGATATCCATCAGTAATGAAGTAATCACTGGTACTCCGAAGGTAAGACCTCATCAATAGTGAATGATGCGTCAGGCCCGGGGCCGTACTCCTGCGGATAATCCTAATCATCTATACCTGGAAAGAGACAAGGTCCTCAAAAGGACTTACCAAGATACAAAAAATAACATGCCATAATATGCTAAAAGTAAACATCCAACATAGTCACCTAACCAGTCTATGTGATATCAAATTTAAGAACAACTTCCTACGTATGGACTATCTGACTGAAATAATGGGATGGGTGTAGATCTCTCGGAGATCCAGGGACTAAGTGCATAACATCACGGACGTCAGAGGCCGCCAAGTAAATATAGGGTCATAAACCTCGCATCTCCAACCGAGCGTACGAGTGAATTAGAAAAAGTGTAAAGGAGTCACATATGCTTACTCATTGTTCTCTCCACCCAATGCTACTTACGTTTCACATCCATAACACACAAAACCTCTAGTAACTGCTAAATCCGCAAAAATATGATATTTCTATTAGCAGTTATTCCTTAACTGTCGCACGACCTTTACATACAGGTGGTCAACCTATCAAGCAAGTCTGTGTACTACATGAGACTCATACTCATGTAACAAATGTGTCATGGCTAATAAAACATAATGATACCTCAACTCATGGGGTGGTCTCATAAAACTAGGTCAACATGCATAAAATAATAAAGAAAAAAAGGTGACGCAACCGTCGTTTGCACCCAAGTCTTTCTTGGACGTTTAGTTTTATATATAGCAAAATAGATAAAAATAAACAACAGAAGATAAATATGCAGCAAAGGAATGTAACTAAACAGTACTATGGCAATGTATACTTGCCTGACAAGAAATTTGTGTAATATAGATGTCTAGACGATGATCCCAAGGAATAGGAAAGTAGGGGCTCTGAATGAACATCTTCAAATACTAAAATAAACATCACCAATGTCTCCAGAATCAGTGAGATAGTCAGAAAACTATATCATTTTGTCCAATTTGGACACAGGGGCAAAACGATAATTTTGGGTTAAAGCGGGGTCCATAGGCGGCCACTTTTCACCGAAATGCGTGTCAGGGATAAAGGTATCTAAATTGGATAAATTATAGGTCTCAAATCCTAAAAAACGATACGAACTAAACATTATGTCCAATTTTGGATTTCGGTGAGCCGCTCACAATTTTACCCGTCAAGTCAACCGTGAGGACAACAAATAGGCGACTCGGTTAACTATCTCAGAATCCGGTAAAACCTGGGTCACAGGACTAGCGTGATACCACAAATCCAATATTGCAAGTTTTGTCATGTTCCGACGAGCGTGCACAAAGTAGGGTGGTTATTTGCAAAAGTCGTGATACATAAATTTTTTACGGATACGGGTTGATTCCGACGCGCACACACGTCTGAATCAACTTCCGTGAAAGCTCGTACGTCAGAATATACCATACGCTCCATTCAAAATAATTGGTACATGACGTGGTGGTCCGGTTTGTCGAAATGCACTCTGTATCACAAGTTTTCTATGTTCTTGAAACAAGTTTTTCATAATTTTTAACAGAGTTTTTAACACAGTTTTAATGATCCAGAATACATAACCAATAGGTTATTTTTATCCTGGTTATATGGACTTTATTTCTGTGAAGTTATTTTTGATTGGATGAAAGGGGTTAAGAAGGTATAAGGCTTCCAAGGTGGGTGTTTTGAGTTAAGTTTCTGGTGCACACACTTATGTGTTTCCATTATTTTTCTCGACTTTTACGTACGATTTACAATCAACTGAACAATTTTTATTAACAGGAAATCTATATACTCGTGAACTAGATCTATTAGTCTATCTATAGAATTTATAGATCAAAAATTGATCATACAGGGAGGGAGAAATCGAATGCCAAATGTGGGTACCAGTATTGCAGTCGCTGAAGAGAGAACATGAGTTCCTCTATTCTCGATTGCCGCGGCGGTTCTTCGGTGGCGGCTTGGCGAGTAGGTGGTCGAGGGAAGGATCGACGAGGCTCTGGGGATCGAGAGTTAGGGTTAGGGTTTCGGTTTAAGGGAATATATATATATATATATATATATATATATATATATATATATATATATATATATATATATATATAACGAGGGAGAGAAGCCGCGCGGGTCGGGTTCGTTCATGAATCGTGTATGAGGGGGAAACTTTTGTTACTGCTGCTATTGCTTAGTTGTTTAGGTGATTTGGTTTTTTTTTTCTTATTCCTTTGTCTTATTATTATATATACACATATATATTTTTTTAACTAATTAATTATTTTATTTTTATTATTACTATCATCATTATTATTATTATTATTTATATCTTTATTATTATTCACGAAAGCTATTATTACGCGTTTTTAAAATTTAACATCTAATATATTATTAATCTACTACTAGGCTATCCTCATGTACTACCATACGTATAAAACCAAGTATTTATATTTTAATTATTAATTAGAAATTTTAGGGTTGTTATACTAGTTCATCCCTGCGGGGAGCACCATGTCTAGTATGGATTCTGCGGAATGTCACACCTGGAATCCTGAAACAAACTGCTAAGGTTAATAACTAGCTTAAATGATTAGAGCATTGGGGGAGGATCATCTGGTTGCATGCACTCCCATGCCCCGATAATATTTTAATGACAGATGGACTTGTAGCATGTCGTCGAGTCGTTCACATTTCCAGCTCACCGTCGTGTGGGGCATACTGAATTGACTTACTCAGGTTCAACTTTGTGTGACTTGGATTTAGGTGCACATCTTTCTAGGGGTGGTGTATCCACTAGTATTTTCTCTACTGTCGTCCGACATTTGGCTAGCTTGGACAGTCTATAGGGCATGCGACCATATGGAAATCCTATATTGTATTTATTAGTAATTAGGACTTGTGATAACCCTAGTTAGCTAACGTAGCAAGCCGTACTTCGTCCTTGGCCGTGATTGATGGATGAAGTCCTTGTATTATCTTGTCTTATATTGCCTTGCTTGTCTGATAGTGACCCATCCCGGTGCACACCGGTCTATCGTCTTGTATGCCTTTTTACTTTATATATGCAATGTTCCTTAAATATTTCCCTTGCCATGATCCCTATATTGTACTAGCTAGGATCTCGTTACTTTCCTTACCCTGTACACTGCTTATGCTACCTATACCAGTTTATTTATATGTTTATGTTCACCTTGTATAATCTCGTAAATGTGTCACACCAGATTCCAGATTTGGTATTTCTTGAATTAATGTATTCCTGCTGTATTTCTCATATTGGTTTCTGTCATTTTATTTATTTTTATTTTTCTGTTGTTGAGAAAGACTACCCGAGACCAGTAGAATACCCATTGGTATTGCCATAGACCAAGTTTAGGACCCGCATGTAGAATGGATACTTGGTTCGGTTCGTTTGATTGAACCCATGACTAAACCATCTTCCTCTTCTCTTAGTATATATATGAGTATTTTCTCTCTCCTTACTCATTTCCTTATTTTATTCTTCTTGATTTCTTCTTCCTCCTCTCCCTCAAGCTCCCTCGAGCCAAACCCTAACCCTAGGGAGAAGTTGCTGTGACTTGGACCAAGAGAGGTAGAGACTAGGAGCTACCCAAGGCAAATACATCTTGCTCAATGGTGAAGACTTCATTTTCGAATATATATATATATATATATATATATATATATATATATAATTTTAAAAATGTATTTGATGAAAAATTTTCTCATTGAGTTGATGATAATATTTAGTTCTTGGAGTTTTGGATTTTGATGAGTATATTTGAGTTGATCTGAATTTAAAGTTTAAGATTTTTATGGATTTCATGTATTTTTATGGTTTTGATCTACTAAAACTTGGTATTTTAGAAAAAATAGTTTTTATGGTGGATGGAATACTTTATTTCGAATATTTTGGCTTTTGATTCACTTGATTCAGAGTTAAAATAAAGTTTTTATGAAGAAAATAAAATTTTGATTTTTGGAGCTTTTCCACCATGGCTGAACTTGCTGTCTGGAGAAGACAAAGTGCTCATGAGGTTAGCATCATATGCGGCAGAGAGTGCTATGCGGCCTGAATGCTATGCGGCCTAAACTTTGTGCCGCATATACCTTCCAGTATGCGTCCATCTTGTTGGATGCATGACTGTTTATTACACAAAGTGTTTTGGAACTAAGTCCTTGAACTCCTTGTGTATTCACTCACTGAACGAATAAGAAATTTGCTAAGTCCAAAGGAAACACCCATGCGACTGAGAGAGCATACGACAAGCAGACTTATGCGGCAGTGCCCCTATGCGCCTATTTTTTTGTGGACGCGTAACTCTACTTCGCCTTTGCACATTTTTTATGATTCTATCATAACTCCCTGACACATTTTTATGGAATATCACATCAATCATCTTTAGTCAATCCTATCTCTGATACGCATTTAATGACCTATTACTAAATACTTGGGTGCATGCGGCCAGTGGGTGCATGCGGCCAGGAATTTTTGTGTGCATTTTGTGTTTCTTTAAATTAGGTCCATTTAATAACTTATTTTAGTGATTATTGCTGTGTGCTTTCTTATAATGATACATGTTTATATTACTAGACAAGTTTTGTATGTAGTTTACGAGACAGGTTTATGTACAAGTTCACAATTCTTCCGACACAGTAGAAATGTTTGTGTATAAAAATCTATTGCATTTGGCATCGGACAATCGAGTGTGAGTATTGCCCAATATATCGCGTGTCATGAATACGATAACTCATAAAATCTTGTGACTCGTCATTCTAGGAAGTTCTTATCACGACCCGCACCTAGAGTAGGGATGCAAGTAGTGAACAATGCCCAGCATACGCCGCAGCATCGACGGTAAAACGTTGTTTGGGTAAACTATCTATCTAATAATCCAGACATAACAATGCCACCAATGTAAATAAATATACTCAATCACAAATCTATAGATGGAATAAGTATGAATATGATAAAAGAATAGAAGAGTCACTAATACAACTCACAAGACTAAAATAATATCCAATGAGTCAAGATACTAAAACAATGCTGGAGACAAATCCAGTACAAAAAGAAACTGTCACCCCCACATTTCATATTAGGAGTATTTTCCCTCTTTTCATAATTAATGTATAAATGATTGCATGATAATTAATTATATTTAAATTACTGTGATTTTATTTGATTGTTGTACTTTACCGTAGCTACGATAATAAGAGCACTACACTAGCCATTGTCTTCCAACATATTTCACACCCTTATCCTAGACGTGCCAGACTGTTATTTTGATCCTTGTGTGACTCATAACCATGTCTTATTGTGCTTCATTTTAGTCGCACGACATTCGTCACAAACGACTACATTTAATTCTATATAAATCTAACCTTGTATCCTTGTGTGTTCCAATCGAAATTGGAGACACAATCTTGACCCATTTTGAGCAACCCAAATTAGGGTAATATTCTTTTTCAAGTCTACTTCATTCATGACACTTGTGTCCCACTTAATTCCAGCCCATGTACTTCTAATTAATTTTAGAACATATATTGCATTTAGTTTAATTAAATTAAACCATAAACCTCACTTTGTGCAATGTTTCATTGTAGGGCACTTTGGTGCAAAAGTGCATTGAGGTGTCCACCCCGTTGGACACGACACGTGAATAAACCCATTTCACCTTCATGTGTATTTTCCCATAATTTTGAGTATGCAATGCAACATCAATCTCCTTGAACCATGGCCTTCAAGACCTTGAACCAATGCAATTCTAGCAAATTCATTCGAATTTATTGAATCCTAGCCCTTGAAATATCCATGGAAAGCCCAATCCCAAGAGGGCTTTGACCAAGCCTAATTCTAGGTCAACCCAAACTCTATACCTATATATAAATAGTATTACTTTACTTTTTCTTTTTTATTCCTAAACCCAAGTTCAGCCGACTTCTTCCCCCTATTGCCTGTTCACACATCACCCCACCCTTCGACCGCCGGATAACCCCTCGCCGAGCCACCTCATCGACTGGAGCACAACTGAACGTCTGCACCAAACCACCAGACCCGCCTCGCTGCACCGCTGCCATCTTCTCCCTCGTCACGGCCCGAGCGCTGCTCCCACCGACCATTCTCGACCGATCGATCCCGCCGGAGTTCACCAGCCCTTCTCCCTTATTGACTGGAGCTCGACCCGCTGCACCGCCTGACGATCGTCCCCGACTTCTCAGCACCGCCGTGCACTTTCAACCTCTCGCCTGAACGCCGGAAGCCTCGGCCACGACCCGCCTTCTCTCGACTCAACCGCCTGAGCCGTTCCGACAATACCGAGCACGAACGCCTAAACGCCGGAGACCTGCAGCACCCCACGCCAGACCGAAGGATGACGACTGAACCGCCAGCAACCCGCTCGACTGAACCGAACACCCCACGACGACCTTGACGCACGACTCGTCCCACGTACCCAGGTTCGAGTCCCCTCTCGCGTACATGTACACGTACACGCATACGTGCATTCCTCGTTTGTATGCATACGTATATTTTTAGCTATGTTAATATACGTATATTGTGTAGTTAGTATATGTTGGTATATGGATATAATTAAAATGTACGTATTGGTATACATATTAGTATATATTTAAATGTATATTAGTATATATATATATATATATATATATATAGTATAATTCTCAATTATTATATATACATACGTATATGTATTGTACATGTATCCCTAGTACATGTTTAGTATATATATTTATATATGTAGTATAAATTTTATTAAGTATATATACATATATCTATTATATTTGTAACCAATGAGTATTAATGTATATGATAGATAATAATATGTATTATATGTCTATGTACTAGATGACCTGAGTGTAACCACGGATACCCCGTAGCTACCTTGACCTGTGACCATAAAATGTTAGTAGACTGCCATATGTACACTGACGTACTGGCAAGACCGTATCATTGACTGTCTGTTATGCACAGCAACTACAGACGTGACACCCTAGCGTAGTCTCTGAGATCATTATGTTTTGATTGTGTGTGTTAGTGTAATGTCTGATGCAATATTATATTATATGATATGTCTATAGGACTGTTGGATCACTCAGACGATACTTTGGAACCAGGACATTGGTATTGCCAGCTAAGGACCACAGGCGAGTACATTCTCTGACAGTTTTCATTATGTTGATTATCTCTATAATTCTAGTTGTATAGCATACATGATTATGACGCTGTTGTTTACACGATTTGGCATTATCGAGACCTGTCACGAGGAGTCATGATTTGGAATCCATCGTGCTAGCTGGGGAAAACGGAGAAATATTAGTAGCTTATGTGATCATACCCAACTCTACTTGCATCATAGCTCACCCATACCTCATGTCGGTTCAGCCTGACCATTACATGCCTCATAGTCTGTTATGTATGATTAGCCTGACTATTGCTTGCATCATAGATTTCTGAATGGTTAGCCTGACCTTACATGAATCATAGCTAGTCATACATAGCAAGCCTGATCAGTCCCAAGTCGATCACATGATATGCTGATATTTCACACACTTAGCTAGATATTCTTGACATGTATCTCTAGTATATTGATCTAGCATCTCTACATGTTCTAGTTATTGTTCTAGCGTTTACTTATATTCTAGATCATTGTTCTAGCATGCACTTGTATTTCTATTTCATTGCTAGATGTTTATTGATGATGATATTCCAGTATTCCTTTATTCCAGCATTTCCTTATTTCCAGTATTTTATATCTGTCTTGTATTTCTTTACATTGTGTTATAGATTTTGTCAATATATGTGGAACTGTTGTTAGTGCTTGTACTTCGTTCCAACCCTGACTGGATATTTTTTTCAGAGGATCTTGAGGATTTCTGTCCCACACACTATGGACCGGGTATAGATGCAGACTACACACCAGAGATTTTAGAAGAGACTATTCCTTTAGAGGAGACATTACCTGCAGTTATCTAGGCAGTATTTATCTTACGCACTGAGACTTATTGGAGGTTTATTTTAGTTTATGTTTAGACTTATTCTGAGTTTATGTTGGACTTGTGGAGACTTTATGTTGGACAGCTAGACTATGGTTTATCTATATTTTGAGACATAGTGTTTAACTATGTCATTATTCTTATCTTTTATCGTGCCTTATACTCTTATAGTTGTTATGATTGAGTTTACATTATGAGATATTGTGAGATGTATATTGTCCTTATGGAGATTGACATCATTGACAGATTGTGAGTTATATTAGTATTTATTGTGACCTATACAGCGTTCTACCGCCGATGCTGCGGCGTAGGCTGGACGTACCCACGACTCATGCCCAAATTCAGGGTGCGGGTCGTGACAGAAACTAACTAAGAACCTACGAGTCCTGGGTCATCTGTCTCAGTCGGGATGAGACCCTCCTGAGCCAAGGTCTCTGGCTCTAAGCCAACCATGTCCCAAGGCCCGTAGTGAGTGGGGTACCACTCCTCAGTGTCATTTGGGAAAATATTTCTAGTCAGGAAATAAGCATAGTACATCTCTAACAACAGTTCTAATAAATAATATATTCTATGTAGTAGTAAATAGATGTGAATATACAAGATGCAATATACAAATACAAGAGATATGCAATAAAGAAAATACTGGAAATAAATACAAGAATAAGCAATATAGAAATGAACAAGAAATAATAATAACTAAGTGAGTGAGTACCAGCTTTAACATGTGATCGGCTTGGGAACTTGATACAAGATTTATGGCCTGGCTAATTATACGTACAGTGTATGATTAATACTATTCAATGAACAAGACTTAATACAAGGAGGGTATGATCACATATCTATACTACATAATCCCTGCCCCCGACTGGTATAGTGGATCCAACCATGGTACGTTATGACACGGGTTTCCACAAGAAGGGTGCTACTTTTCTCATGAAACAATGTCTGTATTTGTACAAGAAGAACAAGAAAACAAGGCTTGCACAAGATACACCATACATACCAAGGAATAATATCTCATGACGAGATCCGGATATACTAATCCGTGTAACCATCGTGTCAAGAAATCAAGGATATCTACACTAGATACAAGAGCATAGAGGATATCATAAATAAGAAACTATTATAGAATGCACTCACCTGAAGTCCGGTGAACACTATCACAGATGTCTGGTACGGTATCTCGAAGACCTAAATATAAAATATTACATCAATACAAGATTTTGGAATGAAAATAAGTTAAACTAGTCAACTTCTAGGTCAAAAAGCCATTTCTAAGTTAAAATAGACAAAGTAGGTCAACTCTATGTCAAAATGGTCAAACTAGCTATTTCTAGGTTGTATGAGTCTATCTCTAGGATATTGGGTCCATACACTATGTAACTAGGCCACACTAGCTATACTAGGAAATCAATAGGATATCGTATCGTAAGATATGCAAGTTAAATATATAAAAATATCATAATATATATATATATATATATATATATATATATATATATATATATATATACAATCAACAATGTATAATATTCCTAACTAAACTAATGCTAAGTGGATACCTTGGCTTTGAACCAATGCGGTATCACACCACTACACACCCATCTTGATACTCAAATCCAATATCTTGAGTATCCAATCAATACCTTGACATTACCTTGGTATCAAAAGGTAATTTAAATCTAACATATACTAACTACCCAAAACTAAACTATAACTAACATGTATTTACTAATACCAAACTACTATACTAATTACTAATAAATATATATGTATACATATACATACAACTACATATATATCTCTAACTAGTAATAAGTATATATCTAACTACTAATAACAATAGGTATACATATATTTATATAACTATATAACAAGTAACTAACTTAACTAACTACTAACTAAACTATCAAGCTAATTAGGAATTCAAATGACCAACTAACCATTAATTAAACTAACCCCCTTACCTGCTTTGTAGCTTCTGCCCTTGCTATGCACTTGTTGTTGCTTCTGCGTATGCTGAAACTCTTGCTGTTGCTACTTAGCTGCTGCAGGCTGCTGCCATTGCACTGCCTTGCTGCATGCTGATGCAGCTGCTGTTGCTGCCTGCATGCTGTGATGTGCAAGCCTTGCTGCATACTATATTGCTGCAATGGTTGCTACTATGTTGCTGTGTGCTCGATTCACTGCTTGCTATGGTGTACCTCAGTTGCACTGCCCTGTTGTTGCCCGGCCCCTTCTCTCAACACACACACAACTATATACATAAACACCTATGAACACACACACACAAACACCTATGAATATATATATATATATATATATATATATATATATATATATATATATATATATATAACCATGAAATTACATATCACTAATAGCTATAAACAATTACTGAAATGCAAGAAAACAAATACGTGGAGTGCATCGCACCCGTATCACACTAGATCTATGATACGCTTGCGATACGAGTCCACCACACCACCAAACGTACCTCGAAGGACACGAGCAAGTCTAAAATGATATCTATGGAAAAATATGAAGAGTTAAATATACATCTACGTGTCTGTGTCATAATGTGACATGCATAAACTACCGTGTCGGAGGAAAACCCCCAAATCAACCTGTATCTCCAAATTGACGGGATACGACCTACACATATTCAATTATGGATACGACACTAGCCACATACAATCAAACACATATCAATTTGGTCTATTGACTAATTGGCAAACACAAAATATGTCAATCTCGAAATTCTCCCAAAATTGACATAAAATACCACATAACTTTCTCCATAGGCCTCCTATGAACCTAATTCTAATTCCTATGGGTAGCCTTAGCATATGGGGTGGTTTCTAATGATTAAAATACGGATTTAGAGTCTAGTTAAAGAGGGAAAACTGAATTATACCTATTGGGAGATGGATTCCCAATAAAACTTCTAAAATTGGTGAAAAGAGCCTCCAACTTGTAGATCCTTGCTCCTCCTTGTAGATCCTTGCTTCCTCATTGTAGATCCTTGCTTTAATAGCCTCCAATGGTGATTTGGAAAGAAATTGGAAAGAAATTTGGGTGAAATTTGATGTGGGAATGAAGAAATTGGGAAGAGAAAATTCTAGATCTAATTTTGAAATAAAAAATGATGAGAGAGAAATTCTTCCTCCTATTTTATATGGCCGACCCCCTTAGCCCCCTCCCTAAGCTATTATGCAAAGTCTAAAATATCCCTTGGGACCTCTCATGAAGAAATAATTAAGGAGAGAAGGTTCTATTCTAATGGGTTTAACTTAATTAATCATCCTCCTAATGAATGGTCTTCTAATTGGGCTCAATTCTAACTAGATTTAAATGTTGGTCCATGGATCTAATCTAAAATATTTAGGTCTACTAACACAAGTCCAAAACAATATACTAACATCTAACAATAAATAAATAATACAATAAATAAATATACAATATGCATAATATTTAATTAATTATAAAATGACCAAAATATTCTTTCCTAGAAAATGTGTTAGTGACAAGTCGAACTCCTTAAAATAATTTTGTCCTCAAAATTCAAAGATGAAACTACCCCCAAAAAATAAAAACAGAATAGAACAGAACAGAAGCAGGAAAGAACATACTTCAAGGCACAAACAAATATGGGTAACACTCTCGCATTTCATCCTCTCTCTCCCAGGTAGACTCCCCCAGAGAGTGATGCCTCTATGTGATGCATACCAAGGGAATAGTCTGGTTCCTCAACATATTCTCTCTTCGATCCAGAATCTTAACTGGCCGCTCTGGATAGCTAAGAGTAGGGCCCACCTCTATCTCCGAGTGATCAAATACGTGACTAGGATCCGCCACGTACCATCTCAACTATAACACATGAAATACATTGTGCACTCCCTCCAATACAGGGGCAAGTCTAGTATGTAAGCAACTACACTGACCCTCTCGAGAATAGTGAAAGGTCCGTTGAATCGCGGACTAAGCTTCCCGCCTCCACCAAAATAAATCATGCCTCATGTCAAAGAAATCCTCAGAAACACCAAACCACCGACCTAGAACAAAACACAACCTTAAGAACTTAATCTATAGGAAACAACCAATTTCAAGCACAAAACAAAAATCTAAAACTATACCTCAAACTCCAAAGGTCTCCGGTGGCTATCAGCCCAATTTTGCGGTCTATCCTGCGCCACGCGAAGTCTGTCTCTGATCAACTTAACCTTCTCCGCTGCATCCACAACCATCTCTGGCCCTAGCAAAACTCTCTCTAATATCGTACCATTACAAAGGAGTATGATATCTCTGACCGTACAGATCCTCAAATGGTGACATCTCTATACTAGCCTGGTAGCTGTTGTTGTAAGCAAACTCTACCAAATAGATATGGTCCTCCCAAGATCCCCCAAAATCTAGTATACAGGTGTGCAACATATCCTCAAGAGTCTGAATAGTCCTCTCTGACTGCCCATATGTCTGGGGATGATATGCAGTACTGAACTTGAGCTGGGTGCCCAAACTCGCCTGCAAACTCCTTCAAAAATGATAAGTGAAAAGACTATCCCGGTCCGAGACTATGCTAACGGGAACCCTATGTATCCTGACGATCTGCCTCACATACATATCTGCCAGCTTCTCCGTAGATAAACCTACATTAAAAGGCAAAAAGTGGGCCGACTTGGTGAACCTGTCAACGATGACCCAAATTACGTCTTTTCCTCCTGGAGATCGTGAAAGTCTGGACACAAATCTATAGTAATATGCTCCCACTTCCACTCTGGAATGGGTAATGGCTGAAGTAAACTGCCTGGCCTCTACCTCTCGGCTTTCACCTGCTGGCACACTAAGCATCTGGATACAAACTGTGCCACTTCCCTCTTCATGCCATACCACCACACACTCTCTCGCATATTCCGGTACATCTTGTTAGCACCTGGATGTATGGAATACTGAGAGCGATGCGCTTTCTGCAATACCTCCTCACGTAGCTCCCCACTAGGTACACATAATCTAACACCATGCCGCAAAGAACCATCCTCAGCAATGGTAAAATCATCCTCCAATCATGCTCTCACCTGAGCTCTGATTCTCCTCAGAGATACATCCTCATACTGGGTTGCCTTGATCATGTCCATCAACTCTGAGTGTATCTACAACCCCCACATTTGTATAGCAAAACCAAGAACTATCACCTCAATGCCCAAGCTCTCTAAGTCCTCCAACAAATACCGATCTTGCGTCAAAAATATAGCTATCGTATACCTGCTCAAGGCATCAGCAACTACATCGGCTTTCCCAGGATGATACTGTAAAGATATGTCAAAATCCTTTATCAGTTTCAACCAACGACGCTGCCTCATGTTCAACTCCTTCTGAGTGAAAATATACTTCAAGCTCTAGTGGTCTGTGAAGATCTTCATATGCTCTCCGTACAAATAGTGTTTTCACAACTTCAGGGCAAAGATGACTGCTGCCAACTCCAAATCGTGGGTAGGATGGTTCTTCTCATGAGAACGCAATTGCCTGTATGCATAGACAATCACTTTTCTATTCTGTTGAAGAACACAACCCATACCTTTCCCCGATGCATCACTATAAATAGTGAAACCTCCAGACCCTGATGACAACGTCAAAATAGGAGCAGACGTCAACTTCTTCTTTAATTCCTCAAAAGCAACCTGGCACTCCTCTATCCAAACAAACCATATATCCTTTCTGGTGAGTCTGGTCATCGGCTCGACAATCCTCGAAAAATCTTGCATAAACTTCTTGTAGTAGCCTGCCAAACCCAAGAAACTCCTGACCCCTGCCACTGAACTCGGGGTCTTCCAAGACTCCACTGCTGCGATCTTCTTCGGATCTACTAAAATTCCATCACCAGTCATAACATGTCCTAAGAACTCCACCTTGTCCAGGAAGAACTCACACTTGGACAGCTTTCCATACAACTTCTCTTTCCTCAGCACCCAACATAATCCGCAGATGCTTCTCGTGCTCCTCCGGTGTCTTCTAGTATATGTGTATGTCATCGATGAATACCACTACGAACTTATAAAGGTACTGATGGAACACCTTGTTCATTAAATTCATAAATACCGTCAGGGCATTAGTCAACCCAAACGACATTACCATAAACTCATACTGGCCATACCGAGTCCTAAAAGCAGTCTTCGGTATGTTCTCCGCCTTCACTTTCACCTAGTGGTAGCCTGATCTCAAGTCTATCTTAGAAAACACCTTGGCGCCACTCAACTTATCGAACAGGTCATCAATCATAGCTACGGGTATTTATTCTTGATAGTGAGATTATTCAATGCCCTGTAATCGATGCACATGCGCACTGATCCATCCTTCCTTGATACAAATAATACTGGGGCTCCCCACGATGAAGAACTTGATATGATAAACCCCTTATCCTGCAATTCATCCACTTACTTCTTCAACTCAACCAGCTCGCTGTTGTTCACTCTATAGACATGCTGTAAAATTGGTTCTGCGCCTGGCACCAAGTCTATAGAGAATTCAATATATCGATCTAGCGGTAATTCTGGAAATTCCTCAGGAAACACATCCAAGAACTCTGCTATCAACGGATGCGGTAACTCCTTGTCTTCCACTATAGCTCCACAGATAATGCCTTCTTCCTGCTCTACAGCTCCTCTAGCAAACTCAAACTCTGGCTCTCCTGGCAGGCTTAACAAAACCCTACCTTCTCTACAATCTATACTAGTATGGTACCTACTCAACCAATCCATCCCGAGTATAATATCATAGCTCGGAAGTGGTATTACAAGTAGACACGCACTCAGCTCCCGGCCTCCCAGAGTAACTCTCCAATCCTTACAAATATTATTAACCAGGACAATGCCTCCCCCGGTCATGATCTTGCAAGTCCTAAGCAAAGACTCAGCTACCAAATGATGCTTCAGAGCAAAAGAAACAGATACAAAACTATGAAAAGCACCACTATCAAACAAAGCTAAATCTGGAATAGAATCAAGAAGAACAGAACCTGCGATGACATCTCCGGTGGGCTCGACCTCCTCGACTGTTATAACAAACGCTTGCCCCTGACGTGTACCCCCCTGATGCTGGTGCTAGGCATAATGCTGCTGCTGGGTCAGAAGCGACAGTCCCCTCAACTATACTGCAGGTGGTCTTGCCTGTGTCCTCGGAGCTGGAGCTGCTCCATGAACTGCACGATGAGGATTGGAAGGACACTCTTTTAATTGATGCCCCTCGACACTATAATATAAACAAACTCTCAACCTCTTCCTACAAACTTCCCATATATAGCCAGGCTTCTTGCAATAGTGGCAAGGAGCTTGCTGTAACTGTCTCTGCTGCTACGGTGCCTGGTAAAACGGTGCCCTTGTAGGAGTCTGGTGCTCCTGCAGCTGCTGAAAAGGCCTAGATTGAAAATTAGGACGCTTAGCAGTCATTGTGCTGCTGTTTAGCCCCCAGAAAAGAATTACGATCTCTCTTGGGCTTCAAACCCAACTCCCGCTCAACCTTGTGTGCCTCCACAAGTATCTCCGAATATGTTATTTGTGGTATTAAACGAAAGAATGAAAATGTATTCAATATGGGGTTTACACAGAACCCGCCTTCTTTTGTTTACAAACAAACTTGTACAATTTGATCCTATACGAGGATATAGGAGTATAATTTATTTAATCTAGATAAATATTGCTATAGGTGTCTGATCTACAGTCGATCACTTTAGCCCTTGGACCACACGATGTTGAAGAAGTGCCGTGGAAGACAGGAAGCAGCTTCGAAGGTTGCAGCAGAGGGTGGATGCACGATGCCAAGGTCGTCGATCCCTACTTTTTGCCTGAGCTCCGGATCCTTCTCTCTCTCTCTCCCTTTCTCTCTCTTTCTCTCTCTCTCTTGATCTCTGGTTCGATCTTTCTTGGAAGTTCGACCTTGTTCGATCTCTTTGGAGGTTTTTAGACCAATTTCTTCGACCCCGTTCCTCATTGATAGAGGTCTCTATTTATAGAGTTTTAGTGACAGTGACCACTCCGTCGGTGTAAAAATCGAGGAGTGGAAAGTACAGCACCCTTTTACACAACGGTTAAAGTAACCAATGCCTGCGTATAGATGATCCTTTGAATAAGCGTGTGACGTAGGTCCAACTAAGGGACAAAATGCGTATAATCGCTACGAAGATCACGGCGTAGAAGCCACGTAGGTAGGTATCCATTGCGTAGAAGAGGTTGGCATAGAAGCCAAATATCTGTCACCATGGCATAGAAGCCAAATAGTTATCAAACGGGCATTGAAGCCGAACAGGCGTAGAAGCCGAACAGGCATAGAAGCCGAGTGGTCGTAGAGGCCGAGCAGGCGTAGAAGCCGAGTGGTCGTAGAGGCCGAGCAGGCGTAGAAGCCGAGTGGTCATAGAGGCCGAACAGGCGTAGAAGCCGAATGGGCGTAGAAGCCGAACAGGCGTAGAAGCCGAGTGGTCGTAGAGGCCGAACAGGCGTAGAAGCCGAATGAGCACAAACGCTGGATGGGCGTAGAAGCCGCTGCGTACCGTGCCATAGTGCTGATGTGGACGTTTTAGCCGAAATTACGGCTTTTGAAGATATAATCAAATCTCTCGCATTAAATGCCGAGATTTGCCACCATCATGTGCATTAAATATGGAGGCGTGTTTTTGAAGGTCTGCAACCCCTTCTGTGCATCAGTCGCAGAGACGTGCCTTGAGAAACTGTCACCGCTCTGTGCATTAGACGAAGAGACGTACCTCGAACCCCGTACGGAGTGCAGCTTTTGGCGTGGCAGGCGGTTTGTCTACTGTAGAACGTAAATAGCTCGTGTTTTGCCTGTGTAAAATAAGGCAGCGTGTCCCTTCGTGCTTGTAAAAGCAGTTTACGCAAAGGGGATGGCGGTATTTGACAGCCTGGGTCGCAGTGCTGTGCCATCATTATAGCCGTCGTCTGGGTAGTCGAGCCGTATCCCTTTGTCAGAAGTCCAGACGTCAGGTTCATTGCAGGCTCTGACAGGTTCACTTCGGAGAATACGAAGTATCTCTTGCACACCTCAATGCTAGTTTTACGCCCTGGAGGCGATGAAGCACCCTGTTTACGCTGAAGCGGCTTGGACGTACTGCCTTACGCGGATGGCCCTTTGAGCTTTTATGTTTCACGCTGCATTTTAGCGGAAAAGGCTCTGTTGCACGCTTGATGGCTCTGAAGGCCTCTGCTTACGCCGCTCTGCACCAATATGCCGCGTATCGTCATCCGGCGTATTTTTCATGCTTCTACAAGACCCCCTTCAAAGCTTTCAAATTTCTCAAAATTTGGAACGCTTTGAATGAAGCATGAACCGCTCCTCGTGACTCAAAATATTTCTGAATGGAGCATTGAAACGGTCGATGCCAACTTTATGGCAAATTTATTGGGGACCGGTGTGACCCCTTTCGCCTATAAAAAGGCTGGGGGAGTTAACCCATTCTCCCCACATTTCCATCACCATGCAGAGATGATCGCCGGAGTTCGCTAGGTCGACCTGAGGAAGAAGGAGATCATGTTCTTCCAGCGTGTAAGGAGCCAAAAAAGACGGCGTCTTCGAGCAAGTGTCCACTGCAACGATGGATCATGGAAGGATATCTTAGCCTCCCTTGCTCGGGATAATCAGCAACTTTGTATGGTGGTTCTTCGGGAGAGACGAAGAATCGTATTTCACCACGCTGCTTGCAAGTGGCACCCTCTCCAGTTACCTCTGGTGACGAGAGGCAGACAGACTGGCTAGAGTGGCGGTGGTCTGTAGGAAAGCAGAATTACCCTGCTTTCCTTCTGTTGGAGGATGGGTCATCTGCCCAGTTTTGTATCCTCCTGCCACTGATCATCTTCTTGGAAGAAGAGGAAGACCATCACCAGCGCGAGACCCTGTCAAAGCGGCTTCTCGATGTGATCTTCAGACGATGATGGGGAAATCCTTTGTAGACAGAGTTTCCCTCATATGTAATCATAAAAATGAAGAAAAACCCCTTGTAGACAGGATTTCCCTCATATGTAATCATGACTTTAATCTTTAATAAAAATCGTCTTGCTTCTTCATATGATCGTCTTGCCATATGTTGCTGTGAAGTCTGAATATGTGTAGCTTCGACACTTCTGATTCTTTACGTCGACCCTGTTTAGAAAGAGTGCTAGGTCCTGTCCTTTATGCATAGCGAATAGTCAATAGAACGCTGTTGAGCACCTAGAACTGTCCTGTTGCTAGGACTGAGGAACCGCGTAGAGCTCTGAACTTCTGATGAACATAATTTTTTGTTCAGACTTCGTCTTTAAGAGTGACTTCTTGAAAATCCCTTGGAACAGGGTCAAGGAATGGCTGTCAAACTGAGTTTGCCATCTTACTAGACGAGATATTCAGACTGGAGTCTGGATGAACCTCCATTTGACCCGAGAAGAGTAATTTCTCAATGTTTGAACTCTGTATGCTTCGGGTACTTGGGATATGTTGAGGCCAAGACGGAGTATCTTCTGTGTGAACTCCTGTAATCGACCGTCTTGAGTTCGGATATGCGGAAAGTCAGAGATCCGTAGTGTAGATGAGCTGAAAATCCTGAGTTCATAGGCCTATTGAGCGTAGAAAGCCACCGAGCGTGAGATCATCGATTTGGAGCTGCTGAGCATGAAGTTATAGGTTTGTAGCCTCTCGAGCGTAAAAGCTACCGAGTACAAAGGCATCCGGGCATAAAACCATAGACTGATAGCTTGCGAGCGTAAAACCGTAGATCTGTTGCTGTCGAGCGTAGAAAGCTCCTTAGCGTAGAACTGTAGATTTGTAGCCTGTGAAAAAGAAAGAAATCTCCCGTGCGTAAGGTCTTGGATCCGTTGCCTCCGAGCGTAAACTAAGCGCCACCGAGCGTGGGATCATCGATTTGGTATCTACTGAGCATAAAAGTCGTAGGTTTGTGGCCTCTCGAGCATAAAAGCTACCGAGCACAAAGGCATCTGGGCGTAAAACCCTAGACTTATAGTTTGCGAGCGTAAAATCGTAGATCTGTTGCTGTCGAGCGTAGAAAACTCTTTTAGCATAGGAACCGCTGACCTGCTCTCGCACAAAAAACTCTTCGAATTTTGCTGACTGTCCGTCTTTCGAGAGTAGTGGGCTGACGTAGTACCCAATCATAACCAAATATTTAATTTGTGAGATTTGGTTGGGGTTTCGAGGAGCCCATCTGAGGATTCGAGGAGTCAACCCGAACTCTATATATATCCCAAGCTTTTGAGAGAAAAACTTTTTATCCGTCTTCTGCGAAAGAGAGCCTTCGATCGTTTAAGTTTTTTCCCTCGTTCTTTCTCCGAGCACTCCGAGTTTCCAGAAATGGCGCCGAAACAAATCCCCTCCACTAAGGGAAAGAGCACAGGCTCTTCTTCTCGTCCTTCTGCCCCGGCGAGAGAGTCTTCGGCCGGGCAAGGTGGACTTCCTTCTGAGCGAAGCATCCTGCCGATGAGTAGCGCACCCGGCCTTAGAGGTATAGCATTTGGGATGACAAAGAATGACGAAAAAAATCCTTCGCACACGTTGAACGTGACCACGCTAGGTCGTCTCCTGTGCTGATAGCCTCTTTGAGGAAGATGACGCACGGGGACGTTTTCATCTTTTACGCCCACATTTCTAATGTGTCAGCGTAAAAACTCCATGTCTTCGCAGTTATGAGCGTAAAAGCTCTGGCTGCCGAAAACTTGGTGTATACTATAAAATTTTAATTTTATGCTTCGGATGGGACCTCCGGCGTAATAACTAGAATTTTGGCAGTCTGGCATAAAGTACGGACAATATACCGCCAATTACGCTTCAGGATGTGGCTTCCGGTGTAAAATGACCAAATTTTGTACAGCCTTGGCGTAAAGCACAGACTGTCGTTTCTTGGTCTTTATGTTGCAAGATTTGTAATGACGTGTTTTCCTTGCACTTTCGCAATTAACTTGCATGAGTCTCCACTGGCCGAGGTGATGGGATCCGCTGCTGGGATGCTGCACTCGAACTATTTGGAGGATCTGTCGCATGTGACATTTCCTATCTCCGGACCCCAGTATCCTGAAGGAAGGGAGATTTTGATATCGGCTCAGGGCGAGCGAATGCTGCTGAGCATGATCAACGGGAAGCCCCTAGCGTACGTAGACGGGGAGCAGTACATCAAGCCGGCCTTCCTCTTTGGGGACATGATAGACAAGCAGTCCCAGACGAAGCCCAGGAGAGAACCCTGGGTTTTCCCTGCCGAGAGCGTGGTCTTATATCTGCCCACGATGCCGAGAGATTATCCCATCTCGGCTTTCTTCCATGCCATACATCGCAGGAGGATGTCGTAGATGCTGACTCCCGATCTTCACGGCAAGCCGGGGAAGATCTTTCATCTGAAAGGAGCCGACCAGGGGTCGTTTGTCAGCCGCCCTTCTGGCGTCGTGACGTTGTTTAGGGGACTGTGTCCGGGCAGCGTCCCGAGTGTAGACAGTTCAGTGATCCAGCCGGTGCAATTGCCGACTTTCTGTAATGACTTCATGGTGCGAGGGGGGGTATACCCCAAGAAGAATCCTCGGTGCAATGGGTGGATTACCCCAACAAATCTCCGATGGTCCTACCTAGTTGACTGGGCTTTGAAGCATTTTTGGAGAGAGCTGGAGGTCATCGAACTGTATACCGCCGTGAGCGTGACGAGTGTTGGGTTGCCTCCCAACCCTAACCTGTTTCTGGCACTGATGGAGCGATACATTTCGCTCACCGGGACCTTCACCACTCTACTGGGGGAGATGGGGTTGGCCCTCCACGAAATGGCAGTGATCTCGAGACTGCCGATGGGGGATACCCCGTATGAAGAGTATGTTCCTACCAACCGGGAGTTGGAGGACTCGGACCCTCGGGTTGTGGAGGTGTATCAGGAGCTGATGTGCCATTACCTTGCGTGCACTGCTTTTTATAATGAGCCTTCTGACTTGGCTCACACCACTAAGTGGATGTCCTACCTCTTCTTCCACCGGGCCAGGGCCGTCAAGTCGGTGAAGGTTTCGGGGGGCAAGAATGAGCCCATGAACTGCTTGGGCGTGCTTAGTGCCCAGGTCATCGAGGCTCTTATGGAGGAGGCTAAAGCTCCGGATCAGTTCCTCACTGACGAGGTAGGAAAGTACCCTGAAGGCACCAAGGTCTATAGCTACTTGAGGCGCTGTCGCAAGCCTTTGTCTGAGGAAGCCAGGCTGGCTGGCTTTCTCTCCCTATGGCTGCATCGAGTAGTGGTACCCGGCATCGCGTCCGCGGATCGCATTCACCGGAACATCCTGTAGCCCACCGTGCGTCTGGTGTTCGGGGCAAGACTGGGCTTGCTCCCTGCCATGGTGTGCCATATACAGGCTGGATGAAGAGCCATGACTGACGGACTGCTCGTCGATGAAGCTCGACGTGATAGCTTTCCTCGGGTAGAGTTACCATACCTGTACTTGATGGGATGGTTAATTCTCCACAACCCCCGGGTGATGTCTCCCGGCCCTGGTAGCAGCGCGGGGGGTAGTTTCTTGCTGAACTACAAGGACTCCCTCTGGAACGCGAATACAGTCTTAGACTGTCTGGCGCTGAGCCTCGGTCATTGCTGTAAGCTCCTCTGCACCGTCCCCTTTGTACATCGCAATCAGTCGAGGATTAGGATTGAGGATTCAGGTGGAGAAAAGACCAATCTTTCTCCGGAAGCTTTTAATTGGTTGGTCTGTATCAGACCCTCCCATCTGCTGTACAGAAGCGAAGATCATTGCTTCTTCGAGCCTTACTTGCCCAGTCGGTTCGCCAGGCAGTTTGGGTACGATCAGCTGCACGTGGGCAATGCCATCACCAGCTTCAGGTCCAGGGGCGGACTCATTGATGGAGCCAGGGGATGGCGGTATTTTATCATGGGCTGCACGGGAGCAACATTTATCGTGTCGGTCGTCACCCTCTCCACGGAGCTGCGTATCCTTCATTCGTACGCTCAGTTCTACGTGGCGATCAACACCTTTCATCGTGATTTTGACATTCATGGAAGCTTTAGGGTGCCTTCTCCCAAGTCTGGGGGAAGAATCGAAGTCCCTTCGGTTTCATCTGACGAGGGTGAGTAGTCTGTCACTCTGGATGAGCCTTTGGTGTCGGTGCCGAGGTGCGAAGTGCCTCCGCCTGCGGGGGCACTGGCGGTCACTGGGAAGCGAAGGGCTCCTGCTTCGAAGCAGACTTTCCCTCGCAAGAGGAAGAAGAAGACGGTTGATCGCCCTCTCCGGATTCCTGGCGTCGAGGCTCCTAGAGAGGAACCTGCTGTCTCTCCTGTTAGGGATGTCTCTTTGATTGGAGACTCCCGGCCTCTCGGAGAGGGACCCTCAGTTTCGGCTGGCGGTGCCGGACAACTCCTGCTTGAGGTTGCCGTTGCTGCCACTGCCTCCGGTAGTGGAATGAAGTCGCCTGCGTGGCCGAGGCAAATGGGAGAATCTTCCTCTAGACCAGCAACGAAGGAAACTCCTGCTGCGTCCGTGAACATGACCAGCGAGGTTCCAGCTGACGAACCTCGAACACGTCTCGGTGGAGGCTTGGTGGAGCTCCTGGCGATGTCGGTTGGCCCACCCCCTTCTCCAGGTATGACAGTTCGTATTGTATCATTAAGGCATGATATAGCTACATCGGCTGCAGACGCGGCATATATACCGTTGGCTACGGGTAAAGGTTATCTTTATGTCTCCTCTTAGAAAGATTACTATCATATTGATATTAATTTTCTTGTCCTCTTCTCAGGGGATGGCGTCCACGGGGAGTATAGCGCTGAAATGCCTTCTGGCTCTGCTCGGGCTCCTGGCGATGATACAGAGGCGTTTGACTTCGAGGAGGAAATACCTTCGGGGGTCAGCTCGCCCGGAGTAGTTTCGTCACCTCAGGAGGAGGACGAACCCGTCATCGTGACCTCGCCTCTTGTGAGTACGCCGATGGCTTCGACCGTTGTTGTCGCACCTTCTTTGGTCGCACCACCTGTCGAGGCGGCGGCTGTGGCCACCTCGTCTGCAATCATTCCTGGAGGGGAACTCGCCAATATCGCGGCCACTCCTGGCGTCCAACCAGATCTGGTTGCGCTGACTGAGCTGTATACCAGCATCTTCTACACCAATTTGAACACGCTGATATCAATGGTGTTGGCGAAGAATCTGGATTTTGAGCGTCTAAAGAAGGCTTCCCAGTTTTCGATTAGGGCGGTCAGGGAGTTCGGTGATTCCGGGGTCGCTGACGCCCTGGAGGCGATGGTTAATGGGTTGGAGCAACCTATTAACGAATACTTGCAGCTGACTCGGGGCAGCTTTGAAGCTGAGGTGCAGGCCAGATACGACTTCATGACTGCGCGGCTTACCAAACAACTGGAGAGCCTAGATAACTCCATCAAAGCACTTAAGCTGGAGGCGGATAAAAGGAAAGCTGTCGTGGAGGAGGCTCTTGCTCTTGAGACGAAGTGCCAATCCAAGCACGAAGGGAACGTAGCGAGGGTTCGCAAGTTGAAGGAGAAACTCGCTCTGGCAGAGGAGTGGGCTTCTCAGTCGCTGGCAGATCTAAACGTAGAACGGGACCTGGAGCGTGCAGAAGCTGCCCGAGCTGGCTCTCTTCGGGCAAGGGCCGAACTGTCCTTTACGAACAATCCCGAGGCACGGCTGGAACAGGCCCGCGCTGATGTCTTGGTTTCCAGGGACGAGAAGGTAGCTGCACTGGCAAAGCTGATTCGCGATCTGACTGCTCCCCCACAATGATGTACCATTTCTCCTTTTAGCTTTCCCAATGTAATTCTGCTTTTTTTGGGAATAAATAAAGCAAATCTTTTCTGACTTTGTGGACCCATCATTTCGGAATATAAATGACAGGTTTGGGTAAGAGTGATATCAGAGGTAGTATGGACGTGATAAACTCTCGATAACTTCTAGCAGGACATACCCATTCAGAGGTCATACTGACATGATAGAATTATGACCTAACTAGTTTCATTTTGGAAGTAGTTTTGTCAGAATTGAGATTCTCGCTATATTCCACTTTGGGGTAGAGGAGGTTAAGCATAGTACCTCTTCAGGAATTTACCGTTGATAGGAACCATTAACAGGTCTCCATTAGGCTGGGCTAACCTGTAAGCGCCGTTCGAGAACGTTGTCTCGATCACATAAGGGCCTTCCCACTTGGGCTGAAATTTCCCTTTACTCCTGTGAGTAAGAATCATCGGCCTTCTTACGGCTAAAACTAGCTTGCCGATTTTGAATACTCTTTCCTTTACTTTATGATTGAAAGCTCTGAAAATGCGTGCTTGGTAGAGCGCGATGCGCTGTTGAGCTTGGAGGCATTTCTCGTCTAATCCTTCTAGCTCCTGAAGCCTTAACAGGTCATTCTTTTCTCGAGTCAGCTCATTAGTCATGGCTATCCTGAGCGACGGGATCTGGATTTTGATGGGAAGAACTGCTTCGCTCCCGTAGACCAGTGAAAAGTGGGTACAACCTGTCGGTATCCGTACCGTTGTACGGTATGCCCAGAGACATTCGCCCAGCTTCTCGTTCCAGTCTCTTTTGTTTGAAGAGACAAACTTCTTCAAGAGTTTGATAATGGTTTTGTTGAACGCTTCCGCCAAACCATTAGCAGCTGGATAATATGCCGTAGAGGCAATATTATGTATTCGATTTTTATCGCAAAATCGATAAAATGCTTGGCTGATGAACTGAGGCCCATTGTCATGGATTATCCTTCGGGGAATCCCAAAGCGATAAATGACGTGATGCTTGATAAAGCTGATTACGTCAGACGCCTTTACCTCAGCAAGAGGGATCGCCTCTTCCTATTTGGAGAAGTAATCCGTGATGGCCAGTATGAACCGGTGACCTCTGGAAGAAGACGGGTGAATAGGACCAATGATATCCATACCCCATGCTTCGAAAGGCCAGGATACAACCGTAGGATGTAGATATTCAGACGGTTGATGTATGAAGTCTGCATGAACTTGACAGGCTCTGCATTGTCTTGCATAGCTGATTGCGTCTGTGATCATAGTGGGCCAGTAATAGCCCATTCTCCTGATACGATCCTGTAGCTTAGGACCGGGCTGATGCGCTCCGCATACGCCGTCGTGAGCTTCCCGGATAATCTGCTGTGCTTCGTTGTCTGAGAGACATCTTAATAGCAGTCCATCGTAGGTCCGACGATATAGGCATTGTGAAGATGCATCGAAGTAGAAGCGTAATGATCGTCTTTTGACGGATACTGCTTCTTTGGGGTCCTCCGGCAAGATTCCGTATGCGACAAAATCTATGAAGGGACTTCTCCAGTCTCTTCAAGGGGGATCCGTGTTCACAGCGTAGCTGCGTTCTATGTGAAAGTTGTTCTTCATGCAGAATAAATCTCTGTTAAGAAGGATTAGCGAATCTTGCCTTCTTATAGGAGTGGCTAAATCCGCAGCTAGACTGGCTAGGGCATCAGCTTCCAGATTCTGAGATCGAGGTACATGTTCTAGGAAGAACCCTTTGAATGTCATGTCTATCTCGACCGTTGCTTGGTGATAGGGGATGAGGTCTGGATTTCGGACTTCATATATTCCTCTGACTTGATTGACGATAAGCAGAGAATCACCGAAAGCTTCCAGGGACTCGACCCCCAGCTCTTTAGCGACTTGGAGCCCGATTAACAGAGCGTTGTATTCTGCCACATTGTTGGAGCATGGTTCGTTATGAGAATATGCCCATTAGATGACGAGTTTATCAGGAGTGACCAGGACGATTCCTACCCCTGAAACCACGTTTCCCTGGGGACCAGTCCTGGAGGCGCCGTCGAAGAACAGTTGCCATGCGTCACTTTCCATTGCGGAATTATATTCTGCAACTTCGTCGGGAATGTCTTCGTATAATTTGGAGGTCTCTGGAATTGGATGAGCGGCTAGGAAGTCGGCCAGCGCTTGGCCTTTGATGGACTTCTGCGGGACGTATACCATGTCATATGGTGTTAACAGCATCGCCCAAGTTGCGAGTTGAGAGTTAAGAACACTTGGCTTGCTCATCAGTACTCGAAGAGGGTTGATCCTGGAGATGATATGAATAGTCTGGCCGGTAACATAGTGTCGCATCTTCTGGATAGCGAATATCAGAGCCAAGCATTCTTTCTCCACTGGGTTGTACCGGTGTTCGGCTCCGACCATCATCCTGCTGAGGTAGTAGATAGCCTGTTCATGCCCCACGTCGTTCTTCTGTGCGAGAAGAGCTCCTAGCGAATGATCCATCGCTCGAACGTACAGCAAGAATGGTCTTCCCATGATGGGAGGCACCAGAATCGGCGGACTGGTGAGGTAGCGTTTGATATCCCCGAATGCTTGCTGACAGGTTTCGTCCCACATGAAGGATACACCTTTCTTCATAAGATGCGAAAAGGGCTGACATCTTCCCGAGAGGTTGTATATGAACCTCCGGATATAAGCCAGACGGCCTTGAAATCCCAGGAGTTCCCTCAGATTGTGGGGCGATCGCATTTCTATGATGGCCTGGACTTTGTCAGGGTCCACCTGGATGCCTTTGGCGGTGATGACAAATCCCAGGAATTTACCGCTAGATACACCCAGAAAGGACTTCGTAGGGTTCATCTTGAGTTGATGTTGGCGCATTAACTCGAATACCATTCTCAAGTCTTGAATGTGATCATCTTTGAGGTGGCTCTTGACGGCTATGTCGTCCACGTAATATTCTACTATTTTGCGTAGATGCTCGTAGAATATGTTACTCATAGCCCGTTGGTATATAGCCCCGGCGTTCTTCAATCCGAAGGGCATGACCGTATAGCAATATACTCCCAACGGGATTCGGAAGGCAGTGTGCTTCTCGTCTTCAGGATGCATCTTGATCTGATTGTATCCCGAGAATCTGTCCATGAAAGACATGCGTTCGAAACCGCAGGTGTTGTCGATTATGATGTCCGTGATGGGAAGAGGGAACTCATCCTTGGGGCAGGCTGCATTCAGATCTCGGTAATCGATGCAGATACATATTTTTCTATTTTTCTTCATAACTGGGACAACGTTGGCGACCCAGTCGGGATGTTGTTCCTCCCGGATGAAACCGCAGGCCATCAACTTCTTGACTTCAGCTTCGATGGCGTCCATCATGTCCGGGCGGAACCGGCGTTGGTGCTGCTTCATAGGCTTCGAGTCGGTCAATATATTGAGTTTATGAGTAGCCACCTTCGGGTCAAGGCCCGGCATGTCCTCATAATTCCACGCAAAGACGTCGATATATTCTTTTATCAGCTGGATAACTTCTTCCCGTTCAGCTGGAGAAAGGTTGTTGCTGATGAATATCGGTTTTGGTGAAAGTTCACCCCCAACATCAACCTGGATAACTTCGTCTTTGGTGGGAGGTTCCCTCTGCTCGAAGCGGAATTCCCACTGCGTATCTATTTGTTGAGCCCAAGAGTCATTTTCGAACGGCTCAGAATCATGTTCGTCTGCTTCAAAGGGATCTGCCACCACCATATTTGCTGATAATGCTTGCTCGAGAGCTTCAGGCGAGTTGGAAGGTGACGAGTCATTCTGAGAAGAGAAAGAGATATCCTCGTCCGATTTAGAGGAGGTGGTATATCCCAACCCGAAATGAGTTCGTTGATAGTAGGGGTCGCTATGCAGCGGCGTTCGTCTGCCTCTTTCGTAGTTGAGGCCTGGCTTCCGCTCCAAGTTGTAGCCCATGTTTTGCATGATCCTCAATGCTTGCGGGCTGTATTGGTGAACTTGCATTTTTTCAGTATCGTCATTGAAAGAATCTTCCTGGATAGTCGGTTGATTGCGCATGCGGTCGAATACTATCGAACGCTGGCTGCTGCAGGTAGACGGGACAATGAAGATGGAACCCTCATGTGGTCCATACGTCGTGACGACGTTGGATGATGACGCTGCTTCCCAGACATACGGATGGTAGGAGTTCATAACTTCCAAGAATTTTTGTGCTATGGGTTCTACCTCGTCACGGGGAGTGGATTCCTGATTTAGAATTTGAGCATTAATGTACTGGAAAAGAGGATGTTTATTATCATCTAGAACTCCGTTCCTGGTCGTGTTTACATCGGTCGGCTGCCCGTTGCACCGAAGGTTGATGACCAAAGGTGGAGGCTTCTGGTTCAGAGTGACCACTAGAGGATCACTCCCTTTTCCCGACCTGGATTTGTTCAGGCGAATAGCCATAGGCTCCATGGCTTTTGGACGAGTGGTTCGTCCTTTCACTCTGATTGACAGCGGTAGTGCGGCAGAGGGTTCTCCTGGCTCCCGGTGGGCTTCCTTCTCTGTCTCGCCTGACACTTCTTCCGTGTGGTCTTGAGAGTACAACACGGCGTCGAAATAGTAGGATTCTACTCCTTTAAACGGGTTTAGGTCGGCAACCTCCGTTTGTACCGTTCCTTGGGGGTCTACATATTTGAGACATTGATGTAGAGTTGAAGGAACGATGTTGTGGTCGTGGATCCACGGCCTTCCCAGCAAAATATTGTAGGACACCTCTGAATCGATGACGTAACACGTGGCCACCGATCTGAGGTTGCCAATCTGGATCCTCAGGCGAATCTTCCCCAACGGCTTACTTCTTCCGGCGTTGAAACCTACGATTGTAGTGGAGGTGTAAGCCAGTTCGCTGGTAGGAATCCTCAATGGTCTGAGCAGACTGTGAGGGATGATGCTGATCGACGATCCCGGATCTATGTGAATCCGATCGACCTCCATGGAACCGACGTACCCGGTGTAATAGAGGGGCATGTCATGCTTGTTATGTTTTAACAGCATGTCTTCTTGGGTGAAAGTAATATTTGGGACCACCTCCATCATACTGTGGCATTGAGGACATGCCACTGGTTCTTCGTCGGGGGACTTGAGCTGGGTCAAGTATGCCTCCGCCTGCATCAGCTCTTCACTCAGGGCTAGACGAGTGTCTTGGGAGAGCCTGAGTAGCTCGAAGATGGAGAGCCTGGCTGGTGTATTAGCCAGTTGGGCCAGGATGTCGAAGTTGTACGGCTTCTCAAAACCTTTGTTTGGAATATTTTTCACAAGTTTATCAAGGCGCACTTCTCTTTGCTTCCCTTTGTCCGCCGGCAGCAGTTTTGAAGGGCTGGCATCCGGTACGACGGGGCCTGGTCCTGAAGGTTTGGCAGTTGAAGCGTCCGCCGGTGCATCTTCCTGACTTGCTCCGTAGTCGTTGAGGTAGGCTTTCCCTAAACGGGTTGCAGCGAATACCTCGTCTTCATCTGATGGCGAAGAAGCTGCAACCATATGGCATGGTTTGCATTTGGAGCTTCTTCTAGACGTAGCTTTGGTAGCTTTAGTCTCCTCCTCGAGCTCTGACACCAAATCTGGATGAACCCACATAATCTCGCCCTGTCGGGTGGTTAGGGGTACCAGGTCATGATTTTGACCCCTAGCTGGAGGGAGATTGACGATGTCCATCGTGGTCCGAGAAATAGGCGTGACACCGTCCATGACTTCTTGGGAAGGCAGATCGCCAAACCGTAGAGAGATCATATTGGCCGTGACCGTCTTCTCGGTGTTGTGCAGAGTGATGGCCTTAGCATCGATTAACCCCTGGATCTTCCTTTTCAGTATGTAACACGCCTTTGTTGGGTGATGTACGTATCTGTAGAAGATGCAGTATTTGGGGTCGTCAGTACTGCCGACTTCTTGGGGCCGCCTCAGCTCCGGAAGGGTGATCTTGCCACTTTTGACGAGACACTCGAATATACTAGGGATATCGTCGTCGTCGAAAGAGTAGACTTCGACGGGCCTGGAAGTCCCTGGTCTCGTCTGCGTGGTCGCCGCCGTCTTTTGTCTGGACGTATTGACCGTCAGAGCTTCCTTTCCCTTGGAGCTGCGAGGATGGTCGCTGTTGGAAGATGACCTCTTGCCTCTATCGAAGGCGGAGATCATAATGCCGTTGTCGCGCGACTTGCGACTGTTGTCTTCGACGGCCTCTGCCGAGATGATGAATGAGGGCCACTCATGGAACTGATATGGTCCTGTAAACACCGAGACTACGGGAAGGAGGTTCTTCCTGCAAATGTCTACTAACGCAGAGTCTGGAACTCCTGGAGGCATCTGTAAGGTGGCCTGACGAAAACGTTCGATGAAGGTGCGAACGTCCTCCTTTTCCCTTTGCTTGACTTCAATGAGAGAGGACATAGACATGTCCATTCCACCCTCGTAGAATCGCGTGAAGAATAAAGCTTTGAAGTCTTCGAAGGAAGTAATGCAGTTGTCCGCCAAGCTACGGTACCACTGATAGGCTACTCCTGAGAGGCAGCCTTTAAACACCTGAGTGAGGAGGGCGTCGTTCCCTTGTAGCAACACCGTCATCATACTGAAATAGTTCATGTACTGACTTGGCGATGTTTTTCCCTCGAACAGAGCCATAGTCTGAGGTTTGTACCTCGAAGGAAAAGGGACTTCTTCCCAGATAGCTGGGTAAGGCTGGTTGATTCCCAGTTTCTTGAGTTGATCTTTGTGCTTCAAGGCGTCAAACTGGGCTTTCAACTCCCGTACTGCCCGCATCGGATTTTCAGTTGGAAGCGGGGCTACGGTGTAGTACGGAGTTGGTTGTATCGTGACTCCAACGGGAGGTAATATATTCTCCGAGTGAGGAAGCGAAGGAACTGCTGACTCTTGATCTAGAGCAGGCTCTTGGCTCGGGTTAGATGGTGGTAAGTCCACCCCCACACGTATCTGAGTTGGCGGGACCGACGCTTGAGCCATGGCAGTTGCGTGCTGAGTTAGCATCATCTGGTGCATGTTCTCCATTATGGATTGTATTTGTTTCAGGGATGTCTCCAGTATAGTGATACGTTGTTCCGCGTTTCCTGACGGCGAAGCTTCCTCGCGTTCATCTTCAACGGCATAAACTCCCATTTCCCTGGGCGTCCTCGAAGGATTAGTATAGGTCGCTGCAGAAGTCGACTCTATACTCTCAGCATCTGATCCGGGAGATTGGCGACCCCCAGCGTCGGAATCAGACGAGTACGAAGCTGGTTGCTGTAACCTTGCACGGGTGTTTTGGAACACCCCAGCTTCAGTGTTCCTGAGGAGGTCTTCGAATCTTCTTCGGCTCGGAGGCCCAGAGGGATGACGCCTCGAGCTCGTCCCTCCTCTAGGTATGTGCGAAGCCATGTTCACGGATGCATGCGCGGGCTCTTCTTCCTGGAAAGACTGAGAGTAGCTCAATCGGTCGAAAACCGCCCGTTTTGCTTTAGAACAGCAGCAGTCAATCACAATTTTATGACTATTACAACATTGCTCGCTAGGGGGCGTAATAGACATGTTGGAAGGTCCCCTCTCCTTACGCTTCTGGATTAGGTATCCGCGCAGGTCAGGAGGAGTAGACGAGGAAGACGACGGCTTGTTCCTTCTGTTCCCCTCAGTGGGTATGCGGAGATTGAGCACCATGGTTCTCCCTATGACACCTGTGTACAACAGGTTGGCCATCTGGGTGGCGGATAATCCCCGGGGAGGGTGCCTCCCTGCGACCTGAGCTTGCTTTACGTCGTAGGACTTCGCCTGGCATAATTTGGAGATTTGCTCAGACTGGCGTAAAGCTGAAGAGGTCCTCAGTCGGCCGTCGACTTCCCGCATAATCCGGAGGGTAGGCAGATTGCTTCTTCGCTGGCATAACGGCCGAGGAGTTGAGCACTCTGCTGCTTGCTTTCCCTTGCGAAAATCACGGCGCTCATCTGGTTCCTCGTAGAGGTCAGATGTTGTCTTGCGCATGGAGCGTGATTTGTACTTCCGACTTGGCGCTGAGGCACCATCAGAAGTTTGGTCTGTACCGCGCGTAGCGGGAGACTGGTTTCTACGCGTAGAGCACAGTAGATACTTCTGGGTTAGCGCTGAGGCTTTGCCCGAAGTTTTGTCTGTACCGCACGTAGCGAGAGACTGGTTCCTACGCGTAGAGCGCAGTGGATACTTCTGGGTCAGCACTGAGGCTTTGCCCGAAGTTTCGTCTGTACCGCGCGTAGCGGGAGACTGAATTTTACGTGCAGGGCATGGAGGGAGCAATGCTACAACCTTATTGGTCGGAGAGGTCAGAGAGATCGGAGAGTCCACAGGAACGGTAGAGGATGTCTTGGGCATCCAGACCTTGCGCAGCTTCCTGTTGTCTTGGACGGAGAGAGGGTGAGAGCTACCCCCGGTTCGAAGCATGTCTTCGTAGGCAGACTGGTCGAATTGGACGATCAATGTCTTCTTCACGGATCCTAAGGATACCGCATCGTGTTGAGCAATTGCTTCCTCGTCAGAAGAGAAAGATGTCCCCAGCAGAGTCGCCATCTTGTTTGTGGTATTAAACGAAAGAATGAAAATGTATTCAATATGGGGTTTACACAGAACCCGCCTTATTTTGTTTACAAACAAACTTGTATAATTTGATCCTATACGAGGATATGGGAGTACAATTTATTTAATCTGGGTAAATATTGCTATAGGTGTCTGATCTGCAGTCGATCACTTTAGCCCTTGGACCACACGATGTTGAAGAAGTGCCGTGGAAGACAGGAAGCAGCTTCGAAGGTTGCAGCAGAGGGTGGATGCACGATGCCAAGGTTGTCGATCCCTACTCTTTGCCTGAGCTCCGGATCCTTCTCTCTCTCTCTCTCTTTTGACCTCTGGTTCGATCTTTCTTGGAAGTTCGACCTTGTTCGATCTCTTTGGAGGTTTTTAGACCAATTTCTTCGACCCCGTTCCTCATTGATAGAGGTCTCTATTTATAGAGTTTTAGTGACAGTGACCACTCCGTCGGTGTAAAAACCGAGGAGTGGAAAGTACAGCACCCTTTTATACAACGGTTAAAGTAACTAATGCCTGCGTATAGATGATCCTTTGAATGAGCGTGTGATGCGGGTCCAACTAAGGGACAAAACGCGTATAATCGCTACGAAGATCACGACGTAGAAGCCACGTAGGTAGGTATCCATTGCGTAGAAGAGGTTGACATATAAGCCAAATGTCTGTCACCATGGCATAGAAGCCAAATAGTTATCAAACAGGCATAGAAGCCGAACAGGCGTAGAAGTCGAACAGGCGTAGAAGCCGAGTGGTCGTAGAGGCCGAGCAGGCGTAGAAGCCGAGTGGTCGTAGAGGCCGAGCAGGCGTAGAAGCCGAGTGGTCATAGAGGCCGAATAGGCGTAGAAGCCGAATGGGCGTAGAAGCCGAACAGACGTAGAAGCCGAGTGGTTGTAGAGGCCGAACAGGCATAGAAGCCGAATGAGCACAAACGCTGGATGGGCGTAGAAGCCGTTGCGTACCGTGCCACAGTGCTGATGTGGACGTCTTAGCCGGAATTATGGCTTTTGAAGATATAATCAAATCTCTCGCATTAAATGCTGAGATTTGCCACCATCCTGTGCATTAAATGTGGAGGCGTGTTTTTGAAGGTCTGCAACCCCTTCTGCGCATCAGTCGCAGAGACGTGCCTTGAGAAACTGTCACCGCTCTGTGCATTAGACGAAGAGACGTGCCTCGAACCCCGTACTGAGTGCAGCTTTTGGCGTGGCAGGCGGTTTGTCTACTGTAGAACGTAAACAGCTCGTGTTTTGCCTGTGTAAAACAAGGCAGCGTGTCCCTTCGTGCTTGTAAAAGCAGTTTACGCAAAGGGGATGGCGGTATTTGACAGCCTGGGTTACAGTGTTGTGCCATCATTATAGCCGTCATCTGGGTAGTCGAGCCGTATCCCTTTGTCAGAAGTCCAGACGTCAGGTTCATTGCAGGCTCTGACAGGTTCACTTCGGAGAATACGAAGCGTCTCTTGCACACCTCAATGCTAGTTTTACGCCCTGGAGGCGATGAAGCACCCTGTTTACGCTGAAGCGGCTTGAACGTACTGCCTTACGCGGATGGCCCTTTGAGCTTTTATGTTTCACGCTGCGTTTTAGCAGAAAAGGCTCTGTTGCACGCTTGATGGCTCTGAAGGCCTCTGCTTACGCCGCTCTGTACCAATATACCGCGTATCGTCATCCGGCGTATTTTTTATGCTTCTACATATGTCTCATTGAAAGACGGAATGAGGATCTTCACTTCCCAGTTCAGACCCTCACAAAAATGGATTGCTCAAACCTCCGACTCTCTCACCAAATACTCCGCAAAATGGCTCAGCCTACCGAACTCTGTGGTGTATTCCTCTACATATATGGTCCCCTAAATAAGGCTCTCAAACTGCCTCCCTAAGTCTAACCTATCTACCCGAGCAAAGAACTTCCTCTTGAAGAGGTCCTTGAATACCTCCCAAGACTGTCCCGTATTAGCAAGAAGTGGCTCATTCCTGAACCAAGTGCGGGCAATGTCGAACAACTGAAGTCCTACTGCCTCAACCTTTAGATCCTCAGCATGATGGGACACCCTCATAAGATGCTAAATATCCTCGATCCAATCATCCGCGTAGACGATGCCCTCCGTCCCCTTGAAGACCCGAGGTTCCAGCTTCATGAAGTCCTGAATATTGCCTGGCCGAAGCTGGGCAACCTACGGAGCAACCTGCTACTGGACCTGAACTCCTCTCTCTACTATGGTGGCAAGATGATGAGCACTCTCAATGCCCTACCGCAATACGTCGGTCTGCCTATGGTGTGCCTCGAACTGGGCCCTCTGAGCCTCCAACATTTTGCGAAATAGTGTGAACACCTGAGTCGCATCTGTCGATGCGGAAGGTGGAGGTGGAAGTCCCTCAGATACAGCCGGAACAGTTATCTGAGTTGGTGGTGGATCCTCGAACGCAGCTGATACGCCAATCACCAGAGAAGTAACTGGTGCAGGCCCTTGGAAAGTCGCAAATCTCTCAGAAGCTCCTCTCCCTTGCTGTGATCTAGTCTTAGGCGGCATCCTGAGGTAAAGCAAAAAAAAAAGAATCAATATAGCACATGATATAAGGTATTCAAAAAATGACAGTTAAAGATCAAATATCAATATAAAGGAAGAATAGTTGAATGAATCAATAGAGTTTTTTTCTAGATGTGATTGAGTATCCTCAGCCTATAGCCTATAGCCTATATCCTATATTCTGAAACAGACTCGTAATAACACTCAATTCAGAGTACCACTATGAATCGCACTAATTGCGACCTCGAAGACCTGCATAGGCCACTACTAAAAATGTGTCATGACCCACACCCGGAGTAGGGATGCAAGTAGTGAACAACGCCCAGCCTATGCCGCATCATCGGCGGTAGAATGCTGTTTGGATAAACTATCTATCTAATAATCAAGACATAACAATGCCACCAATATAAATGAATATACTCAATCACAGATCTATAGATAGAATAAGTATGAATATGATAAAAGAAAAGAAAACTCCCAAGACTAAAATAATATCCAATGACTCAAGAAATACTAAAATAATACTGGAGACAAATCCAGTACAAAAGAAAACTAACTAAGAAGCTACGAGTCCTTGGTCGTCTGTCTCAGTCGGGATGAGACCCTCCTGAGCCAAGGTCTCTGGCTCTAAGCCAATCACGTCCTGAGGCCCGTAGTGAGTGGGGTACCACTCCTTAGTGTCATCTGAAAAAAAAAATCCAATCAGGAAAGGAGTAGAGTACATCTCTAACAATAGTTCTAATAAATGATATAAACTATGTAGCAGTAAATATATATGAATATATAAGATATAATATACAGATACAAGAGATATACAATAAAGAAAATACTGGAAATACATACAAGAATGAGCAATATAGAAATAAAAAAATACTAATAACTGAGTGAGTGAGTACCAGCTTTAACATGTGATCGGGTTGGGAACTTGATACAAGATTTATGGCCTGGCTAATCATAGGTGCGGTATATGATTAACACTATTCAATGAACAAGACTTGATACAAGGAGGGTATGATCACATATCTACACTACATACTCCCCACCCCCCGACTGGTATAGTAGATCCAACCATGGTACATTATTACACGGGTTTCCATAAGAAGGGTGCTACTCTTCTCATGAACCAATGTCTGTATTTGTACAAAAAGAACAAGGAAACAAGGCTTGCACAAGATACACTATACATACTAAAGAATAAAATCTCATGACGAGATCTGGATATACCAATCTGTGTAACCATCGTATCAAAAAATTAAGGATATCTACACTAGATACAAGAGACATAGAGGATATCATAAATGAGAAACTATCAGAGAATATACTCGCCTGAAGTCCGATGAACAGTATCATAGATGTCCGGTACGGTGCCTCGAAGACCTAAATATAAAATATTAAATCAATACAAGAATTTGGAATAAAAATAAGTTAAACTAGTCAACTTCAAGGTCAAAAAGCTATTTCTAAGTCAAAACAGTCAAACTAGGTCAACTCTAGGTCAAACTAGCTATTTCTATGTTGCATGAATCTGTCACACTAGATCACACTAGATCTATGATACGCTTGCGATACGAGTCTACCACACCACCAAATGTACCCCGAAATACACGAGCAAGTCTAAAATGATATCTATGAACAATACGAAGAGTTAAATATACATCTACGTGTCCGTGTCAAAATGTGACATGCATAAACTACCGTGTCGGAGGAAAACCCTCAAATCAACCTGTATCTCCAAATTGAAGAGATACGACCTACACGTATCCAATTATGGACACAACACTAGCCACACAAAATCAAACACAGGTCAATTTGGTTTATTTGACCAATTGACAAACACAAAATGTGTCAATATCAGAATTCCCCCAAAATTGACACAAAATACCACACAACTTTCTCCATATGCCTCCTATGAACCTAACTTCAATTCATATGGGTAGCCTTAGTATATGGGGTAGTTTCTAATGATTAAAACATAGATTTAGAGTCTAATTAAAGAGAAAAAACTAAATTGTAGCTATTAGAAGATGGATTCCCAATGAAACTTTTAAAATTGGTGAAAAGAGCCTCCAACTTGTAGATCATTGCTCTTCCTTGTAGATCCTTGCTTCCTCCTTGTAGATCCTTACTTCAATAGCCTCCAATGATGATTTGAGAAGAAATTGGGAAGAAATTTTGGTGGAATTTGATGTGGGAATGAAAAAATTGGGAAGAGAAAATTCTAGATCTAGTTTTAAAATAAAAAATAATGAGAAAGAAATTCTTCCTCCTATTTTATATGGCCGACCCCCTTAACCCCCTCCCCAAGCTACTATGCAAAGTCTAAAATATCCCTTGGGGTATCTCATGAAGAAATAATTAAGGAGAAAAGGTTCTAGTCTAATGGGTTTAACTTAATCAATCCTCCTCCTAATGAATGAGCTTCTAATTGGGCTCAATTCTAACTAGATTTAAATGTTGGTCCATGGATCTAATCTAAACTAGTTAGGTCCCCTAACAAAAGTCTAAAATAATATACTAACATCTAACAATAAATATAATATTTAATATTTAATTAATTATGAAATGACCAAAATATCCTTTCCACGAAAATGTGGTAGTGACAGTTCTCAAGTATCCACGACTCGAGAAATTAAAATAATTTAGTAATGATTAAAAAAGATAAGATTTACCTAGATCATTGGAAGAAAAGAATATTGTGCTACCGGCTACCCCGATCTCTAAGGGCCCCATGCAACATAGACTAACCATGTAGGCAAGGGCTCCATGACTGATTAAATTTATGCATGCTGCAACACTTACAAGACAAGTTTATATACAAGTTTATGTTACAAGACAAGTTTATGTTTATAAGATAAGTTTATGATCACAAGTTTAAGTTTATGCTTACAAGTTTATATTTAAGTTTATGACAAGTAACAAGTTATGTTGTAGTGATATTGAATGTGCATTTAAGTTACCCGACAAGCGTACCCTTGGGCATTTGGGTTGACTGTAGTGCTGATGGTAGAAATATTCTTAAAACTTGCATTTAGTAATTAAGGCATGTGAGAACCCTAAATAGTTAATCATAGCAAGCCGTAGAGCTGTTTGGCCGTGCAATGAATGATGTTACTTTCATTATAGCTCATTTTTTTAGTTTTATTTCTCTCAATGCGTGGTTAGAGTGCAAAGTTCTGCTTGGGTGAAGGACTATAACCCCGGTCATTGTTTGGTTTAAGGGTTGCAGTCCCGATCCAAAGTACTTTATATGCCCTCTTGCCGCTCGTCGCCTTACTTTCCTCTATAGCACTTGTTATCAGTTCTTCCAGTATATTTTTGAGACAAGTACATTGGTACCATACAAGTCTTGACCCATATTTTTTTCTTATATGTCTCTTTTCTACTAATGTTGTGATATGTTATGTCTATCACCTTGAGTTCCTTTGTGGTACTTGTTCTTGGGGTTCTGACCCCACTGATTTTGTATGGCCAGATTACCCCGAGGAGAACCAGGATCCACCGCACTTCCAGCAAGATGGCTCGCACTCGTAGGACTGTGGCTGAAGCTCGCGAATAGGTTTCCTTCCTCCACCCCTTGTAGTTTTATTGCATTTTATGGTATTTTAGCAGGAGGCGGTGTTAGCCCCTTATTTTGAGATCACTTCTATGACTTCAGTCAACATGATGTATATATTAGACCATGGCTGGTATATTTGATTATGTATAATTATACTCTACTAGTGCAGCATTTTGTATTCACTAGCATCATAATCATTTATAACATATAATTTGGGAGACCTCTTTACTTTCATGTATGATATACTCTTGTAATTATTATTGATGGATTAAGATACGTCATAGCATGCTAGAGTTCTCCCATATGTCTTCTAGACAACCTTAGCATATTGCGACTTACTTCGATATTCTGCAAGGTGTGATTGGCCATGTCAGTCCTCGTATTTATCCAGTATTCTAGGAGCGGAGCGTGACAAAGTTTTAGTGGTGGCCCATGCAGGTCTATTTTTTATACTTGTGGGAGGAATCGTCTTGTTTCACTTGTAACATGTACTTCTCGCTCTCCTTGAACTGTAAGATTGCTTGACATGATTGTTCCATTCTCGTCCCTTGTTGATATCCTTGTGTCCTTATCCTTCAGTGTCATGCCCCAGTCCCAAAATACGTAGGACTATGACACGTAAGCATGTCAGCCGCCTGTATATATGGCAACTCCAATATATGGAAAGCATATATATACGAGCGTACGCTGTATAATGAACAATAATTCATAAGTGGTAAAACTATTTACAAGTCACAGGGTAATATCTAAATCTCATCCACAGGAATCAAATATACATGAATAACCAATAACCATGTAACTAGATCTCAATAACAAATATCTAAAGAATGACAGTCGGATGAAAACAAATCCACTGCCAAAATAAAAAATAAAAGGAACCAGATACACACCATATAAGAACAACATCTGACAATCACGAGGCTCGAAGAGAAGATCTCCTCGGAATATAAGTAGCTTGTCCGGATCTGCGCTCCCACGAATACTCAGGAACATCTACACCTAAAAGGGACCAGGTCCTCAGAGGGACATAACAAGATACAAAAAAATAATATGCCATGTATGTAAATACTGAATAAATAACTGGGGTGTGCTAACCATCTAAGTGAATGCAATTTAAAGACCTGGTAGTATGCATGGGAAAGTGTAGGCCAGACATATGCTGACGTAATTCACCAATCGTCATGACTGGCTAGTATATGTGTCATATGCCCCCAGACGCATGGGCACTCTGCAATCGACCATGAGGAGCATGGTACGAAGGATAAAGACTCAAGGAGGGGGTGTCCCATACGCCTACTAGATGTCTTCCCCGCCCAATATAGATGTATAAGTCATGAAAATGACATGGATACCTCCTACTATGATGCAAGTCTCAATAAAATAAACAACTGAGCTATATACCGCTACACGTGTTGCTCACACTGATGGCCAGTCGCGCATGAGGCACGCCTCTCTACATGAACTCACTCTGTGACGTGTAATGATACGTGTCAAGGCCTGGGAAGTTATATCAATAACTTTACAATTTTTAGGTGGGTCTACTAGACACTAGGTCAGACACAAATCCTAACGTCAATGCCTTCGTTGACTGCACCCGAGTTTTCTCGGACGTGCACATATATATAATATTTAAATAAATAAACATGTAACTAAAATAACTGGATTTAATCAGTACAACAAGGCAAGGTATACTTGCCTGGCAAGATAGCTGCAAATATAACGTCCAGATGTCAAATGCCAAAAGTCAGAAACTATGGCCTCAGAATAAATGTCTCCGGATGCTGAAATAAACATCACTAACAGTCTCAGAAAATATCAAATAGCTAGAAACGCCTGTCCTTAAGTCCAATTTGGACACAGAGGCGAAGATGACAGTTTCTGGTCAAAGCGAGGTCCACATGTGGGGCCGCTTTGCACCGAAAAACGTGTCAGGGTCAAAGGTCTCCAAATTCGCCAAACTTAGTGTCAATAAGTCCAGAACGTCGATACGAACCCAACAGAATGTCCAGAACTAGATTCCGATGTGCCGATCACAAAATCGCCCGTCAAGTGGAGCCTGTGGGGCCCACGATACGAGATTTTGTCAACATTCTCAGAATCGAACCAAACTTGGATCACAGGACCAGCGTATTGCTATGAGTCCGATGGCTTAAGTTTCATTTCGATCCGACGTGTGTACACAAAGTTACAGCGTGTTCCAGAACAGGCAGATACGGGACGTTGTCGGCGGATATGCGTTGATTCCGGTGTGCACGCACATCCAAATCAACTTCTGCGAAATCCCGCACATCCGTATCAACGGCGCGCACGTTTTGGTAAAGACCGCGTGCGACCAAGTCGTCCCGTTTGGCGGGGCGTACTCAGTTCCGGGGTAAAATGGGGCATTGTTTTTCCCTGTTTTTGGATCGCGGTTCGCGATCGCCATAGGACGTGATGCACCGAGCGGGTTGCACGGGCATCGAGAGGGTTACATAGCCTACGTGTCACAACTGACAGAATAAAAAACGGAACAACGAGGAGAGAGAACGGGTTACCTGAACAGGGCTCCTTGGAACAAAGATTTTCCTGTGTCCGGGTCACTGTGCTGTGTCCTGGTTGCTGTGTCCGGGTTCTGCAATGTCCGGCACTGCACCGTGTCCGGTACTGCTCGAGTCGGGGTCATTGCGGGGTGGTCCGGAGATGAGATCCGTCGTGGTGGTGTTCGATGAAGTCTGACTGGACATGGAGTAGGCCGGACGGGGACTGCACAACCGCTGCGGGTCAGGGGGGAACTACACAGCGGGACTGTGGTCCGCCGGAATAGTGGCTCGGTCAGCCGCGGCGGGGGAGAAGTCAGGCCGGAGCGGGGTGCTCCATTGTCTGGAGGAATCGCGTCGCCATGTCGTTGCTGGATCCGCCGGAGTCTGTCGCGAGATGAACGTGCCGTGAGGAAGCACGTTGGAGCTGCTAGTGCTCCATATCCTCGAAGGACTGTCGAAGCTCGCATCGGTCGGAGCTCGATGGAGCATGATCGGCTCTAAGCTCCCGCCATGCCGACGAGCTCTTGAGCGTGGGAAGAAGAAGTGGAGATGGGTCTATGTTTCTATGGTGAATGGGTTCTTGATAAAGTGGGTTTGGGTTGCAAAGGAGGGGTTTTGGTTGAAATAAAAGTGGAGAGTGGCTGAGAATTCCTCTGTGGACCGAGAGGTTATGTGGTTTGAGAGGAAAGATGGGCTTGTGAGAATGGGTATACATAGGGAGAGAGAGAGAGAGAGAGAGAGAGAGAGAGAGAGAGAGAGTCGGTGGAAAAGGAGAAAGGGGGGGTTTCCGTGGTTTTCCAAACCACGGCAGCTACTGCTGCTGTTTTCTTTTTCTTCTTCTGTCTTTCATTCCTTCTTACTTTCTAACTTTCTTTCTTTTCTTTCTTTCTAGTTTGCTTCTTACTAACATACTTTAAACCATTCACTTTTGCTACTGCTGCTGTTTTATAAAGTGAATGGTTTTGGTTTTGTTTAAACGGTTTTTGGGTTTATGGATTTTGGGTTTGGGTTTGGATTTATGGATTTTGGGTTTGGGTTTGGATCCATTAAGGATCCAAACCCACTATCTTTTCTTTCTTCTTTTTTTTCTATTTCTAATTAACTAATATATATATATATATATATATATATATATATATATATATATATACATATATATACCTATAAAATTCTAGAAAAAATATTTGTACACACCATTAAGCTGGCAACTGTCCACCGGGTCTCCTACATGGAATAAATTAGGAAAATTTTATAATGACTCCAAAAATCTTCTAGATGCACAAACACCTCAAATAAAAATTAAATAAATTCTATATTCTCTATTTAGCACATAATTACTAAAATAATTAATTAAAATAATAAAAATTTAACTAATATGGTTTTCAGGATTTGGGGTTTCACAATCTACCCAACTTATAAAAATTTCGTCCTCGAAATTAAAACTAAGCCACGGTAGAAGTCAAGGACGACATAAGATATAATTTAACAAAGTAATTTATATCTTGGTTTACGAATAGGTTCGAAAAACGTTTTCGCATGTCGTTCACATGCTCCCAAGTAGATTTTTCTGGCACGCCATGCTTCTATGCCACGCGGACCAAGGGAATAGACTGGTTCCTTAATACTTTCTTTCGACAATCAAGGATTTCTACGGGTTGCTCTTGGTATGACAAGGTCGGCCCAATGGTGATTTTCGAATGGTCGAGATCATGACTGTTGTCTGTCACATATCGTCTGATTTGTGATACGTGGAATACATCAAGTACTCTCTCAAGGGAAGGTGATAGCGCAAGTTGATGCGCCACTACTCCCCATTCTTTCTAATACGTCAAACGGTCCAATATACCTTGGACTCAACTTGTCACATCCTCCGAACCGAATGGTACCTCTGGTAGGTGATATCCTCAAGAAGACATGATCGCCCTCTTTAAATTCCAAGGGACGACGATGAAGGTCTGTCCACTGCTTCTGTCTGTCTTGTGCTGCTTGCAAGCGTCCTTGTATCTTCTTAATTGTCTCTACGGTGTTGACCACTAACTCTGGTCACGCGAATCCTTGTCTGGTATAATGCTGACTGGTATGCCGTGCAATCTTACGATCTGCTTCATATATAAGTTAGCTAAAGCTTCTGCAGACTGGCCAACTCTAAAGGTAATAAATGTGCTGACTTGGTGAGTCGGTCCACTATTATCCGTACTGCATCTCTTCCACTTGGACCCTTTGGAAAAACCCGTGATGAAGTCCATAGTGATGTGCTTCCACTTCCACTCTGGAATCAAAAGTGGTTACAATACTCCTGCTGTTCTCTGGTGCTCCATTTTTACGTGCTGACATACCAGGTATTTAGCTACAAAGCGAGCTATCTCTCTTTTCATTTCATGCTACCAAAAGTGCTGCCATAAGTCACGATACATCTTGGTGCCTCCAGGATGAATAGAATATATCGAACTATGAGCTTCCATCATCAGCTCATGTCGAATCTCTCTATTTGGAACATAAAGATGATTACCACATCGTAATGTCCTATCTGCTCCGGGAAAAATTACTTCAATGTCAAGCTCTTGCAAGTCCTCCAATAATTCTCTCTGTGCTGTCAAGAAATAAGCTGCTGGCTTCCGGCTTAACGCGTCTGCTACAACGTTAGTCTTGCCTGGGTGATAATGTAGCTTTATCTCAAAATCTTTTATCAATTTAAGCCATCGACGTTGCCTCATATTTAACTCCTTCTGCGTGAAGACATACTTGAGGCTTTTTGTGGTCTGTATAGATCTCCACTCATCCCCCATATAAGTAAGGTCTCCATATCTTCAGAGAAAATGCAACGACTGCAAGTTCCAAGTCATTAGTTGGATAATTCTTCTCATGCTCTCGTAACTGTCTAGATGCATATGCAATCATCTTGCCATGCTGCATCAATACGCATCCCAAGCTTTTTTTTTTCTGGTACGTCACTGTAGATCACATAACCTCCTGATCCTGATGGAATAGTCAATACTGGTCAACTTCTCGAAAGCGGCTTGACACTCGTCGGTCCATATAAATTCTTGATCCTTATAAGTCAACTGAGTCATAGGTGCTGCTATCCATTCAGGAGTCAGTCAATTGTCCATCCAGGTGAAATCTATTTAGACTCCTGATAGCAAAATGATACATTCTTCATCGAAACACTTGAGTTCTGAACTTGACCAAAGTTACGAGGCAAAATTTTCATGCTGTCATAGTGATGCACGTATCAGGAACGTAATAAAACGTAGGTAGGTAGCGAAGGTCATTCTAAAGATAGCACAGTTTTAAACTGAAATCAAATCTAATAATAGAGTTTGATAATTTTTCCAAGAAACAAACAGAAATGGCTACAGAAACAATATACTTTTCGCACTTATATTAAGCACGAGGTTTCGTCTTTCCGAAATAAGGGAAGACAAAAAACGATAATCAAGAGTTCAAGGGGGAGGTAATAGATTAGAAGTGTGGGGATCAAGGCGTTTAAAGAATTCAAATGGGAATTGTCAAGACAGTTGTGGATTGAAATCATATTCTGGTAATCCCTATTCACATGCTCGTATTAGTACAGTTATGTAGCTGATACGATATGGTCAGACATATCTAGAGGGCAAGTACATCCGTCTACTAATCACTATATATCTCAATCCACGTAAAGTAGTTATGCGAAGGGCGAACCAAGTGCACTATGGTTGATCAGACCGTAATACACTGATTCTGAAATATATTAGTGTAGTACTCCAATAATACATATATCATGAACAAGCTTGATAAAGAATAAGCTTGCAAAACTAGGCTATAATAGCAGTACAAGTCAAGGTAGTATAGTAAATATAAGTACGCTAGATTATGATAAGAGAAATTAAAAAACAATTCAAATTCACAAAAAGACAAGACTTTATAATCTCTACAGTTATTATTCTAATTCCTTGTCTAAGTCGCTAGTTGACCCAAAAGAGGTATGGCCTTCTAAGTTCTACAATCCTAGTAAGCACTATAGGTTGTCTGCCTAAAACAGAGATTCAAGGAAGTCCACGTAAAGTAGGGGTTCGAGGTTGTCTGCGTAAAGCAGAGATAAAATAATTTGGCATAACGCATGGCTTCAGAGCTATCTGCGTAAAACAGAGAAGCGTAAGGTAGAGCTTCAGAGTTGCCCGCGCAAAAAGTCTGTGCATAGAAATCTGCGCGTAAATATTTCCTGCGTAAAGTCTACCATTTGTTGCAGCGTAAAGTTATACGAGAAACTCATGAGTTTGTCAGTCAAAATTAGCGAATCCTGATATCTGACAAAAGTACTTGCACAACGATCGAGTGGACGGTTTGTGATGATAATTTTGCACGGAGTCCCAGGTTGTCGTTTAGTGACTTTATTGGATACAAGTCATTTTTACGCTCGAGACAAAAATCAGATATCCCGTCAAAAAGTTATTTCTTTTGCACAGGGCTCGAGGCGTATCTCTGCACGAGATTTGGTCACGACTGGGGAAAGCTAAGGCTGTAACAAATACGCTCATATCCTATCATTATATTTTATGCCTAAACAGGTTACTCTACGCTGGTTATCTATTATTCATGAATCATCAGGTTTACGCAGGGCAGTTACCTACGTGGCTTGCATGACGCAAGATAAGGAAGACTAAGGGATTGTGGATAGCAGTTTGTCATAACTGCGGCGTAAAGGGGACAATCTTTTGCATAATTTGGCTTTTACGCCAACTAGGCAGTTGTTTAGTTCTTATGCCAACAACGGTCAAATGGGTTTTACGCCAACAAGGGTAAAGGATCTCTGGCGTAAAACTCGGGTTTATCCAAACATAGGGTGAGGTTTCAGTCCTAGTATTCAACATTGGATTTCTATTGGTTCCTCAAGACTAGGGTCAATACTATGGTAAATTCTCTAACTAACCCTACTAGGGTTTATACTATTCTCAAGTCATACATAAATACGTCAAGGGACAATGGTAAGTTAATCTATAGGTGGTGATGCTAGGGTTCATTAGGTAGTATGGAAGACGAGGTTTCATTTAGTATCCTATACTTAGTGATGTGTCAAACCCTAGTTGTATTCTAAGTAGGAATACTACTCTAATTATCATCCTATCAACAGGGATTCCTATATTCTAGCAGGGGCTATACTCGAGGAATTATCAGGGAAGCACATGAATCAAGCAGGATGCAATTTTGTAAGTAGGACAGACTGGAAGGAAGATAAGTCATAGTCAATTATGGATGAGATCCTATGTTCTAATCCTAGGTGCAGGCTTGCTCGGTACAGTAACGTAATCGAGACAATATGCTCTGACCTGCATGGGCCACCACTAAAAACATGTCACGCCCCAGTCCCAAAATACGTAGGACTAGGACACGTAAGCATGCCAGCCGCCTGTATATATGGCAACTCTTATATATGGAAACCATATATATACGAGCGTACGCTGTATAATGAACAATAATTCATAAGTGGTAAAACTAATTACAAGTCACAGGGTAATATCTAAATCTCATCCACAGAAATCAAATATACATGAATAACCAATAACCATGTAACTAGATTTCAATAACAAATATCTAAAGAATGACAGTCGGATGGAAATAAATCCACTGCCGAAATAGAATAAAAAAGGAACCAGATACACACCATATAAGAACAACATCTGACAATCATGAGGCTCGAAGAGAAGATCTCCTCGGAATATAAGTAGCCTGTCCGGATCTGCGCTCCCACGAATACTCAGGAACATCTACACCTGGAAGGGACCAGGTCCTCAGAGGGACATAACAAGATACAGAAAAACAACATGCCATGTATGTAAATACTGAATAAATAACTGGGTTGTTCTAACCATCTAAGTGAATGCAATTTAAAGACCTAGTAGTACACATGGGAAAGTGTAGGCCAGACATATGCTGACGTAATTTACCAATCGTCATGACTGGCTAGTATATGTGTCATATGCCCCCAGACGCATGGGCACTCTGCAATCGACCATGAGGAGCATGGTACGAAGGATAAAGACTCAAGGAGGGGGTGTCCCATACGCCTACTAGATGTCTTTCCCGTCCAATATAGATGTACAAGTAGTGAAAACGATGTGGACACCTCCTACTATGATGCAAGTCTCAATAAAATAAACAACTGAGCTATATACCGCTACACGTGTTGCTCACACTGATGGCCAGTCGCGCATGAGGCACGCGTCTCTACATGAACTCACTCTGTGACGTGTAATGATACGTGTCAAGGCCTGGGAAGCTATATCAATAACTTCACAACTTTTAGGTGGGTTTACTAGACACTAGGTCAGACACGAATCCTAACGTCAACGCCTTCGTTGACTGCACCCGAGTTTTCTCGGACGCGCACATATATATAATATTTAAATAAATAAACATGTAACTAAAATAACTGGATTTAATCAGTACAACAAGGCAAGGTATACTTGCCTGACAAGAGAGCTGCAAATATAACGTCCAGATATCAAATGCCAAAAGTCAGAAACTATGGCCTCAGAATAAATGTCTCCGGATGCTGAAATAAATATCACTAATAGTCTCAGAAAAAATCAAATAGCTAGAAACGTCTGTCCTTAAGTCCAATTTGGACACAGGGGCGAAGATGACAGTTTCTGGTCAAAGCGAGGTCCACATGTGGGGCCGCTTTATACCAAAAATGTGTCAGGGTCAAAGGTCTCCAAATTCGCCAAACTTAGTGTCAACAAGTCCAGAACGTCGATACGAACCCAACGGAATGTCCAGAACTGGATTCCGATGTGCCGATCACAAAATCGCCCGTCAAGTGGAGCCTGTGGGGCCCACGATACGGGATTTTGTCAACGTTCTCAGAATCGAACCAAACTTGGATCACAGGACCAGCGTATTGCTACGAGTCCGATGGCACAAGTTTCGTTTCGATCCGACGTGTGTACACAAAGTTAAAGCGTGTTCTAGAACAGGCGGATACGGGACGTTGTCGGCGGATACGCATTGATTCTGGTGTGCACGCACATCCAAATCAACTTCTGCGAAATCTCGCACGTCCGTATCAACGGCGCGCACGTTTCAGTAAAGACCGCGTGCGACCAAGTCGTCCCGTTTGGCGGGGCGTACTCAGTTCCGGGGTAAAACGGGGCATTATTTTTTCCTGTTTTTGGATCGCGGTTCGCGATCGCCACAGGACGCGATACACCGAGCGGGTTGCACGGGCATCGAGAGGGTTACATAGCCTACGTGTCACAACTGACAGAATAAAAAACGGAACAACGAGGAGAGAGAACGGGTTACCTGAACAGGGCTCCATGGAACGAAGATTTTCCTGTGTCCGGGTCACTGTGCTGTGTCCTGGTTGCTGTGTCCGGGTTCTGCCGTGTCCGGCACTGCACCGTGTCCGGTACTGCTCGAGTCGGGGTCGTTGCGGGGTGGTCCAGAGATGAGATCCGTCGTGGTGGTGTTCAATGAAGTCGGACTGAACATGGAGTAGGCCGGACGGGGACTGCACAGCCGTTGCGGGTCGGGGGGGGGGGAACTGCACAGCGGGACTGTGGTCCGCCGGAACAGTGGCTCAGTCAGCCGCGGCGGGGGAAAAGTCAGGCCGGAGCGGGGTGCTCCATTGTCTGGAGGAATCGCGTCGCCATGTCGTTGCTGGATCCGCCAGAGTCCGTCGCGAGATGAACGTGCCGGTGAGGAAGCTCGTTGGAGCTGCTAGTGCTCCATATCCTCAAAGGACTGTCGAAGCTCGCGTCGGTCGGAGCTCGATGGAGCATGATCGGCTCTATGCTCCCGCCATGCCGACGAGCTCTTGAGCGTGGGAAGGAGAAGTGGAGATGGGTCTGTGTTTCTATGGTGAATGGGTTCTTGATAAAGTGGGTTTGGGTTGCAAAGGAGGGGTTTTGGTTGAAATAAAAGTGGAGAGTGGCTGAGAATTCCTCTGTGGACCGAGAGGTTATGTGGTTTGAGAGGAAAGATGGGCTTGTGAGAATGGGTATACATAGGGAGAGAGAGAGAGAGAGAGAGAGAGAGAGAGAGAGAGAGAGTTGGTGGAAAAGGAGAAAGGGGGGGTTTCCGTGGTTTTCCAAACCACGGCAGCTATTGCTGCTGTTTTCTTTTTCTTCTTCTGTCTTTCATTCCTTCTTACTTTCTAACTTTCTTTCTTTTCTTTCTTTCTATTTGCTTCTTACTAACATACTTTAAACCATTCACTTTTGCTACTGCTGCTGTTTTATAAAGTGAATGGTTTTGGTTTTGTTTAAACGGTTTTTGGGTTTATGGATTTTGGGTTTGGGTTTGGATCCATTAAGGATCCAAACCCACTATCTTTTCTTTTCTTTTTTTTTCTATTTCTAATTAACTAATATATATACATATATATATATATATATATATATATATATATATATATATATATATATATATATATATATAATTATATATATACATATATATACCTATAAAATTCTAGAAAAATATTTGTACACACCATTAAGCTGGCAACTGTCCACCGGGTCTCCTACATGGAATAATTTAGAAAAAATTTATAATGGCTCCAAAAATCTTCTAGATGCACAAACACCTCAAATAAAAATTAAATAAATTCTATATTCTCTATTTAGCACATAATTACTAAAATAATTAATTAAAATAATAAAAATTTAACTAATACAGTTTTCAGGATTTGGGGTTTCACATTCAGGGATACCCCACCTGCTCCTCCTTCTGAAGGTTTCGTTGCACCGATAATTCCAGCAGATCTAGAAGTAGGCCAGGGTCAGGCCCCCCATTGAACCAAGGGCAAGCATCATTAGCTTTTTATCAGCCGGCTCCGCAAGTCACTTATATCCGACCAACATAATCAGCTCCACCAGTCTTGCCAGGACGGCCCGTTCAGCCTGCTCCGTCGTTCAAACCAGCCCAGCAAGCCCAGACAATACCACCAGTTTTTCCAGTACAACTAAGGCAAGCAGGTCCACAATCCATGTTAAAGATGATCCAAGCCATGATGATGATACAACAACAACAACTCCAGCTCTAGCAACAAGTGGTCAACTATTCCAACAGTTTCAGCAAGGACAAGAACATACAAATACTACTCTTTGCTAGGGAGTTAGAGTAGCACTCGAGAACAGTGGATGTTATACTCATAACTCGGCTACCAATGTTAGTCGTATACGCCCAACCAAGTTCCTCGACACAGAGGATGTAGTTTAAACAGATTCTTGGCTCCATGTCATGCCCCAGTACCCAAAATATCGAGGGACCGGACGCGTGGCAATGTCCAGCAGCACACACCGATGGACAAATCCAATTTAATGGATCCATCGGGGCATGCTTAAGCTGTAATATAACAATAAGTAGGTCCAATGATATCATCCACAGTCTATACTAATCTCATCCACAACAGAACAGTATATGAACTAAATAGCAAAACTGGAATAATTGCTGAAAGTAAAGATACTGTCAAATATCCAGCAAGAAATAATACTAAGTCGGGTGGAGACAAATCCACTACCGATAAATGGAAAAATAGAGACAAGGAAATATAACTAAAACATGCTAGAAAGTAACTAAGTATAAGCAGGGCCATCAACCGCTACCGTACCCTCGTCTGGTGTCGATCCGTAAAGCTGGGGGTACTCATCGTCTGCTAAATCTGGAGAACAAAACCAGGTCCTCAGAGGGACGTAACAAGATACAAAAGAATACGAGCCAAAAGTACAGTAATTGAACATGCAAGATAGACAAGAAAGTAAACACAAGAAAGCAAATAAGACACGAGAAATCATTGCATCTAAGATGGTAGCGTACCGATGGTGCTATCAAACATGACTACAAACAAATCGGAATAACCGCAACTCAATGGGAGATAACGGTCCTATAGAAAGTAGGACAATGGGGACTCCCAATCTATAGTATGGCTCTTTCGTCGCCCTATAGGAGCTCACGAATGAGGTGGTCAAATGAACAAGTCTCTATCGCAGCACAATGGGTACTCACAGTCGAGAATGCTCAAGTATAGTCAATGCCTAATAACGATCATCTAGGAACTAAAGAAACCAACCGAGTCAACTCAAGAAAGCGTAGAGTAAACATATACCATCATAATATGATTATGAAACAACCAGTGATCCATAGAAAAGAGCAAATAATGTACATGCACATAAAACGAGAAAATAAGACTAGAGCATCAGGAATAAATCAATATAAAAAACGCATCAAGAAACTATATACGACAAGAAAGTAACAACTGAAAAGGAAAGCATGCAAATAATGTGCAAGAGTTGGCAAGGTATCTTGCACGACAATGTATAAATATGTCAAGGAATTAAGTAGCAAAACTGCAGGGTTTGGCAAGGTATACTTGCCTGGGGTCCTGCTGCTGGTATGAATCAGAGTCCAAGTCACAGTCCAAATAGCCTATGTATTACAATTTACCATATTAAAAGATAATTTATTTTAACTTATTTAATTCTGAAATAATTACTCTAAAATCCTATTTTAATCTTATTATTCTGATTTTTAGGTTAATTCCTAAATTTTGTCCAAAGGAACTGAATTTTATTAACTCGAGACTCATGGCACGCAAATCGAGGCGATCTGTTGACCAAAAAGTCAACCGACACAAACTCAACTTTCATGCATGATTTCCTGTAGATTTTATTATCAAAAACATGCTGAAATTTACGGCTCGTCCGAATTCAAATTCGTTTGGGAATTATGGCACATACAAGTTTCGTATCGTGCACCGATGGTTAAATTCTAACCTAGAAGTTCTATAGAATTAATAGTATTAAAATACATTGAATTAAATTCTGGGAAAAACATATGTCAATGATCTCGACATTATCTTTCTGAAACTTTAAACGGTTCATGATTCTGATTCCTGGTTCTCCCGAAATCGCGAAAATATTGAAACACGTCTATTTTCGGACATGCTGTGATCTACGAATTTTCCAGAATTTAATACTCATAATTTTGTAAAAAAAATTATATAATCAGAAAGCTAACCTCAATATCGTTCTAACGCAAGAAACTAGGTCTCGTTTAGAGTCCGGAGCTATGCGCAATGGCTTCTAGAAGATGAAGGAACCGTAGATGGGAATTCTCCAAAATCTCTCTCTAAAAATAATAGGATAATTAGGGTTATAATAATATATATATATATATAGGGATGTTGAGCGGCTGAATGAAAGTTGATAGGGTGACACGTGTCATAATTTGATTGGATGGTTTTGGTTATATTATTTGTTTTTTTGATTTGCCTTTATCAAAACATTATTTAAGTCGTTTTAAATCTAAATAACTCAAAATAAACATTAAAAGTAATCATAAAAATCTGGAAAAATTACAGAAAATATATTTTGAACCTAAAAACGCTAGAAAAATATTTGGGATAATTATATATTCATATATTTCCTACTATAATTAGGAGAAGCTCTAAAAATTAGTTTTACCATAAAACTAAAAATAAATACTAACATTATTCCAAAAATTCTGAAATAATTCCAGAAAATATATAATAATATTATAAACCTTAGAAAATAATGTGGGTCCATTCTATATTCTTGGGCTTGCACAATAAATTCTACAAGTTCTAAAAATTAGTTATCAGCCTAAATAACTCCCAATAAATATTAAAATACTCAAAAAATTTCCAAAAACTTCTAGAAAATATATTTTATTATTTAGAACCTAAAATAAAAGTTTGCGATATTTTTTAATTTTATTTGAATATAAAATAAATTCTTGAAAATCCTAGAAAATTACAAAAAATTGTAAAAAAAATCCAAATTAAAAAATTTCTGAAAAATCAGGGGGTTACAATCTACCCAACTTATAAAAATTTCGTCCTCGGAATTAAAATTAAGCCATGGTAGAAGTCAAGAATGGTCTAAGATTTGTATTGGTTAAAATGCAAGGCTAGGTTTAACGGAGTGGACGATGTTGCACGTTGCACATTCCGAAAATCATGGGAGAAATTTACATGAGTGAAAATAGGTATCTTCGTGTGTCATGTCCAATAGTGTGGACACCTAAATGCTCTTTTGCATAAAAGTGCCCAACAATTGAAATGTTGCACAAAGATGGAAATTGGAGGATGGGCATGTCTAGGACAAGGTATGGAATTTGTAGGAAGACAGTGACTAGGGAAGTGCTCCAATTATCGAAGCAATGGTAAGGCGCGCCGAGGGATACCATATTGTAAAACTAAATAAAAAATGTCGTGTTCTATTCCTAAGTGGATTCGAGCTAGCCTCAGTCTCACTGTCTAAGCCAAGTAGGTCTACTTCTTAGGTGAGGGGGTTTCACAATCCAGCCAACTTAAGACAATGTCGTCCTCAAAATTAAAATAAGGCATAATTTGTTAATCCTTCGTGTACATAAGGCAATTCAATCGCAATCTCCTTGCAACAATTAAAATCCTAATCATATCCATTGCAATCACTTCTAGGTTAAGATGACTGCTGATCCAATCAAATTCAACCTATGGTTATCGCTTCTCGCTTTTTCAAATTATCCATATCCAAATTTAAATTAAATCCATATATCATCTTCAAGATTTAAATACGCATATCAATTTTACCTCACGATCTCCAATTATCATAATCTCCTCTAGAAGTAATTCGAGTCCATTATTATTCCTATTTTCACTTATAAATTTTTGTATGCTTCAACTTCTTAAATTCCATTCACATCCTTAATATTTCAAATAGGTAGTCCAACCATCAAGTTTTTATTTTAACTCAAATCATCAACTTGAAAAAATAATTTAAATGCAGTCCACCATTATTCAAGTCTGAAATTCCATCTTTTTATCCTCTAAATTTTAAGTTGATGATTTTACCTTCATTGTTTAAATTATGTACTTAAGGTATAAATATCGGGTCCTCAATATCAATTCATTAATCCTCATCATCTTAGTCATTCTTCTAAAATTCTCAAAATTAAAATGGCTTGAACCTCTCCCAATTTAATCTTACTTGATCACAATCTAAAAGAAATTTCTCTCGAGTTGACAATGCACTACTACCCAACTTAGAATTTATCCATCTATCACCTAAGGCTATATACCTTAAGAGAATATTCCTTAATATGTTTACTCATGTCATTCAATCCTCGAACTTCAATGCCGATCATATCACATATGATATGTCCTTAATTACGAAGAATAATCCTCAAGTATGTGATCGGCCTATGGGGTATATCTAGTATTCTCTGTGTATCAATTTATACCAAGCACGATGTTTCGTCTTTCCGAAATAAGGGAAGACGGAGACCAATAATAAAGAGTTCAAGGGCAGCGTAATAGAATAAAAATATTGGGATCAAGGCGTTTAAAGAATTCAATTGGGAATTGTCAAAGCAGTTGTGGATTGAAATCCTATTTTGGTAATCCTTTGTTCGCCTGCTCGTATTAGTACAGTTATGTAACCGATACGATATGTCAGACATGTCTAGGGCAAGTATATTCGTCTACTAATCACTACATATCTCAATCCACATAAGGTATTATTGCGAGGGCGAATCAAACGCACTATAGTTGATCAGACCGTAATACACTGATTCTGAAATATATTATTGTGGGCCTCCCCAATAATACATATGTCATGAACAAGCTCGATAAAGAATAAGCTTGCAAAACTAGGCTATAAAATAGCACAATAAGTCAAGGTAGTATATGAAATATAAGCACGCTAGATGATGATGAAGGGAGGTACAAATTATTCAAGTTCACAAAACGAACAAAATGAGCAACAATAATAAAAGACTCTACAATCTCTACAGTTATCATACAACCTCCTTGTCTAAGTTGCTAGTCGACCCAATAGGGCATGAACCTCTAAATTCTATTATTTGAATAAACACTGTCATCTTATGCTAGCATACAATTATTGCCATTCAGTTACACCGCCTTGATGGGTCAAGTGGACTATGTGGTACTAGTCTCAAGGAAAAGGAAATATAACTTGTATCGAGGTGGGGGTACAAATTACGTGATTTAACACTAAGGGATAATCATCGGGTCACAATTTACAAGATTAACTCAAACTTATCGAACTCTAACTACAAAACACAAAATTTTCAAATTCAAGACTACAACTATAATCCTAGCAAACTATGGGTCCTTAACAAGGAATAAAATTACTTGGCCTACTATTAGAAGTGTCAGGTAGCACGAATTGAAAGACGGAGAAAAGAAGAACATATTTTAGTCGTTGCGCATTAGCGAACGTTAAGGTCGCAGATGAACAACGTATGAAATTAAAATATGAGGCTCTAGATAATATCATAGTTTCCTAAGGTGAAGGTGGCGAGCAATTCTCCGTGTTTGAGGTATGATCTCATGGGGAATGTCATACTCGTTGCTCTGGGCTTCCTGAGGTACCATCTGCTAATATCACGACAAGAACCTATATCCTAACACTATCTCACTATGCACACTAGGTTCTGTTCTAACATTCGATCTCAGATTTCTATTGGTTCCTCAAAACTGGGGTCAACCACTAGGGTCAAACATTAGGGTCCAATCTCTAACTAGCTCTTAGCAGTGCCTATACTACTCTTAGGTCATTCATGACTATAACAAGAAATAATGGTAAATTATTCTATAGGTAAGGGACGCTAGGGTTCATTAAGCGTTCTACTTAGGGGTGTATCAATATCCTAGCTGTACTTTTAGTAGGAAGGTTACCCTACCTATCATTCTATCAATAGGGACTTCTATATTCTAGAAGAAAGCTACACTCAAGGAACTAATGAGAAGGCACATGAATCAAGCAGGATGCAATTTTTCAACGGAATTGATTGGAAGGAGGAGAAGGAGAAGCCATAGTCAGTTGTGGATGAGATCATATACTCTAATCCTATTTGCAGGCTTGCTCGGTCCCTAAGTTGAAACCGAACAATTTAGTCGTAGACCTGTATGGGCCACCACAAAAACCATATCACGCCCCAGTCCCAAAATATCGAGGGACCGGACGCGTGGCAATGGCCAGCAGCACACACCGATGGATAAACCCAATTTAATGGATCCATCGGGGCATGCTTAAGCTGTAATATAACAATAAGTAGGTCCAATGATACCAGCCACAGTCTATACTAATCTCATCCACAACAGAATATTATATGAACTAAATAGCAAAACTGGAATAATTGCTGAAAGTAAAGATACTGTCGAATATCCAGCAAGAAATAATACTAAGTCGGCTGGAGACAAATCCACTACCGATAAATAGAAAAATAGAGACAAGGAAATATAACTAAAATATGCTAGAAAGTAACTAAGTATAAGCAGGGCCATCAACCGCTACCGTACCCTCGTCTGGTGTCGAGCCGTAAAGCTGAGGGTACTCCTCGTCTGCTAAATTTGGAGAACAAAACCAGGTCCTCAGAAGGACGTAACAAGATACAAAAGAATACGAGCCAAAAGTACAGTAAATGAACATGCAAGATAGACAGGAAAGTAAACACAAGAAAGCAAATAAGACACGAGAAATCACTACATCTAAGATGGTGGCGTACTGATGGTGCTATCAAACATGACTACAAACAAATCGGAATAACCGCAACTCAATGGGAGATAACGGTCCTATAGAAAGTAGGCCAATGGGGACTCCTAATCTATAGTATGGCTCTTTCGCCGCCCTATGGGAGCTCACGAATGAGGTGGTCAAATGAACAAGTCTCTATCGCAGCACAATGGGTACTCACAGTCGAGAATGCTCAAGTATAGTCAATGCCTAATAACGATCATCTAGGAACTAAAGAAACCAACCGAGTCAACTCAAGGAAGCGTAGAGTAAATGTATACCATCACAATATGATTATGAAACAACCAGTGATCCATAGAAAAGAGCAAATAATGTACATGTACGTAAAATGAGAAAATAAAACTAGAGCAGCAGGAATAAATCAATATGAAAAACGTATCAAGAAACTATATACGACAAGAAAGTAACAACTGAAAAAGAAATTATACAAATAATGTGCAAGAGTTGGCAAGGTATCTTGCACGACAATGTATAAATATGTCAAGGAATTAAGTAGCAAAACTGCAGGGTTTGGCAAGGTATACTTGCCTGGGGTCCTGCTGCTGGTATGAATCAGAGTCCAAGTCACAGTCCAAATAGCCTATGTATTACAATTTACCATATCAAAAGATAATTTATTTTAACTTATTTAATTTTGGAATAATTACTCTAAAATCCTATTTTAATCTTATTATTCTGATTTTTAGGTTAATTCCTAAATTTTGTCCAAAGGAACTGAATTTTATTAACTCGAGACTCATTGCACGCAAATCGAGGCGATCTGTTGACCAAAAAGTCAACCGACACAAACTCAACTTTCATGCATAATTTCCTGTAGATTTCATCATCAAAAACATGCTAGAATTTATGGCTCATCCGAATTCAAATTCGTTTGGGAATTATGGCATATACAAGTTTCGTATCGTGCACCGATGGTTAAATTCTAACCTAGAAGTTCTACAGAATTAACAGTATGAAAATACATCTAATTAAATTCTGGAAAAAATATATGTCTATGATTTCTATATTAGATTTCCGAAACTTTAAACGGTTCATGATTCTGATTCCTGGTTCTTCCGAAATCGCAAAAATATTGAAACACGTCTATTTTTGGACATGCTGTGCTCTACGAATTTTCCAGAATTTAATACTCATAATTTTTAAAAAAAATATATATAATCAGAAAGCTAACCTCAATATCGTTCTAACGCAAAAAACTAGGTCTCGTTTGGAGTCAGGAGCTATGCGCAATGGCTTCTGGAAGATGAAGGAACCCTAGATGGCAATTCTCCAAAATCTCTCTCTCTAAAAATAATGGGATAATTAGGGTTATAATAATATATATATATATAGGGATGTTGAGCGGCTGAATAAAAGTTGATAGGGTGACACGTGTCATGATTTGATTGGATGGTTTTGGTTATATTATTTGTTTTTTGATTTGCCTTTATCAAAATATTATTTAAGTCATTTTAAATCTAAATAACTCAAAATAAACATTAAAAATAATCATAAAAATCTGGAAAAATTACAGAAAATATGTTTTGAACCTAAAACCCTAGAAAAATATTTGGGATAATTATATATTCATAGATTTTCTATTATAATTAGGAGAAGCTCTAAAAATTAGTTTTGCCATAAAACTAAAAATAAATACTAACATTATTCCAAAAATTCTGAAATAATTCCAAAAAATATATAATAATATTATAAACCTTAGAAAATAACGTGGGTCTATTCTATATTCCTGGGCTTATACAATAAATTCTACAAGTCCTAAAAATTAGTTATTAGCCTAAATAACTCCCAATAAATACTAAAAATACTCAGAAAATTCTTAAAAACTTCTAAAAAATATATTTTATTATTTAGAACCTAAAATAAAAGTTTGGGATATTTTTATTTATATTTGAATCTAAAATAAATTCTTGAAAATCCTAAAAAATTACAAAAAATTGTGAAAAAATCCAAATTAAAAAATTTCTGAAAAATCAGGGGGTTACACTCCAGGACTTTGAGGCTATCCTGGATGCGACTAAGACCCCAAAAGATGAGAAGGTAGTAGTCGTAAAGCTAAAATTATCAGATATTGCCCAAGATTGGTGGGCAGCACAAGAAATGGCACTTTTGAAGCACATTGACTGTAGGACGTTCAAGGAGCGTTTCCAGGAGAAGTATTTTTATACCACCGCCAAGTTCTACCTCCAGCAGCAGTTCATCAACCTTCGCCCAAACACAAGATCGGTCGACCAGTAAGCGGCCGAGTTTTGTCGACTCAGCCGATTTGCTTACCATATGGTAGCTTACGAAGAGGACCGAGCCAAGAGATTTGAGCAAGGATTACATCTTGAGCTTTAGCAACTTATGGTGGGCCATAATTATACCACCTATGATGTAGTTCTCAGGAAAGCTAGGTCCCAAGAACTTGTCGGCCAAAGATTAGTACCCGGGACCGGAGGCCAGAAGAGGTCACACTCATCCATGAGAGGCATCAGTATTCAGTTATCACCTCCAACACCAGCAGCCAGAACTCCTCGCCCACTAGCACCTCCAGTCTCCACAATAACCTTAGTGTAATCCACTAGGCAGTCTGTATCAATAGGATGCAGCCACTGTGGCAAGCCAGGACATACCAGAGATTAATGTAAGAGGGCCAATGGACAGTGTCTCAGATGTGGGGCATCTGACCACATGATTAGTTCATGCCCGCTTCTGTACCCTCAGGCCTCCTCAGTCCGATAGTTACCAGCTCCACCTCAGGCACCAATTGAAGGCCCGAGGGGGCCAAGATTAGCAGTTCGACCACTAGCTCAGTGTCCTCTCCCGACACAGACTTAGCAGTTCCAGCAGCAACATCCGGCTTAATTTGCGCAAGTCAATAAGCAAGGCACAATCAGCAGGTTAGAGCAGCAGCCCCTAGGCATGTGCGTGTAGAAGAGTTCGGCTACCTAGAACAGTTGTTAGCCGTGTGGCGCCCCGTTTCTCCTATTCGGGGAGCGCGGCTAAGAAACACAAGATGGTATCGTACGATCAGGATAGATTGAAACAAGAACTCGTCCTCATTATGGATTTGCTTCTTCGGAATCGATTCCCATATTCATTGGACCGTGCCCCCAGGATCGACTTAACGACAGAGTCAGGAGGGACCTCTCCGCTGTTATCTTTGTTGCCTCAGATTTTGATGTCGCTTGTTGCTTTCGTGCTTTGAGTTGGTTTTCGGATTTGCTTGTTTTCCTTGAACGGTTTCGATGGACTTTATTGTTTTCGTTCATTAAACTGTATTTCAATTCCGAGTATGGAAATAGAGGAAGAGGTATTGATCGAGCTGTTCGTGATGCAGGTGAACGAGCAGTAGGCGGCTTACGAGCGGAGTCTTGAAGCACCTCTTTCCTTCTCCCTTCCAACCAACTAAGTGAGTGGTGTCACGCCCCAGTCCCAAAATATGTAGGACTAGGACACATAAGCATGCCAGCCACATGTATATGGCAACTCCAATATATGGAAACCATAACACATGCGTACGCTGTATTATGAATATCAAATCCATAAGTAGTATAAACCATCATAAATCACAGGGTATAATCTAATCTCATCCACATAAATTTAAATATAATTAGATAACCAATATCTATAACTAGATCTCCATATAAAGAATCTAAAGAAGATAGTCGGATGGAAATAAATCCACTACCGTACCAGAATATAGAATAAACAAGATAAATGCAATATAAGAATCTCAACTATCAATCACGGGCTCGAAGAGAAGGCCTCATCGCAATATACGTAGCAAGTCCGGATCTGCGCTCCTGCGAATACTCATGCACAATACACCTAGAAAGGGCCAGGTCCTTATAGGGACATAACAAGATTACATAAAAGCATGCCATAAGGTAAATACTGTGAAAACTCAAGGGTGTCCTAACCAGCTAAGTGAAATATACTTTGAAGACAACCTTGGTACGTATGGATAGGTGAAAGGTATAAAGCATAGCATCGAGCCAGAGGCTAAGTATCTGGCATTAGCTGTAAACTGGATGCCAGATGTATATGCTGACTACATCACCGATCATGATAGCGCGCACCTAGTAACCTCTACCGGATGTATCGACAAGCATATACTCTCATAACCGGGCAATACTGATCCCATAACCGGGTAACACTGATCCCATAACCGGGTAACACTGGCCCATAACCGGGTAACACTGAGGCTCACGGCCCCGCAGTTTACTCTGAAACTACGGCAACCAAATATCTGTCCCATACGCCTACTAATTGTCTTTTCCGTCCAATGATCTATGCATATTGTATCCACAACACACAGTAGCTACTACACCGAGACGGAGTACAAGTATCGGTGTCATAACTCTAGCTCATAGTCTATCGTTAGAACGATAGTCCAACCTCACAACCAAACAAGGACAAGGATTGGACCTTCGTACTACAATAGTCTATGCTCCGACTACTAATAACTGTTAAGTCTCTAACATGCATCACTATTAGCAGTTATACCCTATCTGTCGCACAACTTACACGTACAGGTGGTCAACCGCATACGCAAGTCCATGCCCTACATGAGACTCACAATACGTGTAAGAAATGTGTTAAGGCCTGGGGAGTCATATCAATAATTCTATAACTTTAGGTGGGTCCACTAGACACTAGGTCAGACACAATTCCTAATATCAACGCCTTCGTTGACTGCACCCGAGTCAATCTCGGACGCGCACAATTAAATTAATAAATATGTAGCTAATAATACATAATTTAAACAGTAAATAAGGCAAGGTATACTTGCCTGGCAAGAAGCTACGTAGTGTCAATAATCTGCTCCTAAAGTCGCACAGATAATCCAATCGGTCCTCGGGGTACGCGTACGGAAATGACTGTGACGACGATGATGATGATAGCAACAATCTGGATGACAATGACAAAGTTAAAGACGATGATGACGACAATGGCGATGGTGATGATGACGACGATGTCAATGATGACGATGAGGGTTACGATGGAGGTAATGATGATGATAATAATGGTGATGATTGTGAAGATGATGGAAGGTGACGATGATGATTACATGATGGTGATGACGAGGAAGATGATGTGGTTGATGGAGATGACGAGGACGATGATGACTAGGATAATGATGACGACGTTATTGGCGACGATGATGACGAGGATGATCATGATGAGTGTTGATGATAATACGACGATGATTAAGGTGAGATGATGATGATAACGATGATGATAATGACGATGATGACGATGATAGTTAGGGTGATGATGATAACGACGATGGCGATGATGATGGTGAGGAGCTGCTGGCTGTACTCCGGCCGGGGGAAGGTCCGGCCAAGGGAGGGGAGATGGCTGTTGGTCGGTAGAGGAAGGATGAAGGCTCGGGGTCGTCCAGTGTGGGGAAAGGAGGCTCGGGTGGCGGTGGTGTTGCTGGAGGTGTTGCTGGTAGTGTTGCTGGTGGTATGGTGGTGACGGCTGAGGGAGGTGGCCGGGGAGGAGAAGAAGTTAGGGAAGGAGAACGGGAGGAAGGAGTAGAGGTGGTGATCGTGCTGGTGGTGTTGGGGATGGTGAGGGAAGTCGACGGTGGTTCTGGCGAGGATGGCAGCGTCGAGGTGAGGTGGTCGTAGTGTCTTGGTTTAGGCGGAGGGTAACGGAGACGATGGTGGTGGATGGTGGTTGTGATGGGGGATTGGCCGGGGAGTCGTTCAGTCGAAGGATATCCGACTGACGGTGAGCGGGGGAAGGAGATGAAGGTCGTGCAGGTGGTGGTGTGCAGAGGGAGGTGCGGCACTGGGTGTCGGGCTTCGGCGAGGTCGGAGGCCGGGAAGAGGAGAGGAAGAGGGGCGAGCGGTGGATGTCGAGGTGGGAGTCCAGTTGCTTGACGGGAATGTCGTGGCAGTGGAAGGTCGGGGCGCTAGGTAGCCAGACATGGCGGCTCCGGCGGGGTGCTCGGCAAGGTTGGGGAGGAGGAAGGTGAGCAGTACATGGGAGATGGGAATCGGCTGAATGTATGGTTTAGGTTTGGTTTTAATGTAAAATAGAAAAAAGAAAGGAAAAAGGAATCATGTTGTATATTTATACATGTGAGCTAGGGTTTTGTTGACCTAGGAGTGGGCTTGGTCAACACCTCCTTGGAGTTGGGCCTTGGGCTGACATGGGGGTGTTTGGAGGGCCATAATTGCATTATTTAAATGCAAGGATAGGTTTAATATACGGGGACGATGTTGCGAGTTATACATCCCGAAAAATTATGGGAAAAATTTTATGTGAAGGAAAAAATTAGGTTTTTTCATGTATTATCCAATGGTGTGGACACCTCAATGAATTTTTGCATAAAAATGCCCAACAATTAGGAAAATGGCACAAGGATGGAAATTGGGTTTTAATTAATTAAAATTAGTGCGCAAGATGTTCTGGAATTAATTTGAAGTACATGGGATTAAAATTAGACGGGACATAAGTGTCAGGGACGTAGAGGGTACATTATTGAATATTAATAAAATTTGGGTTGCATAAAATGGTCAAGATTGTATCTCCAATTTTGATTGGAACGCACAAGGGTACAAGGTCATATTTTATTTAGAATTAAATAATAATATCTACGATGAATGTTGTGCGACTAAAATGTAGCACAAGAAAGTATAATTATAAGTTACACCGAGGTCAGAATGGTAGACGGTCGCGTCTAGGACAAGGTTATGAAATTTGTAGGAAGGCAATGGCTAGTGTCGTGGTCCAATCATCGAAGCAACGGTAAGGTGTGCTAAGTGATATTAATAGTGCATAATTAAATAAAATGTTGTGTTCTAAATTCTAATTGGTTTTCAACTAGCCCTAATTTCACTATCTAAGTCAAGTAGGTCTAATTTTGGGTGAGGGGGTTTACAATCTACCCAACTTAAAATAATTTTGTCCTCGAAATTAAAATAGGGTAGGGTCTCTCTATCTAATCTTACTTGGTGACAGTCTAAATAATTCACCTCAAGTTTTAACAATGCGGTTTCTACCCAACTTAGAATTTACCCATCTATCCTTCAAGGCTATATATATAAGAAAGCTATTCCTCTAATTATTTAATTATGTTATTTAATCCTCAAAGTTTTAACACTATCACTACCACATTTTCTAGGAAAGGGTATTTTAGTCTTTTCCTATTTAATTAAATATTGTGCATGGTAAATAATTATTTGTTGTATTATTTAATTGTTGTTAGATGTTATTTAATTATTTTGGACTTATATTAGTGGACCCAACTAGTTTAGTTTGGACCCATGGACCAACATGAATTAATTAGTTAGACTTGGCCCATTTAGAAAGCCCATTGTTAAAGGAGATGGATTAAATTAATTAAATTATTAGACTATAAGCTTCCTTCCTTAATTATTTCTTCATGAGAGGCCCCAAGGGGTACATTGGACATTTTATAATTGCTTGGGGAAGGGGTAAGGCTGGCCTATTAAAAGAGGGGGAAAATTCTCTCTCCTCTTATTTTCATTCCAAATCTAGATCTAGAATTTTTTACTCCCAAATTCCATTCATTCCCATTCCAATTCTCCACCAAATTCATTCCAAATTCTTTCCAATCCACTATTAGAAAGTTAAGAAGCAAGGATCTAAAAGAAGGAAGCAAGGATCTACAAAGAGGAGCAAGGATCTACAATTTGGAAGCAATTTCATCTCAATTGGAGGTTTTATTGGAAATCCATCTCCCAATAGGTATAATTCAGTTTTTCTCCTTAAAATAGCTTCTAAATCTGAGATTTAATCATGTAAAATCAACCCATATGTATGTACTACCCATAGGACTTTATTTTGTATTCATAGGAGACCCATGGAGAAAGTTATGGTGCTTTTTATGTCAATTTTGTGGAAATTCCGAATTGACATTTTGTTGTATGTGTCAATTGATCATATAGATCAATTGGGCATGTGTTTATGTGTTTGGGGCTAGTGTCGTGTCCACAATTGGGTATGTGTAGGTCGTATCCCAATAATTTGGTGATACGTGTCGTTTTGGGGGTTTTCCCTCCGACACGGAACTTTATACATGTCGTATTTTGACACGGACACATAGATCTACATTTGACACTTTGATTTGTTCATAAATATTATTTGTAACTTGTTTGTGTCCTTCGGGGTGCAATTGGTTGTGTGTTGGACTCGTGTCGCATGCGTATCCTAGATCTAGTGGGATACGGTGTGATACTCTCCATTTTGTGTGTTTATGTGTAGATCTAATTAGTTGTGCTTTAATTCTTCAATTATAAATTTGTAAATATATATAGATGTTATATATTTATTTTAGTGTAATTATTATGATATTTATTGTAGCATAGATCTATGTATTTTTATGTATACTAATATGATGTATAAATATATATGTAGCTTTCTTTACATGCATTTATATATGTTACAACTTGTTAATAAAATAAATTATATATAAATGTTTTATAAAATATATTTATGTGTTAAAATGAGTAATTATATTAATTATAATTATTATATAATTTTAATTGTATATTAATGAATATATTTTTATGTGTGCATTTAGCCATGTTAAAATATGTACATTAGTACATGGAATGTGTATTGTAGCTTTTAATATATATTTATATGTATAGGATTATGTATATATAAGTATTTATTTATTTAATTGTTTTATATATATATATATATTGATTTATATATATATATATATATATATATATATATATATATATATATATATATATATATATATATTTATTTATATATATATTAATGGTTTTGGCGACGGCTGCATTAATGACAGATTCTGTCATTAAAGACAGCAGCAGCAGCCGCTGTAGCTCACTGTGCATTAATGACAGTTCTGTCATTAATACTGCAGGCGGAATTTTGAACAGCAGTGGCGATGGTTTTCTGTGACAGTTGTTTGACTGTCACTAATTAAGTGCAGTGGATTTTATATATACAGCGGCTTTTGGCGACGGTTTTGCAGTGACAGTTAGAACTGTCACTATAGGGCCAGTTTATTGAAATTCAGTGTTTTAACACACTATTTTCAGTGACAGTTAGGCAGTTTTAATTTATATTTTATATATGATAATTATATATATATATATGTATATATATATGTGTTTATTGTGAGGTATAATACTAGTATTGTTGTAATTTTAATTGTATAATATAATAGTATATATGATATATTATGTATAAGGATAAATAATATATCTATGTATCTTGAACATTACTTTGTGTGGGTACCAAATGGTTCAAAACCATGGTCCCAAATTGTGGTAATTTAATATTCTATATTATTATGCAAAATATTTAATATATATATATATATATTGTGAGGATTTACCTTGGATTCACGTATCCGAAGATACGGTATCCTAATATTTTAGGATGTAGTTCTATGACTTAGATTATAGTATTTTTAATCCAAGTTTTTGGTACTAGAATTGTGCAACCTAGAAATAGATAGTTGACCATAGTTGACTCATAGTTGACCATAGTTGACTCATAATTGACCACAATTGACTTTTGACTTAGAATTAACTTTTTGTCCTAGAAGTTAACTAGTTTAACTTGTTCTCTTTTCGGGACCTTGTATTGATGTTGTATTCCATATCTAGGTCTTCGAGGCACCGAGTCAGACATCTGTGAGACTGTTCATTGGACTTCAGGCGAGTACATTCTCTGATAGTTTCTCATTTATGATATCCTCTATGTTCACTGTATCTAGTGTAGATATCCATGTTCTCTTGACACTATGGTTACACGGATTGGTATATCCGGATCTCGTCATGAGATGTTATTCCTTGGTATATGGTGTATATGGTGCAAGTATTATTTCATTGGTTATCTTGTACATGTACAGACACCGATTTTCGGGAGGAGTCGCTCTCTTCTTGGGGAATCTAGTGCCATAGCATACCATGGTTGGATCTATTATACCAGTCGGGGGTGGGGAGTATTAGTATAGATATGTGATCAATATCCCTATTGAATAAAGTACAGATTACAGAATAGTGTTGATCATGCACCGTACGTATGATTATCCATGCCGTATTGCATCTTGCCCAAGCCGATCACATGTTAAGCTAGTACTCACACACTTAGTCATTAGTATTATTGTTTCATTGGCATATTGTTCATTATTGTATTTATTTCTAGTATTTCCTTATTATACATATATCTCTTGTATCTATTGTGCATCTTGTTTATCCACAGCTATTTACTGCTACATAGTTTTTATCATTAATTAGAACTGTTGTTAGAGATGTACTCTGCTCCTTTCCTGACTGGATATATTTTTTCAGATGATACTGAGGAGTGGTACCCTACCTTTTATGGACCCCAGGATGTTGTGGGTTTAGATTCTGAGACCCTGGCTCAAGAGGGACTTATCCCAACTGAGACAGTTGACCCTAGAGTTGTAGCCTCGTAGTATTCCTTTGTACTGGATTTGTCTCCAGCTTATTTTGTTACTTCTTCAGACTCATTGATGTATTATTTTAGACTCATGAGTTGTATTGTGACTATTCTATTCTTTATCTGATTCGTGCTCATTTCTACCTTAGTTCTGTGATTGAGTATACTATCATTATTGGTGGTTTATTATATTGTTAGATAGATTATCTAGACAGCGTTCTTCCGCCGATTCTGCGGCGTAGGCTGGGCGTTGTTTCCGACTAGTACCCTTACACCGGGTGCGGGTCGTGACACATTTTTGGTGGTGGCCCATGCAGGTCTAGCTTCACAAAGTATATGATGTCGTGGTAGTGCGACAACTTAGTTGTACTACTGCGAGCCTGCAATAGGATATAGGATATAGGCTGAGATACTCAATCACATCTAGAAAAATTCTTTTGATGCAACTATTCTCCTTTGATATTGATACTTGATCCCTTAAACTGTCCTTTCCTTGATGTCTTACATCATGTGCCATATTGATTCTTATTCCGTCTTTTTATGAGACATACTCGGAGATACTTGCGAAGGCACGCAAGGTTGAGCGGGATTTGGGTCTGAAGACCAAGAGAGACCGTGATTCTTTTCTGGGGGCCAACGGTAGTGCAGTATCTGCCAAACGTCCTCATTTCCAGTCCAGACCTTTCCAGCAGCCATAATAGAACCAGACTCCAGCTAGAGCGCCTTTTCACCAGGCACCTCAGTAGCAGAGACAGTTACAGCAAGCTCCATACAACTACTGCAAGAAGCCCGGCCACATCTGGGATGTTTGCAGGAGGAGGCTAGGAGTTTGTTTGTATTATGGTACCGAAGGGCATCAATCGAGGGAGTGTCCTCATCGTGCAGTTCAGGGAGCAGCTCCAGCTCCGAGGGCACAGACGAGACCACCTGCAGCACAGCCGAGGGGACCGCTTCCGACACAGCAGCAGCGTTTTGTCCAGCATCAACAGCAGGGAGGTGCTCGGCAGGGACGAGCGTTTGCTATGACCGTCGAAGAGGAGGAACCCACCGGAGATGTCATCGCAGGTTCTATTTTTCTTGATTCCATTCCAGCTTTAGCTTTGTTTGATAGTGGTGCTTCCCATAGTTTTGTATCTGTTTCTTTTGCTCTAAAGCATGGTTTGGTAGCTGAGTCTTTGCTTAGGACTTGCAAGATCATGACCGGGGGAGGCATTATCCTGGTTAATGATATTTACAAGGATCGGAGAGTTACTCTGGGAGGCCGAGAGTTGAGTGCGTGTCTACTTGTAATGCCACTTTCGAGCTACGATATTGTACTCGGGATGGATTGGTTAAGTAGGCACCGTGCTAGCATAGATTGTAGAGGAGGTAGAGTTTTGTTTGGTTCACCAGGAGAGCCAGAGTTCGAGTTTGCTAGAGGAGCTGCGGAGCAGGGCGAAGGCATTATTTGTGGAGCTATGGTGGAAGACAAGGAGTTGCCACATCCGTTGATAGCAGAGTTCTTAGATGTGTTTCCTGAGGAATTGCCAGGATTGCCGCCAGATCGAGATGTTAAATTTTTTATAGACTTGGTGCCAGGTGCAGAACCAATTTTGCAGCATGTCTATAGAGTAAACAACAGCGAGCTGGTCGAGTTGAAGAAGTAGGTGGATGAATTGCAGGATAAGGGGTTTATCAGATCGAGTTCTTCACCATGGGGAGCCCCGGTATTGTTTATACCGAAGAAGGATGGATCGGTGCGCATGTGCATTGATTACAGGACTTTGAATAATCTTACTATCAAGAATAAGTATCCTTTGCCACGAATTGATGATCTGTTTGATCAATTGGGTGGTGCCAAGGTATTTTCTAAGATAGATTTGTGATCAGGCTACCATCAGGTGAAGGTGAAGCTAGAGGACATACCGAAGACTGCTTTTAGAACTCGGTATGGTCAGTACGAGTTTATGGTGATGCCGTTTGGTTTGACTAATGCACCGGCGGTATTTATGAACTTGATGAACAAGGTGTTCCACCAGTACCTTGACAAGTTCGTGGTGGTGTTCATCGACGACATACTCATATACTCGAGGACACCGGAGGAGCATGAGGAGCATTTGAGGATTGTGTTGGATGTGCTGAGGAAGGAGAAGTTGTATGGGAAGTTGTCCAAGTGTGAGTTTTTCTTGGACAAGGTGGAGTTCTTGGGGCATATTGTGACTGGTGATGGTATTTCAGTGGATCCGAAGAAGATTTCAGCAGTAGAATCTTGGAAGACTCCGAGTTCGGTAGCAGAGATCAGGAGTTTCTTGGGATTGGCAGGCTACTACAGGAAGTTTGTACAAGATTTTTTGAGGATTGTCGAACCGATGACCAGACTCACAAGGAAGGATGTGGAGTTTGTTTGGACGGAGGATTGCTAGGTTGCTTTTGAGGAGTTGAAGAAGAGGTTGACGTCTGCTCCTATTTTGATATTGCCATCAGGGTCCGGAGGTTTCACAATTTATAGTGATGCATCGGGGAAGGGTTTGGGTTATGTTCTTCAGCAGCATGGGAAAGTGATTGCCTATGCATCCAGACAATTGCGTCCTCATGAAAAGAACTATCCTACCCATGATTTGGAGTTGGCAGCCATCATATTCGCCCTGAAGTTGTGGAAACATTATTTGTACGGAGAGCGTGTGGAGATCTTCACAGACCACAAAAGCTTGAAGTACGTTTTCACGCAGAAGGAGTTGAACATGAGGCAGCATCGGTGGCTGGAACTGATGAAGGATTTTGATATCTCTTTGCAATATCATCCTGGGAAAGCCAATATAGTTGCCGATGCTTTGAGCAGGTATCCGGTAGCTATGTTCTTGACGCAGGATCGATATTTGTTGGAGGACTTGGAGAGCTTGGGCATTGAGATAATTGTTCCTGGGTATGCTATGATGATGTGGGGATTACAGATACACTCAGATTTGATGGACAGGATCAAGGCAGCACAGTATGAGGATGTATCTCTGAGGAGTATCAGAGCTCAGGTGAGAGCAGGATTGGAGGATGATTTCACTATTGCAGAGGATGGATCTTTGAGGCATGGAGTTAGGTTGTGTGTGCCTAGTGGGGAGTTGCGAGAGGAGGTATTGCAGGAAGCGCATCGCTCTCAGTATTCCATACATCCAGGTGCCAACAAGATATATCGGGATATGCAAGAGAGTGTGTTGTGGTATGGCATGAAGAGGGAAGTGGCACAGTTTGTATCCAGATGCTTAGTGTGCCAGCAGGTGAAAGCCGAGAGGCAGAGGCCAGGAGGTTTACTTCAGCCATTACCCATCCCAGAGTGGAAGTGGAAACACATTACTATGGATTTTGTGTCCGGACTTCCACGATCTCCAGGAGGGAAAGATGCGATTTGGGTCATTGTTGATAGGTTGACCAAGTCGGCCCATTTCTTGCCTTTCAAGGTGGGTTTGTCTACGGAGAAGCTGGCAGAGATGTATGTGAGGCATATCGTTAGGATACATGGAGTTTTCGTCAGCATAGTCTCAGATCGAGATAGTCGTTTCACTTCTCATTTCTGGAGGAGTTTGCAGGAGAGTTTGGGCACTCAGCTCAAGTTCAGTACTGCATATCATCCCCAGACAGATGGGCAGTCAGAGAGGACTATCCAGACTCTCGAGGATATATTGCGCACTTGTGTACTAGATTTCGGGGGTTCTTGGGAGGACCATCTCCATTTGGTAGATTTTACTTACAACAACAGTTACCAGGCTAGTATAGAGATGTCACCTTTTGAAGCTCTATATGGTCGGAGGTGTCGTACTCCTTTGTCTTGGGACGATGTTGGAGAGAGAGTTTTGCTTGGGCCAGAGATGGTTGTGGATGCAGCAGAGAAAGTTCAGTTGATCAGAGACAGACTTCGAGTGGCGCAGGACAGACAGCGGCATTGGGCCGATAGCCATCGGAGACCTTTGGAGTTTGAGGTATAGTTTAGATTTTGTTTGTGCTTGTTCTTGTTTGTTATAGATTAAGTTCTTAAGATGGTGTTTTGTTATAGGTGGGTAGTTTGGTATTTCTGAGGATTTCTCCGACACGAGGCACGATTCGCTTCGGTGGAGGCGGAAAGCTTAGTCCGCGATTCATCGGACCTTTCACTATTCTAGAGAGGATCGGTACAGTTGCTTATAAACTAGGCTTGCCACCTGCATTGGAGGGAGTGCACAACATGTTTCATGTGTCGCAGTTGAGACGATACGTGGCAGACCCTAGTCATGTATTGGATCACTCGGAGATAGAGGTGGGCCCTACTCTTAGCTATCCAGAGCAGCCAGTTGAGATTCTGGATCGGAGAGAGAAGATGCTGAGGAACCAGAGTATTTTTTTGGTGCGCGTCGCATGGAGGCATCACTCTCCGGGGGAGTCTACCTGGGAGAGAGAGGATGAAATGCGAGAGCGTTATCCATATTTGTTTGTACCTTGAGGTATGTTATTTCCTAGTTATGTTCTGTTCATTATTCTTTAGTTCTGTTCTGTGATTTTTTGGGGGTAGTTGTCATCTTTGAATTTCAAGGACAAAATTATTTTAAGGAGGGTAGACTTGTCACTACCATATTTTCTAGGAAAGGGTATTTTAGTCTTTTCCTATTTAATTAAATATTGTGCATGGTAAATAATTATTTGTTGTATTATTTAATTATTGTTAGATGTTATTTAATTATTTTGGACTTATATTAGTGGACCCAACTAGTTTAGTTTGGACCCATGGACCAATATGAATTAATTAGTTAGACTTGGCCCATTTAGAAAGCCCATTGTTAAAGGAGATGGATTAAATTAATTAAATCATTAGACTAGAAGCTTCCTTCCTTAATTATTTCTTCATGAGAGGCCCCAAGGGGTACATTGGACATTTCATAATTGCTTGGGGAAGGGGTAAGGCCGGCCTATTAAAAGAGGGGGGAAAATTCTCTCTCCTCTCATTTTTATTCCAAATCTAGATCTAGAATTTTTCACTCCCAAATTTCTTTCATTCCCATTCCAATTCCCCACCAAATTCATTCCAAATTCTTTCCAATCCACCATTAGAAAGTTGAGAAGCAAGGATCTAGAAGAAGGAAGCAAGTATCTACAAAGAGGAGCAAGGATCTACAATTTGGAAGCAATTTTATCTCAATTGGAGGTTTCATTGGGAATCCATCTCCCAATAGGTATAATTCAGTTTTTTCCCTTAAAATAGCTTCTAAATCTGAGATTTAATCATGTAAAATCAACCCATATGTATGTACTACCCATAGGACTTTGTTTTGTGTTCATAGGAGACCCATGGAGAAAGTTATGGTGCTTTTTGTGTCAATTTTGTGGGAATTCCGAATTGACATTTTGTTGTGTGTGTCAATTGATCCTATAGATCAATTGGGCATGTGTTTATGTGTTTGGGGTTAGTGTCGTGTCCATAATTGGGTACGTGTAGGTCGTATCCCAATAATTTGGTGATACGTGTCGTTTTGGGGGTTTTCTCTCCGACACGGGACTTTGTACATGTCGTATTTTGACACGGACACATAGATCTACATTTGACACTTTGATTTGTTCATAAATATTATTTGTAACTTGTTTGTGTCCTTCGGGGTGCAATTGGTTGTGTGTTGGACTCGTGTCGCATGTGTATCCTAGATCTAGTGGGATACGGTGTGATACTCTCCATTTTGTGTGTTTATGTGTAGATCTAATTAGTTGTGCTTTAATTCTTCAGTTATAAATTTGTAAATATATATAGATGTTATATATTTATTTTAGTGTAATTATTATGATATTTATTGTAGCATAGATCTATGTATTTTTATGTATACTAATATGATGTATAAATATATATGTAGCTTTCTTTACATGCATTTATATATGTTACAACTTGTTAATAAAATAAATTATATATAAATATTTTATAAAATATATTTATGTGTTAAAATGAGTAATTATATTAATTATAATTATTATATAATTTTAATTGTATATTAATGAATATATTTTTATGTATGCATTTAGCCATGTTAAAATATGTACATTAGTACATGGAATGTGTATTGTAGCTTTTAATATATATTTATATGTATATGATTATGTATATATAAGTACTTATTTATTTAATTGTTTTATATATATATATATATATATATATATATTGATTTATATATATATATTTATATATATATATTTATATATATATTAATGGTTTTGGCGACGGCTGCATTAATGACAGATTCTGTCATTAAAGACAGCAGCAGCAGCCGCTGTAGCTCACTGTGCATTAATGACAGTTCTGTCATTAATGCTGCGGGCGGGATTTTGAACAGCAGTGGCGACGATTTTCTGTGACAGTTGTTTGACTATCACCAATTAAGTGCAGTGGATTTTATATATATAGCGGCTTTTGGCGACGGTTTTGCAGTGACAGTTAGAACTGTCACTATAGGGCCAGTTTATTGAAATTCAGTGTTTTAACACACTATTTTCAGTGACAGTTAGGCAGTTTTAATTTATATTTTATATATGATAATTATATATATATATGTATATATATATGTGTTTATTGTGAGGTATAATACTAGTATTGTTATAATTTTAATTGTATAATATAATAGTATATATGATATATTATGTATAAGGATAAATAATATATATATGTATCTTGAACATTACTTTGTGTGGGTACCAAATGGTTCAAAACCATGGTCCCAAATTGTGGTAATTTAATATTCTATATTATTATGCAATATATTTAATATATATATATATATTGTGAGGATTTACCTTGGATTCACGTATCCGAAGATACGGTATCCTAATATTTTAGGATGTAGTTCTATGACTTAGATTGTAGTATTTTTAATCCAAGTTTTTGGTACTAGACTTGTGCAACCTAGAAATAGATAGTTGACCATAGTTGACTCATAGTTGACCATAGTTGACTCATAATTGACCACAGTTGACTTAGAATTGACTTTTTGACCTAGAAGTTGACTAGTTTAACTTGTTCTCTTTTCGGGACCTTGTATTGATGTTGTATTCCATATCTAGGTCTTCGAGGCACCGAGTCAGACATCTGTGAGACTGTTCATTGGACTTCAGGCGAGTACATTCTCTGATAGTTTCTCATTTATGATATCCTCTATGTTCACTGTATCTAGTATAGATATCCATGTTCTCTTGACACTATGGTTACACGGATTGGTATATCCGGATCTCGTCATGAGATGTTATTCCTTGGTATATGGTGTATATGGTGCAAGTATTGTTTCATTGGTTATCTTGTACATGTACAGACACCGATTTTCGGGAGGAGTCGCTCTCTTCTTGGGGAATCTAGTGCTATAGCATACCATGGTTGGATCTATTATACCAGTCGGGGGTGGAGAGTATTAGTATAGATATGTGATCAATATCCCTATTGAATAAAGTACAGATTACAGAATAGTGTTGATCATGCACCGCACGTATGATTAGCCAGGCCGTATTGCATCTTGCCTAAGCCGATCACATGTTAAGCTAGTACTCACACACTTAGTCATTAGTATTATTGTTTCATTGGCATATTATTCATTATTGTATTTATTTCTAGTATTTCCTTATTGTACATATATCTCTTGTATCTATTGTGCATCTTGTTTATCCATAGCTATTTACTGCTACATAGCCCTATATAAAACCCTAGCCCACTTCTCCGGCCACTCAAATCCCCCATCGCCGGAAACCTCCACCCTCTCCAGCGCCGAGTAGCCCCTTCGCCACCAACCCGCTGCCCAGCTCTGTCGCGCGTCGTGCCGCCCCGACATCCTCCTCCTCCTCCTCCTTCTTCCCCGTACCACTCCCCCTCGACCAGACCTCACCCTCCTTCCTCCCAGCGCCGCCTGCCGCAGCTCCCAGTCGACCCCGAAACCCTAGCCGAGCGCCGCCCGGCCGCCCTGAGCCTTCCTAAGCCTCCGACGTGTCCGCCGAGCAGCCCTGACCCAGACACAGCATCCCCTGACCCGGACACATCGGAAACCCTAGACCGGACACAGTTTTCCCCGTGTCGCATCTCGACGCGGACACGAAGAAATTTGCCGTTTCTGGAGCCCTGTTCAGGTACCCGTATCTCTCTGCTCGTTTACCCGTTTTTGATTCCGTCTGTTGCATCGTGACCCCTGCGTAACCCTCTCGGTGCTCGTGTAACCCGCTCGGTGCATCGCATCCTGTGGCGATCGCGAACCGCGATCCAAAAACAGGAAAAACAACGCCCTGATTCACCCCGGAACTGGGTACGCCCCGCCAAACGGGACGACTTGGTCGCGTACGATCTTCACAGATACGTGCGCGTCGTTGATACGGACGTGCAGGATTTCGCAGAAGTTGATTTGGGTGTGCGTGCACACCGGAATCAACGCGTATCCGCGGACACCGTCCCATATCCGTCAGTTCTGGAATGTGTCCTAACTTTGTGTACACACGTCGGATCAAAACGAAACTTATGCCATCGGACTCGTAGCGATATGCTGGTCCTGTGACCCAAGTTTGGTTCGATTCTGAGAACGTTGACGGGATCGCGTGTCGTGGGCCCCACAAGCTCCACTTGACGGGCGATTTTGTGATCGGCTTATCGAAATCCAATTCTGTAAGTTCCGTTGGATTCGTATCATCGTTCCTGACCTGTTGACACTAAGTTTGGCAAATTTGGAGACCTTTGACCCTGACACGCTTTTCGGTGCAAAGCGGCCCACATGTGGACCCCGCTTTGGCCCAGAATTGTCATTTTTGCCCTTGTCTCCAAATTGGACTCAAGGACAGGCGTTTCTAGCTGTTTGATATTTTCTGGATCTGATGGTAATGTTTGTTCCAGCATCCGGAGATGTTCCTGGAGAATTCACGAATACCAAAGCTACAGTTGGAGCCCGAACCACAGGCAAGTATACCTCGCCAAAACTTGCAGTCTTTGTTACTTATCTCCTTGGCTTATATATATATATATATATATTGTGGTTCATGCTTGACCTAGGACCGTGTGACTTTACTTAGCATCCGATTCATAGTCGGGTGCCAACACCGTACGCGGCGTTGTGTATTGTCATCTAGACATGGATATCGTGACCCTTTACATTCTCGTACTTGTCTTATCAAGTACATCATAACCCAGGACACTTGACACTATTCGTGAGACAGAATCTTCTTGAGATATTCATGGTGATTCTGTATAGGATACATGTTTTATGACATAGACATTATATTCATAGACATCATATGACTTGCTGTATTAGTATTGATCTTGCGTGTCATGGATATGAGACGTGTGATTACATTGGGTGGGGAGAGACACACAGGCTACAGGCTGATATATATATATATTTATTGTGTGGCCTCAGACTCTATATCAGAGCTAGGCACTCTATTAGTGTTATATTTATTGTGAGGCCTCAGACTCTATATCAGAGCTAGGCACTCTATTAGTGATATTACTGCTACCGGCTCCCCGACACAGAGCTTGTAGTGGCTCAGCCTGAGTTTTAGTGATGCTCTCAACTTGCATTTCACATAGATGGTTACATACTTACCCTATTTATTTCATTATCTGCTGTACTGTATTTATTCTGGCTTGTATTATCTGTACCTTGCTGTCCCCTGAGGACCTGGATCCGGATTATGTCCCCAGGTATAGCCGAAGAGATCCATCCAGAGATATACCGTACAGGAGCACTTCCAGGAGCTGTACCAGAACCTGAGGCCGAGATCGTACCAGAGGACTTCTCCTGAGCATTGGCTGTTTATAGTCGATTATTTCTGTTTCTATTTCCAGTTCCCTTATTTCCTGTCTATTTGCTTTGATGTATCAGACTCATTCTCGGATTGTTCAACGAGACACTTTTATTGAGATTTGATAGTTATTTCTATTTTGCATTATTCTGGCATTTAATATGTGCTAATCTATTGTGGATGAGATTAGAATAGTTTGTGACTTGTAACAAATGTTCTATTTACTGTTAGACTACAGCTTAAGCATGCCCTGATGGATCCATTAAATTGGGTTGTCCATCGGTGCGTGCTGCTGGCCATTGCCACGTGTCCAGTCCCTCGGTATTTTGGGACTGGGGTGCGACAAGCATATACTCCCATAACTGGGCAACACTGATCCCATAACCGGGTAACACTGATACCATAACCGGGTAACACTGATCCCATAACTAGGTAATACTGATCCCATAACCGGGTAACACTAGCCAATAACCGGGTAATACTGAGGCTCACGGCCCCGCAGTTTACTCTGAAACTACGACAACCAAATATCTGTCCCATACGCCTACTAATTGTCTTTCCCGCCCAATGATCTATGCATGTTGTATCCACAACACGCAGTAGCTACTACACCGAGACGAAGTGCAAGTATCGGTGTCGTAACTCTGGCTCATAGTCTATCGTTAGAACGATAGTCCAACCTCACAACCAAACAAGGACAAGGATTGGACCTTCGTACTACAATAGTCTATGCTCCGACTACTAATAACTGCTAAGTCTCTAACATGCATCACTATTAGCAGTTATACCCTATCCGTCGCACGACTTACACGTAAAGGTGGCCAACCGCATACGCAAGTCCGTGCCCTATATGCGACTCACAACACGTGTAAGAAATGTGTCAAGGCCTGGGGAGTCATACCAATAACTCCATAACTTTAGGTTGGTCCACTAGACACTAGGTCAGACACAAGTCCTAACATCAACGCCTTCGTTGACTGCACCCGAGTCAATCTCGGACGCGCACAATTAAATTAATAAATATATAGCTAATAATACAGAATTTAAATAGTACAACAAGGCAAGGTATACTTGCCTGGCAAGAAGCTACATAGTGTCAATAATCTACTCCTGAAGTCGCGCAGATAATCCAATCGATCCTCGGGGTATGCGCACGAAAATAACGGTGACGACGACGATGATGATAGCAACAATCTGGATGACAATGACGAAGTTAAAGATGATGATGACGACGATGGCGATGGTGATGATGACGATGATGTCAATGATGACGATGAGGGTTACGATGGAGGTAATAATGATGATAATAATGGTGATGATTGTGAAGATGATGGAAGGTGACGATGATGATTACATGATGGTGATAACGAGGAAGATGATATGGGTGATGGAGATGACGAGGACGATAACGATGATGATGATGACTAGGATGATAATAACGATGTTATTGGCGATGATGATGACGAGGATGATGATGATGATGACTAGGATGATGATGACGACGTTATTGGCGACGATGATCATGATGAGTGTTGATGATAATACGACGATGATTAAAGTGAGATAATGATGATAACGACGATGATAATGACGATGACGATGATGATAGTTAGGGTGATGATGATAACGACGATGGCGATGATGATGGTGAGGGGCTGCTGGCTGTACTCCGGCCGGGGGAAGGTCCGGCCAGGGGAGGGAAGATGGCTGATGGTCAACGGAGGGAGGATGAAGGCTCGGGGTCGTCCAGTAGTGGGAGAAGGAGGCTAGGGTGGCGGTGGTGTTGTTGGAGGTGTTGCTGGTAGTGTTGCTGGTGGTGTGGTGGTGACGGCTGAGGGAGGTGGCCGAGGAGGAGAAGAAGTTAGGGAAGGAGAACGGGAGGAAGGAGCAGAAGTGGTGATCGTACTGGTGGTGTTGGGGATGGTGAGGGAAATCGACGGTGGTTCTGGCGAGGATGGCAGCGTCGAGGTGAGGTGGTCGTGGTGTCTTGGTTCAGGCGGAGGGGAACAGAGACGATGGTGGTGGATGGTGGTCGTGATGGGGGACTGGCCGGGGAGTCGTTCAGTCGAAGGATGTCTGACTGACGGTGAGCGGGGGAAGGAGATGAAGGTCGTACAGGAGGTGGTGTGCAGAGGGAGGTGCGGCGCTGGGTGTCAGGCTCCGGCGAGGTCGGAGGCCAGGAAGAGGAGAGGAAGAGGGGCGAGCGGTGGATGTCGAGGTGGGGTTCCAGTTGCTTGCCGGGAATGTCGTGGCAGCGGAAGGTCGGGGCGCTGGGTAGCCAGACATGGCGGCTCCGGCGGGGTGCTCGGCAAGGTTGGGGAGAAGGAAGGTGAGTAGTACATGGGAGATGGGAATCGGCTGAATATATGGTTTAGGTTTGGTTTTGATGTAAAATAGAAAAAGGAAAGGAAAAAGGAATCATGTTGTATATTTATACATGTGAGCTAGAGTTTTGTTGACCTAGGAGTGGGCTTGGTCAACACCTCCTTGGAGTTGGGCCTTGGGCTCACATGGGGGTGTTTGGAGGGCCATAATTGCATTGTTTAAATGCAAGGATATGTTTAATATACGGGGGCAATGTTGCGCGTTGTACATCTCAAAAAATTATGGGAAAATTTTATGTGAAAGAAAAAATTAGGTTTTTTTATGTATTGTCCAATGGTGTGGACACCTCAATGCATTTTTGCATAAAAATATCCAACAATTAGGAAAATATCACAAGGATGGAAATTGGGTTTTAATTAATTAAAATTAGTGCGCATGATGTTCTAGAATTAATTTGAAGTACATGGGATTAAAATTAGGCGGGACTCAAGTGTCAGTGACGTAGAGGGTACAGTGTTGAATATTAATAAAATTTGGGTTACATAAACGATCAAGATTGTGTCTCCAATTTTGATTGGAACGCACAAAGGTACAAGGTCATATTTTATTTAGAATTAAATAATAACATCTACAACGAATGTTGTGCGACTAAAATGTAGCACAAGAAAGTATAATTATAAGTTACACCGAGGTCAGAATGGTAGGCGGGCGCGTCTAGGACAAGGTTATGAAATTTGTAGGAAGGCAATGGCTAGTATAGTGCTCCAATCATCGAAGCAACGGTAAGGTGCGCTAAGTGATATTAATAGTGCATAATTAAATAAAATATTGTGTTCTAAATTCTAATTGGTTTTCAACTAGCCCTAATTTCACTATCTAAGTCAAGTAGGCCTAATTTTGGGTGAGAAGGTTTACAAGTGGCTACCATCCCGATTAGCTAGCCCTTCTTCCAAGTCTTCACACCTAATAAATCTTGCATCCTTGTTTGCCCTGATCAGACGATACCAAGTAATAACTAAAAGATGCCAAGATAAAATAGGAATAGACATTGGACTAATATTGCTTGTCAAACTAAACTTGTGAACTATTATCTTATTGTATGCTAGTTTGTTGCAAATGTTCTATAAATTGTGCTAAGTATGGATCATATCTTGTATGCGAATAATTGTTCAGGGAGGCTATATAAAAATAAATCATGCAATACTGCTTGTCTTGTACTCGTGTTCTTGTACTCGTGTTGCCTCAACTGCATGAATTGTTAACTTAATAATCGTGTTCGATCATGGACAACTTATGCACAAGGTCTTTGTTCTGCGGACGGTCGCTGGGGCACTGGCTCCGATCCGATCTGGGCGGAACTCGTGTGTAGTCATCGTGTACGGGACGGGATAACTTGCAGCACATCGTGTACTCTCGTAGCATGCTATCCTTGTCCTTGACTATATCCATTATGGCAATCAAGCCAGTGATCATCGTGTATATTTAAACCTGTTGTAACTAACTTGTGTCTTCGTGGCAGGGAAGACATGGTAAGTATTGTGCAGGTGGTTCAGACGGACAGGTAAAAGCCACCGAACGGTGGCAAGTTCATTTCAGTAAATTCTATATGCTACTTACTTGTAAATGAACTAAGACAAGATAGAAAGACCACAATAAATATACATGCTTCATTAAAACAACGTGTTGATTGGTATAGTTGGATTTAGCTCGCCTTCACCAGTATGTTTCGACATACTGATCCTCGTTGAAACAGGTTCCCATGCTAAGGTGAACCGAGCGAGGAGCCGAAGTCGTATTCCCGATCTAGTCCAGCTGTAGGCGCATTGTGATCGCGCCACCCTTGAAGTATTTCGAAGAGAAGGAGCTAGAACCCAAGCAAGAATGCAGCTCCGTGGAAAAGCTATCATTCTGTCCGGAGGTCTTTATCATTTTGAAGTTTAGTAAAGGGATGTAATGTACAGAACGACCATTTCATTTTATGTCAATACTTTTGTAAGCCCATGAAGTATTTCGAAGAGAAGGAGATAGAACCCAAGCAAGAATGCAGCTCCGTGGAAAAGCTATCATTCTGTCCGGAGGTCTTTATCATTTTGAAGTTTAGTAAAGGGATGTAATGTACAGAACGACCATCTCATTTTATGTCAATACTTTTGTAAGCCCATGCGGCAAATTAGCTGACTCGTTCAAGAGTTGTTAATAGATGTTCATTATCAATAAAAAGAACTTTTCTATGTTTTAATCTGTGCTTCAATTTATCTGCGTACTCTGAATATGTACTCGTTATGCAAAATACTTTAGCCTTGTGCAGGCGCAACCCCAGGCCCGCACGGCGGTCACGCTCGGGGGACGCCCCTACGACTCCACGAAATCGGGGCGTGACATAGTGGTATCAAAGCACAGATTCAAGTTCCTTAGACTCTTATACTAGAAAAGTTCCTTTAACGATCAATCCATGTGCGAACTCTAGAACTTGTTAGGCCAAAATGAGATACGTTCATGCAATAAGTCCATAATACATTATGATTCTAATGTAATTTACCTTCTTTTGAAGGAATGGCACCAGCGCAATCCTCAGCGCTAGCACCGGACGAAACATAAGGCCAAGGAAGTAGTTCGGGCACTTCGGGAAGTTCAGAGAGCTAGCGAGCCGTGCCAAGCATCGATCCCATCCAGAAAATGTTACGGATGTTGGAGGCAAACCAACAAAGGGACGAGGCTCGCTACGAACGGGCCGAGAAGCGGGCGGAGGAGAGTCAGCTCAAGTTTTAAGACAATATAGAAGCTCGATTCTCAGTCCAAAACAGAAACAGGTAGATGCCCTGCAATAGATCGTTCAAAATTTGGCTTCCAACCATTCTGCGGCAACAACAATGACTCCGGTGGAACAGCCCGTGCTTGAAGTTGAGACGCCGCAAATTCCAAGGACGAGGGAAGTGACTGCCTTCGACTTTGGCCACTTCAAGAAAGTCTGTAACACTCCATTCAATGGGACTGAGGACCCAATCGTGGCTCTAGATTGGTTGGCCGAACTTGAAGACCACTTCGCTCTGCTAGAGGTCCCCGAAGAGAAGCGCATCGTATGCGCACAACTACAGCTCCGTCTCAACGAGCACGATTAGTGGGACGTGCATCGATGATCTCTTCAATTTGACCATGGAGAGGAGACAATCTCGTGGACGATTTTTTGTGCTGCATTTGAAGAGGAGTTTATACCCCCTCCAGTACGTCGTCAGAAGGAGAACGAGTTCGTGCAACTAAGGCAAGACAACATGACAGTTAAACAGTACTCCGTCGAATTCAACCGACTCTCCAAATTTGCTAGCGCCTATTTACCTGATGCAGCAAGTCGAGCTAGAAGGTTTGAAGGTGGTCTACGCCCTGCCATCCATGAGCACGTAGTCGTTCATCAGTATCGGACAATGTAGGAAGTCATGAATCATGCCCTATCACTTGAACCACAATATCCTCATGTTTCTACCGGCGCTGTGCATATCTACCATCACAAATGCCAAAGCAACCATAGAGGAAACAATGCTGCAAAGTGACAAAATGACGGTGGTCAGCAAATAAGGGATTGGAGCAATACATGTCAGTTCTGCAAAAAGCGAGGGCATGCTAAGGAAGATTGCCGCTTGAGACTTGGGTTATGCCTCGCTTGTGGAGGATCAGGCCATGCCATTAGTTCCTGTCCGAACCTTCCTGATCGTCATCCCCAACGAAATAATCCCTAACGGTAGGTTCTATTCTTAAGTTTCGAGGACAAAACTTCTAATTAGTTGGGTAGGATGTGGCACCCTATTCCTCCTATTCGGGGAGCGCGACTAAGAAACACAAGATGGTATCGTTCGATCGGGATAGATTGAAACAAGAACTCGTCCTCGTTATGGATTTGCTTCTTCAGAATCGATACCCATATTCAGTGGACCGTGCCCCCGGGATCGACTTAGCTGCAGAGTCAGGAGGGACCTCTCCGCTGTTATCTTTGTTGCCTCAGATTTCGATGTCGCTTGTTGCTTTCGTACTTTGAGTTGGTTTTCGGATTTGCTTGTTTTCCTTGAACGGTTTTGATGGATTTTATTATTTTCGTTCATTAAACTGCATTTCAATTTCGAGTATGAAAAGAGAGGAAGAGGTATTGATCGAGCTGTTCGTGATGCAGGTGAACGAGCAGTAGGCGGCTTATGAGCGGAGTCTTGAAGCGCCTATTTCCTTCTCCCTTCCAACTAACTAAGTGAGTGGCTACCATCCCGATTAGCTAGCCCTTCTTCTAAGTCTTCACACCTAATAAATCTTGCATCCTTGTTTGCCCCGATCAGACGATACCAAGTAATATCTAAAAGATGCCAAGATAAAATGGAAATAGACATTGGACTAATATTGCTTGTCAAACTAAACTTGTGAACTGTTATCTTATTGTATGCTAGTTCATTGCAAATGTTCTATAAATCATGCTAAGTATGGATCATATCTTGTATACAAATAATTATTCAGGGAGGCTATGCAAAAATGAATCATACAATATTGCTTGTCTTGTACTCGTGTTTTTGTACTCGTGTTGCCTAAACTGCATGAATTGTTAACTTAATAATCGTATTCGATCATGGACAACTTGTGCACAAGGTCTTTGTTCTGCGGACGGTCGCTGGGGCACTGGCACCGATACGATCCAGGCGGAACTCGTGTGTAGTCATCGTGTACGGGATGGGATAGCTTACAGTGCATCATGTACTCTCGTAGCATGCTATCCTTGTTCTTGACTATGTCCATTATGGCAATCAAGCCAGTGATCATCATGTATATTTAAACCTGTTGCAACTAACTTGTGTCTTCGTGGCTGGGAAGGCATGGTAAGTATTGTGCAGGTGGTTCAAACGGACAGGTAAAAGCCACCGAACGGTGACAAGTTCATTTCAGTAAATTCTATATGCTGCTTACTTGTAAATGAACTAAGGCAAGATAGAAAGACCACAATAAATATGCATGCTTCATTAAAATAACGTGTTGATTGGTATAGTTAGGTTTAGCTCACCTTCACCAGTATGTTTCGATATACTGACCCTCATTGAAACAGGTTCCCGTGCTAAGGCAAACCGAGCGAGGAGCCAAAGTCGTCTTCCCGATCTAGTCCAGCTGTAGGTGCATTATGATCACGCCACCCTTGATGTATTTCGAAGAAAAGGAGCAAGAACCCAAGCAAGAATGCAGCTCCGTGGAAAAGCTATCATTCCGTCCGGAGGTCTTTATCATTTTGAAGTTTAGTAAAGGGATGTAATGTACAGAACGGCCATCTCATTTTGTGTCAACACTTTTGTAAGCCCGTATGGCAAATTAGCTGACTCGTTCAAGAGTTTGTAATAGATGTTCATTATCAATAAAAAGAACTTTTCCATGTTTCAATCTGTTCTTCAATTTATCTGCGTACTCTGAATATGTTCTCGTTATGCAAAATACTTTAGCCTTGTGCGGGCGCAACCCCAGGCCCGCACGACGGTCACGCTCGGAAGACACCCCTATGACTCCACGGAATTGGGGCGTGACAAGCCGCATATGCTACGATTGTGGATAATATTTCTGAGCTCTCTTTAGCTTATCATATCCTTGGGTTCTTGTCGAATGATCTTATATTCCAATACGTTCGGAATACGATAGTCATTTCGATCCTTTCATTGAGCAGAGATGTGTTTTCATCCTACTCTTTTGCCCTCGTATCTCGTGGCACGTGATGTCTATTATGCGACCCGAGTGCGAAGGTATGCCCTAGTTCAGAGTCATATTGTAAACCCCCTGATTTTCAAAATTTTCTAATTTGGATTTTTCATAATTTTTCTGGAATTTTTAGGAATTTTCTGTAATTAAAACATAGTCATTTGGTAATTAAATAATTTTTAATTACTGTTAAATAGTATTAAAATATTATGGAAATAATATTTTATGGTGTAAAATGGAAAACTGGACATAGGGTAATTTTTCGAAAATTTATTGGACTCCGGAAGCATTTATAAAGCCCTAAAAACTATTAATAAATAAACCACTTTAAACCCTGAAATAAACCGGATTTATTTGAAATAAATCAAACCAACCCAGACCCGGTTCAGTTGAACCGAACCCAGCCTTATTGGGTCGGGACGGATCTAAACCCGACCCGAAACCCGACAACCCAAATCCATACTTAAATAATAGCGGGTTGGGCCGGATTCATGTGAACCCGACCCGCGGACCCATAACCCGAACCCATACCTGAACCCTAATCCCAATTCTCATCGGGATTACTGTTCACAACCTATAAATGTCCTCGAACTCTGTGCCCCATCGTCGCAACCTTATCTCACTTCTCTCCGCCGCCCGCAGCAGCTTCGGTCGCCGCAGAGCCACCCTCGACTGAACGGCTCCTCCTCCCGACGACACCTCCCTCCTTCCCGACCTCCCAGCCTGCACAGCGACCCGCGACCACCTCCTCCGCCGGATTTCCCCTCCCCCTCTCGCCGGAGTAGACCAGACCAGCACCGCCGTGCCCTCGCCTGACCCTCGTCGTCCTCCTCCTCAACTTCCTCCTCCGCTCGACCCCCGCTCGACTCATCCCCAGCCACCCACCTCGGCCAGTCTCTCCTCCATCGCCCTAGTTGAACTCTCCAACCCCTCCGTCTCCTCAGCATCGAGAGCCCAAGCCGCCTCGCTGCGCCGCTGCCCCACCCGTCGGAGAGCACTGCGTCGACGATCCCTCCCACTCTTCTCCTCCATCTCTCCCAGCGCCGCCCGAGGGCCGCAGCACCGACGACGGAGCCGACCTGACCCTGCCGACTCCCTGACCAACTGAACTCAGCCGCCACAGCCTCGCCGGACTTCCCAAACCACCACCAACACTTCAACCTCACCATCGTCCCCGACTTCTGATAACCATCACCCGAGCGCCGCCCGCAGCCCTAGCCCAACCTCACCGACCCCGAGCCCGGCTCCATCTGGAGAAGCCCCCGCCGCTGGCCGCCTGAACCCTAGCACGGCACAGGACACAGTTTGTGTCGAACACAGCAACTCGATACGGACACGAAACAGTACCCGGACACGAGAAATCATCGTTCACGGAGTCCTGTTCAGGTAACCCGTTCTCTCTCCTCGTTACCCCATTTTCGATTCCGTCAGTTGCGTCGCATAGACTGTATAACCCCCTCGATGCCCGTGCAACCCGCTCGGTGCATCGCGTCCTATGGTGATCGTGAACCGCGATCCAAAAACAGAAAAACCAACGTCATGTTTTACCCCAGAACTGAGTGCGTCCCGCCAAACGGGACGACTTGGTCGCACGCGGTCTTTACCGAAACGTGCGCGCTGTCGATACGGACGTGTGGGATTTCGCAGAAGTTAATTTGGATGTGCGTGCACACCGGAATCAACGCGTATCCGCCGACAACGTCCCGTATACGCCTATTCTGGAACACGTTGTAACTTTGTGTACACACATCGGATCGAGACGAAACTTGTGCCATCGGACTCATAGCAATATTAGAAGTTTGGTTCGATTCTGAGAACATTGACAAAATCGCGTATCGTGGGCCCCACAAGCTCCACTTGACGGGCGATTTTGTGATCGGCTCATCGGAATCCAATTCTGGAAGTTCCGTTGGATTCGTATCATCGTTCCTGACTTGTTAACACTAAGTTTGACGAATTTGGAGACCTTTGACCCTGACATACTTTTCGATGCAAAGTGGCCCACATGTGAACCCCGCTTTGACCCGGAAATGTCATTTTTGCCCCTGTGTCCAAATTGGACCCAAGGACAGGCATTTCTAGCTATTTAATATTTTTTGGATCTAATGATGATGTTTATTTCAGCAACTGGAGTAGTACCTACAAATCACACTGAGACCAGAGCTACAGTTGGAGCCAGAACCCCAGGCAAGTGTACCTTGCCAAAACCTGCAGCTTTGCTACTTATTTCCTTGACTTGTTAGTTATCAGTGGGCAAGTATACCTTGCCAACTTTACAGTTCTTGTTGCATATTTTCTTGCTTTATTTATATCATTGTGCATGCTTGACCTAGGACCGTGTGACTTACTTAGCGTCCGATTATTAGTCGGGTGCCAACACCGTACGCGATATTGTGTATGTCATCTAGAGATGGACATTCGTGACCCCTTTACATTCTCGTACTTGTCTTATCAAGTACATTATACCCAGGATACTTGACACTGTTCATGAGACAGGATCCTTCTGATATATTCATGGTGATTCTGTATAGGATACAGGTTTTATGACATAAACATTATATTCATAGACATCATATGACTTGCTGCATTAGTATTGATCTTGCGTGTCATGGACATGAGACGTATGATTAGATTGGGTGGGGAGAGACACACAGGCTACAGGCTGATTTATATATATATTTATTATGGTGAGGACTTAGACTCTATATCAGAGCTAGGCACTCTACTAGTGTTATATTTATTGTGAGGCCTCAGACTCTATATCAGAGCTAGGCACTCTACTAGTGATATTACTGCTACCGGCTCCCCAATACAGAGCTTGTAGTGGCTCAGCCTGAGTACTCGTGATGCTCTCATCTTGCATTTCACATAGATGGTTATATAGCTCACCCTATTTATCTCATTTACTATTACACTGCATTTTGGTATGTTGATTTCTGTACCTTGTTATGTCCCCTGAGGACCTGGATACCGGATTATGTCCCCAGGAATAGCTGACGAGATATATTCCAAGGTATACGGGACCGAAGCATTAGCATTGGCAAGAGCAGGTGCCTACATTGGAGCAGAACCAGGATCTGAGGACGAGATTATACCAGAGGATTTCTCTTGAGTATTGGCTTGAGATACTCATTTATTTCTCTTTCTAGTTATTTTATTTCCAGTCTATTTCATTGATGTATCAGACTTATTCTCAGATTGTTCTCCGAGACACCTTTATTGAGATTTGTTAGTTTATTTTATTTGCATTTATCCTGGCATATGATCTGTGATATCTGTTGTGGATGAGATTAGAATAGACTGTGACTTGTACCATTGGATCTATTTATTGATATATTACAGCTTAAGTATGCCCCGATGGATCCATTAAATTGGGTTTGTCCATCGGTACGTGCTGCTGGCCATTGCCACGTGTCTAGTCCCTCGGTATTTTGGGACTGGGGCGTGACATGGTTTTTGTGGTTGCCCATGCAGGTCTACGACTAAATTGTTCGATTTCAACTTAGGGACCGAGCAAGCCTGCAATAAGAATAGGATAAGTTTTTAGGATCTCATCCACTCGCTTGAAAACGTTCTTGATATCTATATCGTATTCGAATTAAATTTTCTTGCATCATGCCTTGATTCCAGTGCGCCTCTTATAGTTTATTTTTGATGCAGAGTAATGGATTCAAGAGCAAACAATAAAACTCTAGCAAACACACCAATAGGTGCGGTAGCCACCTACGGAGAAGATGAAGTGGCGCCATTGAGTGGAGATCCCTCTACTCACCAAGGCAGCCAAGCAGATCAGCATGCTTCTAGATTTCGACGTGATGACATTCCACCACCTCCGCAGTTCGTTCCACCAATGCCTGTATTCCCACAAGGGCAAGCTATGGACGGGCAACAGATATTTCAAATAATCTACGCAATGATGCAAGCTCAACAGCAGATTCAACACGAGGCTCTGCATCACAGCCTAGCACTTGTACTGGAGAAGGCGAATCTACCAGCACGACGGCCAACAACGGGATCTATCACCGATTTCTGCCAACTTAAGCCTCATACCTTCTCAGGAAAGGAGGAGCCCACAGAAGTTCATGAGTGGCTCACCAACACACAATACCAGTTGGAAGCAGCTGAGCTTCTAAGAGAACGTTGGATGACTGCCGTCAGAATGCAGTTAACGGATAATGCACATCACTGGTGGCTATCTGAGGAGACACGGCTCGAACCAGACCGAGTCACTTGGAAAGAGTTCTCTAGACTCTTTCAAGAGATATACATCCCAGCTGTTGCACGATCAGAACTCAGAGACAAGTTCAACCGCCTTATCCAAGGAAATATGACAGTTGAAGAGTTTAACGCAGAATTTATTCGTTTAAGTCGCTTTGCCCCAACCCTGATCCCGATAGAAGAAGAGAAGGCCGAGAAGTTCTTCGACCGACTGAACTTCGAGCTACAAAGACTGATCGTATCCGTTGTACCTACTTCTTACTCGGACGTCCTTGCAGCAGCCCGACGCATGGAGTGCGTCGTCAAGAGAGAGACCAACCTGAAGCAGCCTTCCACATCCGCACCAACCAGAGCAGCACAAGAGGAGTCTGCAAAGCGTCAACAAATAAATCCACCACCGAGAGCAGCACCAAGAGCCTCATTCCTTCCTACTTGTTACTACTGTGGTAAGATAGGCCATATTGAAAAAGAACGCAGACGCAAGCTGGGAATGTGCTTAATTTGCGGATCCAGACAACACTTAGCCAGAGAATGCACAACGCATCGAGGAGAAACACCGATGAATAACCGAAAAGCCTTACCAGCACCGGGAGGATATCAGCCGAGGCCACCCTTGGTACCACAAGCCGCACTCTTCCAGCAGGCCCAGCAGCAGCCGAGGAATCCACCACAAGGACGAGGACAAGCTTATGCGATGACCTTGGAGGATGCACAGATTCATGGAGTAGCTAATGCATGTAAGTTTTCGTAGTTATCTGTTTCTAGATTTGTTTTATCTCGTGCCTATTGGTTCATGACCCTAGCCTTAACCTAGTAATGTTGAACTTGATAATAATCTAGAATGTTTTTATAATTGATAACATAATATGTTTTATAAGTAAGGAACTGTAGTCTTCTAAATCTCCTTTATACGGGAGATTGCATAACTTTTAATGCTTAGGGAAATAATTTTTCCTTTGTATTATCCTTACACCCTCAACCTTGATTACCCTTGATCATGATGTGCTTCGAACAATATTTACAACCGTGTCATCTCTGTTGACCGGTTATTCTTTGATTGTAGGACGCAATCCTCTTAAGGGGGGTAGATTGTAAACCCCTTGATTTTCAAGAATTTATAATTTGGATTTTTTACAATTTTTCTGGAATTTTCAGGAATTTTCTGTAATTAAAACCTAGGCATTTGGTAATTAAATGATTTTTAATTACTATTAAATAGTATTAAAATATTATGGAAATAATATTTTATGGTGTAAAATGGAAAACTGGACATAGGGTAATTTTTCGGAAATTTATTGGACTCCGGAAGCATTTATAAAGCCCTAAAAACTATTAATAAATAAACCACTTTAAACCCTGAAATAAACCGGGTTTATTTGAAATAAACCAAACCAAACCAACCAAGACCCGGTTCAGTTGAACCGAACCCAGCCTTATTGGGTCGGGTCGGATCTAAACCCGACCCGAAACCCGACAACCCAAACCCATACTTAAATAATAGCGGGTTGGGCCGGATTCATGTGAACCCGACCCGCGGACCCATAACCCGAACCCATGACTGAACCCTAATCCCAATTCTCATCGAGATTACTGTTCACAACCTTTAAATGTCCTCGAACTGTGTGCCCCGCCGCCGCCGCAACCCTATCTCACTTCTCTCCGCCGCCCGCAGCATCTCCGGTCGCCGCAGAGCTACCCTCGACTGAACGGCTCCTCCTCCCGACGACACCTCCCTCCTTCCGGACCTCCCAGCCTGCACAGCGACCCACGGCCACCTCTTCCGCCGGATTTCCCCTCCCCCTCTCGCCGGAGTAGACCAGACCCACACCGCCGTGCCCTCGCCTGACCCTCGCCGTCCTCCTCCTCAACTTCCTCCTCCGCTCGTCCCCCGCTCGACTCATCCCCAGCCACCTACCTCGGCCAGTCTCTCCTCCACCGCCCAAGTCGAACTCTCCAACCCCTCCGTCTCCTCAGCCTCGAGAGCCCAGGCCGCCTCTATGCGCCGCTGTCCCACCCGCCGGAGAGCACTGCGCCGACGATCCCTCCCACTCTTCTCCTCCATCTTTCCCAGCGCCGCCCAAGGGTCGCAGCACCGACGACGGAGCCGACCTGACCCTGCCGACTCCCTCACCAACTGAACTCAGCCGCCACAGCCTCGCCGGACTTCCCAAACCACCACCAATACTTTAACCTCACCATCGTCCCCGACTTCTGATAACCATCACCCGAGCGCCGCCCGCAGCCCTAGCCCGACCTCGTCGACCCCGAGCCCGGCTCCCTCTGGCGAAGCCCCCGCCGCTGGTCGCCTGAACCCTAGCACGGCACAGGACACAGTTCGTGTCGGACACAGCAACTCGATACGGACACGAAACAGTACCCGGATATGAGAAATTATCGTTCACGGAGCCCTGTTCAGGTAACCCGTTCTCTCTCCTCGTTACCCCGTTTTCGATTCCGTCAGTTGTGTCGTGTAGAATGTATAACCCCCTTGATGCCCGTGCAACCCGCTCGGTGCGTCGCGTCCTGTGGTGATCGCGAACCGCGATCCCAAAACAGGAAAACCAACGCCCTGTTTTACCCCGGAACTGAGTGCGTCCTGCTAAACGGGACGACTTGGTAGCACGCTGTCTTTACCGAAATGTGTGCGCTGTCGATACGGACGTATAGGATTTTGCAGAAGTTGATTTGGATGTGCGTGCACACCGGAATCAACGCGTATCCGCCGACAACGCCCGTATCTGCCTATTCTGGAACACGTTGTAACTTTGTGTACACACGTCAGATCGAGACGAAACTTATGCCATCGGACTCGTAGCAATACACTGGTCCTGTGACCCAAGTTTGGTTCGATTCTGAGAACGTTGACAAAATCGCGTATCGTGGGCCCCACAAGCTCCACTTGACGGGCGATTTTGTGATCGGCTCATCGGAATCCAATTATGGAAGTTTCGTTGGGTTCGTATCATCGTTCCTGACTTGTTGACACTAAGTTTGATGAATTTGGAGATATTTGACTCTGACACGCTTTTCGGTGCAAAGTGGCCCACATGTGGACCCCGCTTTGACCCAAAAATGTCATTTTTGCCCCTGTATCCAAATTGGACCCAAGGACAGGCGTTTCTAGCTATTTGATATTTTTTGGATCTAATGGTGATGTTTATTTCAGCAATCGGAGTAGTACCTGCAAATCACACTGAGACCAGAGCAACAGTTGGAGCCAGAACCCCAGGCAAGTGTACCTTGCCAAACCCTACAGCTTTGCTACTTATTTTCTTGACTTGTTAGTTATCAGTGGGCAAGTATACCTTACCAACTTTACAGTTCTTGTTGCATATTTCCTTGCTTTATTTATATCATTGTGCATGCTTGACCTAGGACCGTGTGACTTACTTAGCGTTCGATTATTAGTCGGGTGCCAACACCGTACGCGATGTTGTGTATGTCTTCTAGAGATGGACATTCGTGACCCCTTTACATTCTTGTACTTGTCTTATCAAGTATATTATATCCAGGACACTTGACACTATTCATAAGACAGGATCCTTCTGAGATATTCATGGTGATTCTGTATAGGATACAGGTTTTATGACATAGACATTATATTCATAGACATCATATGACTTGCTGCATTAGTATTGATCTTGCATGTCATGGACATGAGACGTGTGATTACATTGGGTGGAGAGAGACACACAGGCTACAGGCTGATTTATATATATATTTATTATGGTGAGGACTTAGACTCTATATCAGAGCTAGGCACTCTACTAGTGTTATATTTATTGTGAGGCCTCAGACTCTTATCAGAGCTAGGTACTCTACTATTGATATTACTGCTACCGGCTCCCCGACACAGAGCTTGTAGTGGCTCAGCCTGAGTACTCGTGATGCTCTCATCTTACATTTCACATAGATGGTTATATAGCTCACCCTATTTATCTCATTTACTATTACACTGCATTTTTGCATGTTGATTTCTGTACCTTGTTATGTCCCCTGAGGACCTGGATACCGGATTATGTCCCCAGGAATAGCTGACGAGATCTATCCTGAGGTATACGGGACCGGAGCATTAGCATTGGCAGGAGCAGGTGCCTACATTGGAGCAGAACCAGGATCTGAGGACGAGATTGTACCAGAGGATTTCTCCTGAGTATTGGCTTGAGATACTTATTTATTTCTCTTTCTAGTTATTTTATTTCCAGTCTATTTCATTGACGTATCAGACTTATTCTCGAATATTTCTCCGAGACACCTTTATTGAGATATGTTAGTTTATTTTATTTGTATTTATCCTGGCATATGATTTATGATATCTGTTGTGGATGAGATTAGAATAGATTGTGACTTGTACCATTAGATCTATTTATTGATATATTACAGCTTAAGTATGCCCCAATGGATCCATTAAATTGGGTTTGTCCATCGGTGCGTGCTGCTGGCCATTGCCACGTGTCTAGTCCCTCGGTATTTTAGGACTGGGGCGTGACATGGTTTTTGTGGTGGCCCATGCAGGTCTACGACTAAATTGTTCGATTTCAACTTAGGGACCGAGCAAGCCTGCAATAAGAATAGGATAAGTTTTTAGGATCTCATCCACTCGCTTGAAAACGTTCTTGATATCTATATCGTATTCGAATTAAATTTTCTTGCATCATGCCTTGATTCCAGTGTGCCTCTTATAGTTTATTTTTGATGTAGAGTAATGGATTCAAGAGCAAACGATGAAACTCCAGCAAACACACCAATAGGTGCGGTAGCTACCTACGGAGAAGATGAAGTGGCGCCATTGAGTGGAGATCCCTCTACTCACCAAGGCAGCCAAGCAGATCAGCATGCTTCTAGATTTTGGCGTGATGACATCCCACCGCCTCCACAATTCGTTCCACCAATGCCTGTATTCCCACAAGGGCAAGCTATGGACGGGCAACAAATGTTTCAAATAATCTACGCAATGATACAAGCTCAACAGCAAATTCAACACGAGGCTCTATGTCATAGCCTAGCACTTGTACTGGAGCAGGCGAATCTACCAGCACGACGGCCAATGACGGGATCTATCACCGATTTCTGCCAGCTGAAGCCTCGTACCTTCTCAGGAAAGGAGAAGCCCACAGAAGTTCATGAGTGGCTCACAAACACACAATACCAGTTGGAAGCAGCTGAGCTTCCAAGAGAACGTTGGATGACTGCCGTCAGAATACAGTTAACGGATAATGCACATCACTGGTGGCTATCTGAGGAGACACGGCTCAGACCAGACCGAGTCACTTGGGAAGAGTTCTCTAGACTCTTTCAAGAGATATACATCCCAGCTGTTGCACGATCAGAACTCAGAGACAAGTTCAACCGCCTTATCCAAGGCAATATGACAGTGGAAGAGTACAACGCAGAATTTATTCGTCTAAGTCGCTTCACCCCAACCCTGATCCCAAGGAAGAAGAGAAGGCCGAGAAGTTCTTCGACGGACTGAACTTCAAGCTACAGAGACTGATCGAATCCGTTGCACCTACTTCTTACTCGGACGTCCTTGCAGCAGCCCGACGCATGGTGCGCGTCGTCAAGAGAGAGACCAACCTGAAGCGGCCTTCCACATCCGCACCAACCAGAGCAGCACAAGAGGAGTCTACAAAGCGTCAACAAATAAATCTACCACCGAGAGCAGCACCAAGAGCCTCATTCCTTCCTACTTGTTACTACTGTGGCAAGATAGGCCATATTGAAAAAGAATGCAGACGCAAGCTGGGAATGTGCTTAATTTGCGGATCCAGACAACACTTAGCCAGAGACTACACAACGCATCGAGGAGAAACAACGATGAATAACCGAGAAGCCTTACCAGCACCGGGAGGATATCAGCCGAGGCCACCCTTGGCACCACAAGCAGCACTCTTCCAGCAGGCCCAGCAGTAGCCGAGGAATCCACCACAAGGACGAGGACAAGCTTATGCGATGACCTTGGAGGATGCACAGATTCATGGAGTAGCTAATGCACGTAAGTTTTCGTAGTTATCTGTTTCAAGATTTGTTTTATCTTGTGCCTATTGGTTCGTGACCCTAGCCTTAACCTAGTAATATTGAACTTGCTAATAACCTAGAATGTTTTTATAATTGATAACCTAATATGTTTTATAAGTAAGGAACTGTAGTCTTCTAAATCTCCTTTATACGAGAGATTGCATAACTTTTAATGCTTAGGGAAATAATTTTTCCTTTGTATTATTCTTGCACCCTCAACCTTGATTCCCCTTGATCATGATGTGCTTCGAACAATATTTGCAACCATGTCATCTCTGTTGACCGGTTATTCTTTGATTGCGAGGACGCAATCCTCTTAAGGGGGTAGATTGTAAACCCCTTGATTTTCAAGAATTTCTAATTTGGATTTTTCACAATTTTTTTGGAATTTTCTGTAATTAAAACCTAGGCATTTAATAATTAAATTATTTTTAATTACTGTTAAATAGTATTAAAATATTATGGAAATAATATTTTATGGTGTAAAATGGAAAATTGGACATAGGGTAATTTTTTGGAAATTTATTGGACTCAGGAAACATTTATAAAGCCCTAAAAACTATTAATAAATAAACCACTTTAAACCCTGAAATAAACCGGGTTTATTTGAAATAAACCAAACCAAACCAACCCATACCCGGTTCAGTTGAACCGAACCCAGCCTTATTGGGTCAGGTCGGATCTAAACCCGACCCAAAACCCGACAACCCAAACCCATACTTAAATAATAGCGGGTCGGGCCGGATTCATGTGAACCCGACCCGCGGACCCATAACCCGAACCCATGCCTGAACCCTAATCCCAATTCTCATCGAGATTACTGTTCACAACCTATAAATGTCCTCGAACTATGTGCCCCGCCGCCGCCGCAACCCTATCTCACTTCTCTCCGTCGCCCGCAGCAGCTCCGGCCGCCGCAGAGCCACCCTCGACTCAACGGCTCCTCCTCCCGACGACACCTCCCTCCTTCCGGACCTCCCAGCCTGCACAGCGACCCGCGGCCACCTCCTCCGCCGGATTTCCCCTTTCCCTCTCACCGGAGTAGACCAGACCCACATCGCCGTGCCCTCGCCTGACCCTCGCCGTCCTCCTCCTCAACTTCCTCCTTCGTTCGACCCCCGCTCGACTCATCCCCAGCCACTTACCTCGGCCAGTCTCTCCTCCACCGCCCTAGTCGAACTCTCCAACCCCTCCGTCTCCTCAGCCTCGAGAGCCCAGGCCGCCTCGCTGCGCCGCTGCCCCACCCGCCGGAGAGCACTGCGCCGACGATCCCTCCCACTCTTCTTCTCCATCTTTCCCAGCGCCGCCCGAGGGCCGCACCACCGACGATGGAGCCGACCTGACCCTGTCGACTCCCTCACCAACTGAACTCAGCCGCCACAGCCTCGCCGGACTTCCCAAACCACCACCAACACTTCAACCTCACCAACGTCCCCGACTTCTGATAACCATCACCCGAGCGCCGCCCGCAGCCCTAGCCCGACCTCGCCGACCCCGAGCCCGGCTCCCTCTGGCGAAGCCCCCGCCGCTGGCCGCCTGAACCCTAGCACGGCACAGGACACAGTTCGTGTCGGACACAGCAACTCGATACGGACACGAAACAGTACCCGGATACGAGAAATCATCGTTCACGGAGCCCTGTTCAGGTAACCCGTTCTCTCTCCTCATTACCCCATTTTCGATTCTGTCAATTGTGTCGCGTAGACTGTATAACCCCCTCGATGTTCGTGTAACCCGCTCGGTGCGTCACGTCCTGTAGTGATCGCGAACCGCGATCCAAAAACAGGAAAACCAATGCCCTATTTCACCCCGAAACTGAGTGCGTCCCGCCAAACGGGACGATTTGGTCGCACGCGATCTTTACCGAAACATGCGCGCTGTCGATACGGACATATGGAATTTTGCAGAAGTTGATTTGGATGTGCGTGCACACCGAAATCAACGCGTATCCGCCGACAATGCCCCGTATCCGCATATTTTGGAACACGTTGTAACTTTGTGTACACACGTCGGATCGAGACAAAACTTGTGCCATCGAACTCATAGCAATACACTGGTCCTGTGACCCAAGTTTGGTTCGATTCTGAGAACGTTGACAAAATCGCGTATCGTGGGCCCCACAGGCTCTACTTGACGGGCGATTTTGTGATCGGCTCATCAAAATCTAATTATGGAAGTTCCGTTGGATTCGTATCATCGTTCCTGACTTGTTGACACTAAGTTTGATGAATTTGGAGACCTTTGACCCTGACAAGCTTTTCGGTACAAAGTGGCCCACAGGTGGACCCCACTTTGACCCGAAAATATTATTTTTGTCCCTGTGTCCAAATTGGACCCAAGGACAGGCGTTTCTAGCTATTTGATATTTTTTGGATCTAATGGTGATGTTTATTTCAGCAACCAGAGTAGTACCTGCAAATCACACTGAGATCAGAGCTACAGTTGGAGCCAGAACCCCAGGCAAGTGTACCTTGCCAAACCCTGCAGCTTTGCTACTTATTTCCTTGACTTGTTAGTTATCAGTGGGAAAGTATAACTTGCCAACTTTACAGTTCTTGTTGCATATTTTATTGCTTTATTTATATCATTGTGCATGCTTGACCTAGGACCGTGTGACTTACTTAGCGTCCGATTATTAGTCGGGTGCCAACACCGTACGCGATGTTGTGTATGTCATCTAGAGATGGACATTTGTGACCCCTTTACATTCTCGTACTTGTCTTATCAAGTACATTATACCCAGGATACTTGACACTGTTCATGAGACAGGATCCTTCTGAGATATTCATGGTGATTCTGTATAGGATACAGGTTTTATGACATAGACAATATATTCATAGACATCATATGACTTGTTGCATTAGTATTGATCTTGCGTGTCATGGACATGAGACGTGTGATTACATTGGGTGGGGAGAGACACACAGGCTACAGGCTGATTTATATATATATTTATTATGGTGAGGACTTAGACTCTATATCAGAGCTAGGCACTCTACTAGTGTTATATTTATTGTGAGGCTTCAGACTCTATATCAGAGCTAGGCACTCTACTAGTGATATTACTGCTACCGGCTCCCCGATACAGAGCTTGTAGTGGCTCAGCCTGAGTACTCGTGATGCTCTTATCTTGCATTTCACATAGATGGTTATATAGCTCACCCTATTTATCTCATTTACTATTACACTGTATTTTGGCATATTGATTTCTGTACCTTGTTATGTCCCCTGAGGACCTGGATACCGGATTATGTCCCCAGGAATAGCTGACGAGATCTATCCCGAGGTATACGGGACCGGAGCATTAGCATTGGCAGGAGCAGGTGCCTACATTGGAGCAGAACCAGGATCTGAGGACGAGATTGTACCAGAGGATTTCTCCTGAGTATTGGCTTGAGATACTCATTTATTTCTCTTTCTAGTTATTTTATTTCCAGTCTATTTCATTGATGTATCAGACTTATTCTCGGATTGTTCTCCGAGACACCTTTATTGAGATATGTTAGTTTATTTTATTTGTATTTATCCTGGCATATGATCTGTGATATCTGTTGTGGATGAGATTAGAATAGACTGTGACTTGTACCATTGGATCTATTTATTGATATATTACAGCTTAAGTATGCCCCGATGGATCCATTAAATTGAGTTTGTCCATCGGTGCGTGCTGCTGGCCATTGCCACGTCTCTCCCTCGGTATTTTGGGACTGGGGCGTGACACATATCCTTGATAAAATTATTGGTACCGACTTACCTCAGGGCTTGGCTCTTGTCCATCTTGTGAGTCAGCATAGGCATGCGAGGACGAGTTCCTATTTAACTAACTCAGGGGTATATGCATCTATATGCCTCCATTTTTCCTGTATGATACTTTTGTGCATTTATTCATTAGTTACTTTCTACAGTTATCTTTTATTTCTTTGATTTATGATGTGATTTCTTGAGCTTTCTTGTGTGTTCCAGCTCGACTAGCCTTGGTGAAATTTTGATGCTAGAATTTTTCTAAGGAGGGTAGAGATGTCACACCCGATTCCAGATTTGATATTTTTTGAATTTCTAGAATTTAATTTTTCTGATAATGTATTCCTGCTGTATTTCTCATGTTGGTTCCTGTCATTTTATTTATTATTATTTTTTTGTTGTTGAGAGAGACTACCCGAGATCGGTAGAATACCTATCGGCATTGGCATAGACCCAGTTTAGGACCCGCATATATAATGGAGACTTGGTTCGGATCATTTGATTGAATCCATGACTAAACCATCTTTCTCTTCGCTTAGTATATATATGAGTATTTTCTATCTCTCACTCATTTCCTCATTTCACTCTTATTGCTTCCTTCTTCCTCCTCTCCCTCAAGCTCCCTCTAGCCAAACACTAACCCTAGGAAGAAATTGTTGTGACTTGGACCGATAAAGGTAGAGACTAGGATCCACCCAAGGCAAGTATATCTTGCTCAATGGTGAAGCATTAATTTTTGGATTTTTATACATATATATTATTTTAAAAATATATTTGATAAAAAATATTCTTATTGATTTGTTGATCATATTTAGTTCTTGGAGTTTTGGATTTTGATGAGTATATTTAAGTAGATCTGAATTTAAAGTTTAGAATTTGTATGGGTTATATGTGTTTTTCATGGTTTTGATATACTAAAACTTGGTATTTTAGAAAAAAATAGTTTTTGTGGTGGATGTAGCACTTCATTTCGATCATTTTGGCTTTTGATTCACTTGATTCAGAGTTAAAATAAAGTTTTTATGAAGAAAATAAAATTTTGGTTTTTGGAGCTTTTCTGCCATGGTTGAACTTGTTGTCTGGAGAAGATGAAGTGCTCGCTCATACAACCAGCATCATATACGACAGAGAGTATTATACGGCATAAACTCGGTGCCGCATATACCTTCCAGCATACGTTCATCTTGTTAGATGCATGACTGTTTATTACACAGTATTTTGGAACTAAGTCCTTGAACTCCTTGTGTATTCACTCGATGAATAAATAAAAATTTTGCTAAGTCCAAAGGAAACACCCTTACGGCTGAGAGAGCATGCGGCAAGCAGACTTATGCGGCAGTGCCGTTATGCGCCTCTTTTCTTTGTGGACATATAACTCTGCTTTGCCCTTGCACATCTTTTTATGATTCTTGTCTTATCTTCCTGACATATTTTTATGGAATGTCACATCAATCATCTTTAGTCAATTCTATCTCTGAAACGCATTTAATGACCCATCACTCAGCACTTTGGTGCATGCGGCCAGTGAGTCCATGCAGCCAGTGGGTCCATGCGGCCAGTAAGTCTATACGGCCAGTGAGTCCATGCAACCAGTGGGCGCATGCGGCCAGGAATTATTGTGTGTATTTTCTGTTCCTTTTAATTATGTCCATTTAATAACTCCTTTTAGTGATTATTGTTGTGTGCTTTCTTATGACGATACAAGTTTATATTACTAGACAAGTTTTGTATGTAGTTCATGAGACAAGTTTATGTACGAGTTTATAATCCTCACGATACCGTGGAAATGTTTGTGTATGAAAATTTATTGCATTTAGCATCGGGCAATCGAGTGTGAGTATTACCCAATGTATCGCGTGTCACGAATATGATAACTCATGAAAAGCTCATACTCATGACTCGTCATTCTAGGGAGTTCTCAAGTGTCCACGTCTCATGAACTTAAAATAATTAGTAATAATTAAACAAAATAAGATTTACCTATATCATTAGGAGGGAAGAATATTGCTATCGGCTACCCCAATCTCTAAGGGCCCCATGTAGCATGGACCAACCCTGATAGGCAAGGGCTCCATGACTGACCAAGTTTACGCGTGCTGCGGCACTTACAAGACAAGTTTATATACAAGTTTATGTTACAAGGAAAGTTTATGTTTATAAGATAATTTTATGATCACAAGTTTAAGTTTATGCTTACAAGTTCAAATTTAAGTTTATGACAAGTAATAAGTTATGTTGTAGTGATATTGAATGTGCATTTAAGTTACCCGACAAGCGTACCCTTGGCCATCCGGGTTGACTGCAGTGCCGGTGGTAGCAATATTCTTAAAATATGCATTTAGTAATTAAGGCCTGTGAGAACCCTAGCTAGTTAATTGTAGCAAGCTGTAGAGCTGTTTGGCTGTGCAATTAATGATGTTACTTTTATTATAGCTCACTTTTCTAGTTTTATTTCTCTCGACACGTGGTTAGAGTACAATTTTTTGCTCGGATGAAGGACTACAACCCCGGTCCTTATTTGGTTTAAGGGTTGCGGTCCCGATCCAGAGTAGTTTATATGCCCTCTTGCCGCTCGTTGCCTTACTTTCCTTTATAGCACTTGTTATCAGTTCTCCAGTATATTTTTGAGAGAAGTATATTGGTACCATACAAGTCTCGACCCACTTTTTTTCTTACATGTCTCTTTTCTGCTAATGTTGTGATATGTTTTGTCTATCACCTTGAGCTCCTTTGTGGTAATTATTGCTTGGGGTTCTGACCCCACTGGTTTTGTATGGCCAGATTACCCCGAGGAGAATCAGGATCCACCGCACTTCCAGTAAGATGGCATGCACTCGGAGGACTACGGCTGAAGCTCGCGAGTAGGTTTCCTTTCTTCACCCACTACTAGAATAAGCGGGATTAGCGACATTTTTAGCGACTCCAGGTAAAAACGTCGCTAATTTAGCGACTCCATGTAAAAACGTCGCTAGACGTTGCTAATTGGCGATATTTAGCGACGTTTAGCAACTTTTATTGAGTTTTTAAAAGATTAGTCGCTATAAGTTCAATTTAGGTCGCTAAACGTGCTAATATGTTTTATTTAGCGACGTTTAGCGACATTTTTAGCAACGTATATATTTTGGACATTTAGCGACGTCATTAGCGACGTTCATGGCGTCGCTAAATTAGTGACATCATTATTGTCGTCGCTAATATGTCGCTAAATTCTAAATTAGCGACATCATTATTGGCGTAGCTAAATCATCGCTAATTTTTTTACTTAGAGCTGATTCCCCCCATTTCATGCAATCTCTCCCTCTCCCTCTCCCAAAATTCAAACCCGCTCTCGATCTCTCCCGTTCCGGCTCCTCCTTCCTTCCTCCGGCGACCCCCCTCGGCCGCGTCCTCCCCCTCCGGCTCCTCTCCTCCCTCCGGTGCCCCCTCCTCCCTCCCGGCGACCCCCCTCCAGTCGCGTCCTCCCCCCTCCTCCTCCTATAGGTAAACCCTAACTCTCTCTCTCTCTCTCTCTCTCTCTCTCTCAGGACACACATGGCACTGACACGACACACACACGTTACTGACACTGACACACACACTGACACGACACACACACGTGACCTAGGATTAAGGTTAGGGTTAGGGTTTTTGACTTGGGGTTAGGGTTGGACGTGGAGTATCGAGTGATAGGGTCGTGGTGAATAAGAAGTCGAATGAATAAAATTTGGTGAGTATATGAGTTTGTAAATTCAATCGAACCTTCGCTATGAAAATTATTGGTCCTAATTGTAATAGAAAACAAGTTACCAAAATAAAAATATTCATGGATACCAAATATAACAAAATCCTAATAATATAACTAATTATACAAATCAACCATGACCATCATCGCCTTTTGAAACATTGATTGCAAGGAAACTCGACTTTGGAGTGGATAATAATAAGATTTGGGGTTACAGTTTATGTTAAATGAATAAGGAGAATAAATAAATTTATTCTAAGAAAGACAATACACAATAACTCAAGTAAATTTGTAACATCTTTAATGAATAAAATTTAGATAGTATATGAGTTTATAAATTCAATGGAACCTTGGCTATGAAAACTACTGGTCCTAATTGTGATAGAAAACAAGTTACCAAAATAGAACTAATCCTGGATACCAAATATAACGACATCCTAATAATAGATTTTATAATGCCGTTCAGTTTGGTTCGTGCAGGTTTGTGTTTAAAAATTTGCAATTTGGGCCTAATGATTCAGTTGAACCAAATATATCAAATGCATACCCATATTGAACCATAAAGCATGATTTGTCATATTGTTGTCTTAAAATTTCAACTTCAACTGTATTTGTGATCATAAGACACTTCAAAAGTGATCTTGAATTTCAACCATCTTGTTTTAATCCTATGATAACATCTTTTCAATCTCTTGATGATCTATAATTCATAAATGCTGAAAGCTATCGGTTCTAGTGTCTATCCGTCAATGTGTACTCCCTCATTTTATTTTACTTTTGGTTGAAGTTACATTGTGTATTGTCTATTTTCATCATACTAATCATTAAATTCATGGATTCCAAAGGGTATATTCAAAATTATAGTGTCAATTTTTGTTGTTCTCTAACCCCAATCAATAGGTCATCAACAAACAACATGCAGCATGGAACTCTGATATGGAACTCCATCGGTAATGACAAAATGTTGATCCTTGATGTAAACTGATGGTAATAGAAAATTATACCGTCTCTCCATGAGTATATGTCGATTGTAATCTCAATATAAGGAGTTTTGTCTTGTATGTTAATAGAAAATGTTGATCCTTAAGTCATATAGACCATATGTAGACTCTTATTTTCTCTATCTTTTCATTAATATTCTTAGTAAATTGCCTCCATAGTAGATCTTCTCGACATAAAATCAGATTGATTCTCTAATTTTTTTTGTTTTTTCTTAGACTTTGTTCACTTGCTCTCCCAAAGTTTCATGGTATGTCTTATTAGCTTGACTCCTTAATAGTTATTACAATTATGTATATCTCTTTTGTTTTTATATGTAGGTATTATCATAGTTCTCCAATCATTAAGAAATTCTCCAAGTCATTAGGATTTGGTTTTGGTTGAATAAATTAGTTAGTCATATCAAACATTACTCTTCTAAAAAAATGCATACCTCAATAGAAGTAACATTATGTAAAGGTTGTTTAATTTTTGAAGTAGTAATTTTACGGTAATAACAATATGACCTATAATGAACTACTTATTGTATGAGTATGTTGGACTGTGGATGACCATAAGTTCATTAAAAAGAAATAAATCATATTGAAAGCATGGGGCGGTCGCCCAACTCGTCCACCCTCTGGGCCGTCCCTGAGAAGGTGATGAGTATTATTTGACGAAGCACATGTGCACTGGGATAACCTAACCGTTGATGCCAAATATAGAATGATGGAGAGTTACCGAGTTAACCAATAGATCAATGAGGAGACTACGTTACAGACACTGACGCACACACTGACATGACACATATACTGACACTGACACTGACACACACACAGACACTGACTACGTTACAGACACTGACACACACACTGACACTGACACACACTAAAAGTCTAAAACATCGTATGCAAATGTATAAAATATTAATTATAGAGAGGGGGTTTACAACATTGCTAACTTTTGATATTTAACAACGTGTAGGCTTGTTTTGATATGTTTAGAGACATTTTGGTTCGACTCTAAATGCTACTATATACATCAAAAAATGGCATAGGACAAGTTTTATTTCCTTTAGTTAGTGTGGGTAGTGATGTGGAGTAAGTGCATATGAGTATCAAGCTACGAGGTGAGTTAAGATAAGATAGGGTATGAGAGTTAGAGTATTGATACTCGGGTATTTCCTTTAGATAGAGTTACTCTCATGTTTTATGATTCGTATCATTATTATACTGCAACAAACAAGTAGTTTTATTATTACTATCATTATTATACTACAACAAACAATTTATAGGCAGGGCTGCTGAGGGTATGTCTTAAGTAATATCTGTTATCAATTATATTCTTTGTGAGTCATCTAATTCTTCCATTCCGCATTATTAAGGGTATGTCTTAAGTAATATATGTTATCAATTATATTCTTTGTTTTCATCTATCTTACCAGATGGCACCCAAGAGAGACACCTCCTACTGTTAAGGAGGAAGTGATGCCTCCTACTGTTAAGGAGGAAGAGATACCACCTGTTGTATCTCAGACGGGGAGTTCCAGTCACCCAGCACCTATAGCGGCTGTATCTCAGACGGGGAGTTCCAGTCACCCAGCACCCATAGCGGAGATTGATCACATAGACGCTGTTTATGCGCAGTATCTGAGGGACTGGTATGTGCCCCAGCGTATTGGATATCCTCGAGATTGATACTGTGATGTTTCATATACTTTTATTGTGGTTATTGTGTGATTATGATACTTATATATTATGCCCATTTTGTGACTGTGATACTTATATATTATGCATTTTGTATGACTGTGATATTTTTATTTTGTGTGTATTGTGTGATTGTGATATTTTATATATTTTTTGTGTTATTTTGTACGCAAAAAATTCAATGGATGGTTGCTCCAGGTCTGTCTATAATATTTGTGTGTATTGTATGACTGTGATACTTTTTATTCATATTAAATTATGTTAATTTACCGATATTGAGTGTTCCGCCGAAGGGGTCGACAAACCCAGAGAATTCAACGGAGGGTTGCTCCGGGTCTATTTTTAATTAGAAATTTATAAATTACAGGAATAATAGTTTGGAATAATTCAGTATTTTTTTTAATTTTTCTGTAAAATTAGCAACGTATTTAGTGACGTTTAGCGACGTTTATACACGTCGCTAAATACGTCGCTAATTAGCGACGTTAATAGCCGTCGCTAATGACGTCACTAAACGTCGCTAAATACGTCGTTGTATGTCGCAAATTGCAGACATGGCAGTACTGCCAGGTCATTAAAGACATCGCTGTCACATCGCTATATAATTCGCTAATTAGCGACGTTTAGCGACATTTTATTACGTCGCTAATTAGTGACTCTGTGTCACTAAACGTCGCTAAGTTAGCGACACATTTAAGTCGCTAAAAATGTCGGTATAGCGACATTTAACGACATTTTTCCTTTCAGCGACGTGCTGATTATCGACTTCTGTAAAACATCGCTAATTACGTCGCTAAACATGATTAGCGATATTTTTTTGTCATTTAGCGACATTTTTCGACGTCGCTAATTTGACTTTTTCTGGTAGTGACCCCACGTAGTATTATTTTATTTTATGGTATTTCAGCAAGAGGCAGTGTTAGCTCCTTATTTTGTGATCACTTCTCTGACTTTGGTCAACATGATGTATATATTAGACCATGGCTGATATATTTGATCATGTATAATTATACTCTGCTAGTGCAATATTTTGTATTCACTAGCTTCATGATCATATATGACATATAATTTTGGATGCCTCTTTACTTTCATATATGATATACTCTTGTAATTGTTGTTGATGGATTGAGATACTAGGATTTATTGGCCTTAGGACTGACGTCACAACATGCTAGAGTCCACCCATATGTCTTTTAGACAACCTTAGCACATTGCGGCTTACTTCGGTATTCTGCAAGGTGTGGTTGGCCACGTCAGTCCTCATATTTACCCAGTATTCTGGGAACGAGGCGTGACAACATGTAACTCATCCAGTTTTCTTTATATATTTTATGTTTTATTTTCTTGTTTCCCAGTGCACTTTACATATTACCTGGTAGTTGCATGTTGCTTAGGATATTATAGATCTTTGTTGTATTGCTGGTTTTAGTTCATTAGTTTGGCCTCTTTTGGGGTACTTGCTATTTGGGGTCTGACCCTACTGGTTTTGCTTGGCCAGATCCAGTAGTGGAGCAAGAGGATATTTTGTCTGTTCCCGAGGATGGTGACCACACGGAAGCACCAGACCGATTTAGTGGGTTCTTATCTTATTCACCTGCTTATTGTACATATTCTTTTGTGACATTTATCCCCGAGCACATGTTAGCTCGTATTTTAGATTTTTTATATTGCCTACTGGGCATGACATGATTAGCATATTCTAGACTATAGCTAGAGTTGATCATGTATGACTTACACTCTTCCTAGTTCTTTATTTTGTATTAGTAGCCTTATGATCATCTATGTGTATATGGTTTAGAAAACTTTATTATTTTGCTTCTGATAATCATATTTCTTGTATATTATGATTTCCTGCTTGTGATTGAGATACTAGGATTGCTTGACCTAGGTTGACTAATGGCTTGTAGTATTAACCCTCCATGTCTATTCACAGCCGTGATTGTATTTTGGGGTACTGGATACATAGCTGGCTTTGTCTTCCCCCGTTCTCCAGTATTCTGGTTCTGGGGCGTGACAACAACTTATGTAGCAGCAACAACAACTAATAAAGGGGAAGGGAAGGAAGGATTAGAAGAGGTAGAAGATAGAGATGAGGTTGAAGTATAATAGGTGGCCAGCCAAGAGCTATGGGGGAGAGATATAGCTGGCCAAATAAAAGGGGGGGAGTGGGAATGAGTGTGAAAATGCATTAAATGCTAGGTAAGGTGATGTGAGGGTTTGTGTGTGGGATTAGTACTAGGCTAATAAATGCATAAGGTAATGGTGGAGTATGAGGGGAATTAAATGAAGGGAATGGCTGCCATTTAATGGCTCTACCCTAGCAAGGGTTCATCATTAATGGGTGCAAAGAGGGTGTGAGGTGATGGGTCAACCCAAATTAGAGGGTGGCTGAATTTATTATTCAATGGGTCTAAAAATGGGTTTTTGGTCACGAATATGGTGTTTGGTATTGTATAGAGAGGGAGAATGATGTATGGTGTTGTGTATGAGCAATGTGAGGGTGTGTGAGGGTTTGGGTTGGGTGTTTGGACTAGTTATGAGCTAGGTTAAGTTGGTTGCTCAATATGACTAAAAATTGTATCATAGGTGTTTGTCAATAAATTGAGAGCATGTAGGGTCTCATTTGGATGGAACACAAGTATCATAGATGTAGTAGACTCAAAATAGATCATCATCATATATTGGGTTGCTAGGAACGGGTCGAAGTTGTGTCTCCAATTTCGATTGGAACGGACATAGGTGCAAAGTTTAGGTTCAAATTAGATATTGTGTGACTAATGTCGTGCAATTAAAATAAGGCACAAGAGAGTGTGTTTATGAGTGACAAAAAGGTCAGAATTGAAGACTGGCTCATCTAGGTCAAGGGTGTAAAGTTTGTTGGAAGGCAAAAGCTAGTGTATTGCTCTAAATATTTAAGCAACGGTAAGGTGCAACAAGTGATTCAAAAATGAATAGGTGAATTATAACTCCAATTATTAATCCATAATAACTCTAAATTAAACCCTGAACCAAGATTTGGGTCAGGGTTTTCAACCTACTCTCCTTAGAGCATTTTATCCTTGAAATTAAAGCAAACATATAATAAAACTTTAGACTGAAAATCAATACTACATACATACCTAGGTGTCACGCCCCGGTTCCAAAGATAAGGAACTGAGTCACATGGCAATGGCCAGCAGCACACTTCGACGGGCATCCCAATCTAATGGGCCCGTCGGAGTGCACCTAAGCTGTAAAGTACAATGAATAACCCAACACATAACATATAAATAGTGAATCTAAATCTCATCCACAAGCAACAGATATAAGAGCACATAGAGGTAATCACAAACTACTAATGTGCAGAAAGGAAATGTCACAAGAAAATGTATCATAGTACAAATACTAGAGTAGTCACACGGGAACAAACCCGCTAGTATAAAATACTGGAATGAAAGTAAGCAATGAGATAACTTGGAACGACATCAGATATCTAGATAGTAATACCATCCCAAGGATAAAGTCACTACTAGTGATCAGGCGAAGTCCTCGGGGATGACCTCGTCCTCGGCAATGGGTCCTGCTGCTGGATATGTACCCGGACCGTACTCCTCTGGATAATCCTCCTCGCCTAAACTTGGAAGGAAACCAGGTCCTCAGAGGGACGTAACAAGGTACAAAAATACAGCATGCCAAGTATAACAGAAAGTACAAGTGCAATAACGAGTAATCTAGCATAATCACCTAAGTGAAACACAGTTTGAAGACAATGTTCGATGCGTGGGCTGTCCAAAATAAACCGTAGCTCCGAACACAGAGACACACGGGGCGTACCGTAGCTCCGAACACAGAGTCACACGGGTGATACTAGTACTCGGGATACAGGAATACTACATCAACAGGACATACATATATAGAGCGCGTGCAGAGGAGACCAAAGGTCTAGTAGCCGTCTTCCCCTTCCCAAGCGGTCAACGTTTGTGCGCTGAACCTGAACCTCTATCTAGCAGTCTCTTCGTATAGAAGTAACTATCAACAAATACGACCCTAAGGTCGTCCCAGTCTCCAGTCATGATATCAGTATCAGGATACAGGAAATCTGGCACGATAACTGTGTATGAATGTGTCCTAGGGTGACGATATACACAAGTACATACATCGAGGTGTTACGAACGTCTAGCATTCGTTACAAGACGTTACTACAAACGTCTGCACCCGGTTGTGATCCGAACGCGAAGTAACAATCTTAATCAAACACGCGCAAAATGTATATAATGAAACAAAAATTATCTGGTAACTGAAATACAGGGTGGCAAGATACACTTGCCTGGATCCGACTGCTGGAGATGGGGATCCGGTACAACATCCAAGTCCGCAGGTCCCGTAGTACCTAGAGACAAGACACAAGCTCAATCAATAACTATCACGAGACTGAAATAAGAAATGACACACGTCTAATCATATGTTCAACCTTAGTTACAAGTCACATGGGCACGAAGCTAGAGGGTTGACCAAGGTTGACTAATGGTACGTTACTCCAAATCTGATTAATCACCTATACAATATCATCAACAAATCCTTAATTCTTATATCTTATCCTGGTGTTCAGTAGTTCAAACCAGGATCAAATCCTCAAATTTCACCCTAGTCTTCACAGTCATTACCATGTACGTTGACATATTTCATCCTCCATTAAATTATTATTAATAAACTCTCGTTTATATAAAACCTTCCTTTAAATTATTTGAACCTCATTTCAACCTATGTACAGCTAGTCCTCAAACAACTTCATCAACAGTTTTCAATATTAACCCAAGGTTTGATATCTCTCTACCATTTTATAGTAATTAACATGTTCCTTGATAATAATCAATGCCTTAATATCACAACAATATTCTACGATAAATAAATCTGCACCTCAGTAATATTCCATGTTTTTAGTATCGCAATATCATTTTCACAACCATTTAAACTTCTCAGCTTCAATAAAGAATACGCATAATTTAAATGAAATACCCTAAATCTCAATGTATTCAAATAGCATAAACTCAATATATTCAAATATCCTAAATTCAATATAGCCTACATAAACCCTAAACTAAGCGATATATAACAATTTCATAATATTACTAACCAAAATAAAATTACACTATAAGGAGGGGGAGTTCACCTTGGCGATGTGGTGGCAATGCTGGCCGGTGGGGTCGACAGCGAGGTGGGGGAGGTGTTGGTGACAGAGATCGAGGGAATGGTGGTGGTGCTGCGGGTGGTGGCCGCGTAGAGGTTGGTCGATGGAGAGGCCGGAGTAGTGGTGGTGTTAATGGCGATGATGAGCAGCAGGGTGGCCGGAAGGGAGTCGGCCAGATGGGAAGTACAGTGGACCGGGGGAGATGGCAGTGCTGGTGGCGTGTGGTGGAGAAGTCGCTGGCGAAGCTGTGGGGAGTGGCAGTGCTGGTGGCGTGTGGTGGAGAAGTCACTGGCGAAGCCGCGGGGAGTGGCAGCCGGTCGAGGGAGTGGTAGTGCTGGAGACTGGAGGAGAAGGAGGAGGTGATGGTGCTGATGGGAATGTCGACCGGAGTAGAGGGACTTGGCCGGAGCTATGGGCCGGTGGAGAGGTGCTTCTCAAGGAAGAAGAAGAAGAAGAAGAAGAAGAAGAAGAAGAAGAAGAAGAAGAAGAAAGGAAGAAGAAAACCTACGGTTGGTGAAGGAGGGAGAAGAGAGAGAGAGAGGGGGTAGTTTTCCCTAGGTGTTGGAATTAGGGCCTGCTTGGGGAAGAGTGTAGGAAGAGATGTTTTATAGGGGTGTGTGTGAGGGATGGGTGGTGAGGATGAGCCCAAATTCAAATGGATGGCTCAGATTTCATATGGAGAAAATTTCTCATCCAAAGGAGAGAGAGTGGGGATGGGCTTGACCGGTCAATGAGTGAGGGTGAGGCTTCTCCATTTGGTTTGGACCAAGTAGGTGATGACACGTATTGCAATAATTGCAACTAAGCCCCTTAATTTTGGGTATTTGCATAAACACATGAAATTATGCAAAATTTATGGGAGAAATGGTGTTTGGTGTTTTGTAGGGTGAAGGGGTGTTGTGTGTTTTGCATGGGCTTAATTAAAGGGGTATTTGAATTAAATTGGGATTAAAATGGGATTAGTCAAAGTTGGTATCCCTAATTTAATTTGAATAAAAATGTCATGTGCTTTTAAATTAATTGGGGGCACCTGGGGTCTCAATTGGGAGTGACACAAAGGTCAGGAATGGTGTTTGCTTGGTGTCAATCTTGGACCCTTTAATTGGTCTGGCTCAACGGGTTGAGTTGGTGTCTCAAAATTTGATGGCAACGACACAGGTGTGCGACACATGATTAAATATGGATTTCAGTTACAGAAAGTTGTGCAATTAAATTAGAGCACAAGAAATTATGATTTTGAGTGACAAAAAAGTCCAGCGCCTAAATTGGCGTATCAAGTCAAGAGTGCAACAATCTGTTGGAAATTATGGGCTGATGTTGGGATCCGAATATTGCAACCACGGTAGGGTGCACCAAGGGTTTAATTAAGGAATCAGATATCTGCATCCTTAATTCTAAACCTCAAACATCTGCTGCTAAACCAAAATTTTCCAACCCATAACTAGACTATTTATAGAAATAAATGAGGGGGGTTTACATCCTTTCCAACTTAGAAAAAATTTGTCCCCGAAATTAAAAGTAAAGCACGATAATAGCTATGAGAATTTAAAAGCAAACTGCTAATCAAATACGGTACGTAAATTCGTACCTTGGTCCTCAAATAAATACGGGAAACACTGTCGAAAGGAATTCTTGTGCTCCCAGGTAGACTCGCTTGGCGAATGATGCTTCCATACAACTCTGACCAGTCGAATAGTCTGACCTCTCAAAGTCTTCTTACTGTGATCGAGTATCTCCACTGGCTGCTCTACGTAAGATAAACTGGGCCCGACTATAATCTCCGAATGATCAAGCACGAGGCTAGGGTCTGCGACATATCTCCTCAACTGCGATACGTGAAATACGTCATGCACTCATTCTAATGATGGAGGCAATGCAAGATGATAAGCCACTTCGCCAACTCGTTCCAAGATGTCAAAAGGTCCGATGTACCTCAGACTCAGCTTGCCTCTGCCTCCGAATCTGATGGTACCATGAGTAGGCGATATCTTCAAAAATACATGGTCACCTTCCTTGAACTCCAAAGGTCTACGGTGCACATCTGCCCAATATTTTTGTCTGTCTTGTACTACACGCAGGTGGCTCTGAATCTGCTTGACTTTCTCCACTGTCTGTGTCACCAACTCTGGACCAAGTATCTGACGCTCTCCCACGTCACTCCAACATACTGGTGACCTACACTTCCTGCCGTACAGTGCCTCATAAGGTGCCATCTGTATGCTAGCCTGGTAGCTGTTATTGTAGAAAAATTCCACCAAGTGTAGATGGTCCTCCCAAGATCCTCCAAAGTCGATCATGCACGCTCTCAACATATCCTCTAGTATCTATATCGTGCGCTCTGACTGGCCATCAGTCTGTGGATGATATGTAGTGCTGAACTTGAGACGAGTTCCTAGACTCTTCTGCATACTTCGTCAAAAATATGACGTGAATCTGGAATTATAATCCGATACAATGCTGACAGGCACCCCATGTAGTCGTACTATCTGCCTCATATACATGTCAGCTAATATCTCCGTGGACTGCCCAACTCTGAAGGGCAAAAAATGTGCAGACTTGGTGAGTCTGTCTATGACAACTCAAACTGCATCCTTCCCGCTAGGGCTCTGCAGGAATCCTGTGACAAAGTCCATGGTAATGTGTTCCCACTTCTACTTGCGAATGGGAAGCGGCTGCAATAGCCCTGCAGTCCTCTAATATTCAGCCTTGACTTGTTGACAAACCAAATATCTCGCCACGAATCTTGCAATCTCTCTTTCCATCCTATGCCACCAGTAATGTTGTCTCAAATCTCGGTACATCTTCGTACCCCCGGGATGAATAGAATAAATCGAGCTATGAGCCTCGGTCATCAACTCCTGGCATAGCTCGCCACTCGGAACGTATAGGCGATCTCCATACCTTAATATTTCGTCTTCATGAATCCTGAGTCCAGTCTGCATGCCGGCCTCTGTCCTCTCTCGCAGTCGTCTAAATCTCGCATCTGTAGGCAGGGCTGCCTTGATCCTCTCTATCAATGTGGACTGAATCTCAAGACTGGCCATCTGTCCATCCATGCCTGGCATTACAATCTCTATCCCAAGCTCCTGAAGATCCTCTAGTAATTGTCGCTAAGTCGTCAAAAAGTATGCCATGGGCTTCCTGCTTAAGGCATCTGCTACTACATTCGCCTTGCCAGGGTGGTATTGTAACTCGATATCATAATCTGTCATCAACTCTAGCCAGCGCCTCTGTCTCATGTTGATCTCCTTCTTCGTGTAGACATACTTCAGACTTTTGTGATCTGTATAAATCTCAACACGCTCTATATAAAGGTAGTGTCGCCATAGTTTCAGTGCAAATATTACTGCAGCTAGCTCTAGATCGTGCGTCGGATAGTTCTTCTCATGAACTCTCAGCTGTCTCGATGCGTAGGCTATCACTTTTCCGTGTTGCATCAGTACACATCCTAATTCGCTCCCCGACGCATCACTGTACACTATAAATCCTCCTGATCCTGAAGGTAGTATCAAAATTGGTGCTGATGTCAGACGCTTCTTCAGCTCATCGAAAGCCTTCTGACACTCTTCGGTCCAGATAAACTCCTCGCCTTTATGCGTCAGTCGCGTCATAGGCGCAGTGATCCTCGAAATTTTTTTTACGAACCTCCGATAATATCCGGCAAGTCCGAGGAAACTCCTAACCTCTATAACTGATGTAGGGGTAGGCCACGTCTCTACTGTAGCTACCTTCTCCGGGTCAACTGATAGTCCATCTTCGGTGATTATGTGTCCCGGGAAGGGTACTCTATCCAAACAGAACTCATATTTGCTGAGCTTGGCGTAGAGCCTCTACTGCCTCAGCGTCTCCAACACAATCCTGAGATGTCTCTCATGCTCCTCCTGGCTCTTGGAATATACCAAGATGTCATCGATAAATACCACCATAAACTTATCTAAGTACTGGTGGAAAACATTGTTCATCAGACTCATAAATACTGCTGGCGCGTTGGTTAAACCAAACGGCATGACTAGAAACTCATAGTGCCCATACTTCATCCGAAAAGCCGCCTTTGGGATGTCCTCTCTCCGTACCTTGATCTGATGATAACCGGATCTGAGATCGATCTTTGAGAATACACATGCACTACTAAGCTGATCAAATAAATCATCGATGTACGACAGTGGATACTTGTTCTTTATCGTTACAGCATTCAACGCCCTATAATTGATACACAAGCGTACCGTCCCATCCTTCTTCGGTACAAATAAAATGGGTGCTCCCCATGGAGATACACTAGCCCGTATGAAACTCTTATCTAAGGGATCATCTACTTGGACTTTCAACTCAACCAACTCCTTCGGTGCTAGACTATAAACGGAGGAAGTAACTGGCTCAGCTCTGGGAGTCAACTCTATAGTGAACTCAATCTCTCTGTCAGGTGGCAGGCCTGGGAGATCCTCTGGAAACACATCCTCAAACTCTGATATAAAGTGAGGGTACATCGGTTCACCTTCTGCAATGTGCGTCGCTAGGGTAGGGTGGACACCATGCTCTCGGGTTCCCCGAAGAAACTCAAACTTTAGGTGATCTGGGGGTCTAAATATGACACAACCACGACGACAATCTAGCGTTGCGTGGTATTGGCTCAACCAATCCATGCCTAGGACAATGTCATAGTCCGGCATGGAGAAGACTAGAAATCGGGCACGCATCTCTCGCCCGTAGACAACTACTGAACATGATCTACAAGTGTCGCTAACAGGTACTATTCCACCTTCCGTCAGAATTCTCTTAATCTTCGGAAGGGGTGCAGTGGCTATTCTATGGGTGGCCACGAAACTAGCAGCTATAAAAGGTGTGTGGCACCAGAATCAAATAAGACTACTGCTGGTAATGAAGCTACTAAGATAGTACCTGCGATCACTTCTTCGGCTGTCTCCGCCTCCTCTATAGTCATTGTATAGGCCTGACCATATCTTGGTGTCGGTGCCCTCAGCTGCTGCTGTCGAGCCTGCTGGAATCGATCTGCCTGTGGGGCCAAAGTTGGCCTCCTCTGATTTCCCCCAGGTGCTGGTGGTCGCAGTGCTCCAGCTCCTGCGTAAGGCAGCCTCGGTGCTGACAGGGCTGGCCGGTGAACCATCTGTACTGGATCCCTCTGGTCGGGGCAATCTCGGATTGCATGCTGGCCCGATCCACATCTCAGACATACGCCCAGCCTCCATCGACAGTCCCTCAATAAATGTCCCCTCTTGCCGCAAAAATGGCATATGGGAATCACTGCTCCTTGCAGGGGTGCTGCTCTCTGCTGCTGCTGCTGTACTAGAGGACGCTTCGCAGGTCCTCCCTGCGGGGCTCGAACTGCTGATGATGACGCACATAAGCGCTTCAGGCTGGCCTCCATCTTGTTGATGCGATCCTGGCGTCGTGATGCTAATGATACCTCGGAGTAGGAGGTGGGGGCTATAGACCCGATAAATCTCTGCGTCTCGAAACTCAGGCCTTCATAGAACTTCTTGGCCTTCGCCTCCTCGGTGGGGATCAAGTACGGTACAAATCTGCTCAGGCAGAGGAACTCAGCATTGTATTCCTTTATAGTCATACTGCCCTGCCTGAGGTTCTGAAATCTATCCCGAAGCTCTCCTCGGTAGTGGAGGGTATGTACATCTCCTGGAAGAGCGTAGAGAACTCTTCCCACATGGCCCGGTCTGGTCCTAAACGGTGCTCCTCTGAGAGCCACCAGTGATGAGCGTTGCCAGTGAGCTGCATCCTGACGGTAGTCATCCATCGGTGCTAAGGGAGATCGGTATCCTCCAGCTGGTGCTGAATGCTGGTGAGCCATGCATGGACCTCCGTCGGCTCTTCTGTGCCAGCAAAAGGTTGTGGCATCATACGACGGAAGTCTATGACAGACCCCATCGTCGACTGGTGTGCTGGTGGTGACGCCTGCCCCAAGGTCGTCACGATACTCTCCCTCAAGGTCTCAGCCTGGCGCTGTTGGGCCTGCTGTTGAGCCTGCTGCTGGACCTACTGCTGGGCCTGCATCATCGTATATACCATCTAAAACATATGTGTCCCATCCATGGGTTGCCCTACAGGGAATGGCATATAGGGCATCTGGGGTGGTAATGGTGGAGGTGGGGGCAGCTGCTGCTCCTCCTGTCTCGGGGTCCTCTGATCCTCAGGTCCTGCCTGATGCGGAGTCTGATGCCCGTCCGAAGGCACCTCTGGCTGCCCCGATGACTGTCCCAGGGGAGCTGGAGTCAACAGAAGAATATGCCCCAATTCTGGTTCCCCGAATAATCCTGCGTCACGGGGAACATCGCCGGGCTGCGCGACGCGTCCGCTGCGGAGATTCATAACTCTGAAAAGAAGTCATGACTGCGATCAGCGTTAAGGAAATAAACAAGATGCAATTTGGTAACAGAAATCGAGATAGAGGTGTCATGTGAAGGTTTTAAACTTGTAGATGAGATTCCTAATATCTATTCCTAATTTGCAGGCTCGCGTGGCACAGTCAGGTGACCAAGATGATTTAAATCGGACCTGCATGGGCCACCAGAAAAACCTTGTCATGCCCCGGTTCCAAAGATAAGGAACTGAGTCACGTGGCAATGGCCAGCAGCACACTTCGGCGGGCATCCCAATCTAATGGGCCCGTCGGAGTGCAGATAAGCTGTAAAGTACAATAAATAACCCAACACATAATACATAAATAGTGAATATAAATCTCATCCACACGCAACAGATATAAGAGCACATAGAGGTAATCACAAACTACTAATGTGCAGAAAGAAAATGTTACAAGAAAATATATCATAGTACAAATACTAGAGTAGTCACACAGGAACAAACCTGCTAGTACAAAATACTGGAATGAAAGTAAGCAATGAGATAACTTGGAACGGCATCAGATAGCTAGATAGTAATACCATCCCAAGGATAAAGTCACTACCAGTAATCAGGCGAAGTCCTCGGGGATGACCTCATCCTCGACAATGGGTCCTACTGCTGGATACGTACCCGGACCGTACTCCTCTGGGTAATCCTCCTCGCCTAAACCTGGAAGGGAACGGGGTCCTCAGAGGGACGTAACAAGGTACAAAAATACAGCATGCCAAGTATAACAGAAAGTACAAGTGCAACGACGGGGTAATCTAGCATAATCACCTAATTGAGACACAGTTTGAAGACAATATTCGATGCGAGGGCTGTCCAAAATAAAACTGTAGCTTCAAACACAGAGACACACGGAGCGTACTGTAGTTCTGAGCACAGAGTCACATGGGTGATACTACTACTCCGGATACAGGAACACTACATCAACAGGACATACATATATAAAGCGCGTGCAGAGGAGCCCAAACGTCTAGTAGCTCTCTTCCCCTTCCCAAGCGGTCAACGTTTGTGCGCTGAACCTGAACCTCTATCTAGCAGTCTCTTCGCATAGAAGTAACTATCAACAAACGCGACCCTAAGGTCGTCCCAGTCTCCAGTCATGATGTCAGTATCAGGATACAGGAAATCTGGCACGATAACTGTGTATAAATGTGTCCTAGGGTGACGATATACACAGGTACGTACATCAAGGTATTATGAACATCTAGCATTCGTTACAAGATGTTACGACGAATATCTGCACCCGGTTGTGATCCAGACGCGAAGTAACGATCTTAATCAAATACGCGCACAATATATATAATGAAACAATAAATATCTGGTGACTGAAATACAGGGTGGCAAGGTACACTTGCCTGGATTCGGCTGCTGAAGATGGGGATCCGTTACAACGTCCAAGTCTGCAGGTCCCGTAGTACCTAGAGACGAGACACAAGCTCAATCAATAACTATCACGAGACTAAAATAAGAAGTGACACACGTCTAATCATATGTTCAACCTTAGTTACAAGTAACATGGGAACGAAGCTAGAGGGTTGACCAAGGTTGACTAATGGTAGGTTACTCCAAATCCGATTAATCACCTATACAATATCATCAACAAATCCTCAATTCTTATATCTCATCCCGGTGTTCAGTAGTTCAAGCCAGGATCAAATCCTCAAATTTTACCCTAGTCTTCACAGTCATTACCATGTACGTTGACATATTTCATCCTCCATTAAATTATTATTAATAAACCCTCGTTCATATAAAACCTTTCTTTAAATTATTTGAACCTCATTTCAACCTATGTACAGCCAGTCCTCAAACAACTTCATCAACAACTTTCAATATTAACCCAAGGTTTGATATCTCTCTACCATTTTATAGTAATTAACATGTTCCTTGATAATAATCAATGCCTTAATATCAAAACAGTATTCTATGATAATTAAATCTGCACCTCAGTAATATTCTATGTTTTTAGTATCGCAATATCATTTTCACAACCATTTAAACTTCTCAGCTTCAATAAACAATATGCATAATTTAAATGAAATACCCTAAATCTCAATGTATTCAAATAGCCTAAACTCAATATATTCAAATACCCTAAACTCAATATAGCCTACATGAACCCTAAACTAAGTAAGCGATATATAACAATTTTACAATATTACTAACCAAAATAAAATTACACTATAAGGAGGGGGAGTTCACCTTGGCGATGTGGTGGCGATGCTGGCCGGTGGGGTCGACAACGAGGTTGGGGAGGTATTGGTGACAGAGACCGAGGGAATGGTGGTGCTGCTGCGGGTGGTGGCCGCGTGGAGGTTGGTCGATGGAGAGGCCAGAGTAGTGGTGGTGTTAATGGCGATAATGAGCAGCAGGGTGGCCGGAGGGGAGTCGGCCGGATGGGAAGTACAGTGGACCGGGGGAGATGGCAGTGTTGGTGGCGTGTGGTGGAGAAGTCGCTGGCGAAGCTGCAGGGAGTGGCAGTGCTGGTGGCGTATCTTGGAGAAGTCGCTGGCGAAGCCGCAGGGAGTGGCAGTGCTGGTGGCATGTGGTGGAGAAGTCGCTGGCGAAGCCGCGGGGAGTGGCAGTGCTAGTGGCGTGTGGTGGAGAAGTCGCTGGCGAAGCCACGGGGAGTGACAGCCGGTCGAGGGAGTGGTGGTGCTGGAGACTGGAGGAGAAGGAGGAGGTGATGGTGCTGATGGGAATGTTGGCCGGAGTAGAGGGGCTTGGCCGGAGCTATGGGCCGGTGGAGAGGTGCTTCTCAAGGAAGAAAAATAAGAAAGGAAGAAGAAGAAGAAGAAGAAGAAGAAGAAAAAGAAAGGAAGAAGAAGACCTACGGTTGGTGAAGGAGGGAGGAGAGAGAGGGGGGTGGTTTTCCCTAGGTGTTGGGATTAGGGCCTGCTTGGGGAAGAGTGTAGGAAGAGATATTTTATAGGGGGTGTGTGAGGGATGGGTGGTGAGGATGAGCCCAAATTCAAATGGATGGCTCAGTTTTATATGGAGAAAATTTCTCATCCAAAGGAGAGAGAGTGGGGATGGGCTTGACCGGTCAATGAGTGAGGGTGAGGCTTCTCTATTTGGTTTGGACCAAGGAGGTGATGACACCTATTGCAATAATTGTAACTAAGCCCCTTAATTTTGGTATTTGCATAAACACATGAAATGATACAAAATTTGTGGAAGAAATGGTGTTTGGTATTTTTTAGGGTGAGGGGGTATTATGTGTTTTGCATGGGCTTAATTAAAGGGGTATTGGAATTAAATTAGGATTAAAATGGGATTAGTCAAAGTTGGTAACCCTAATTTAATTAGAATAAAAATATTATGTGCTCTTAAATTAAATGGGGGCACCTGGGGTCTCAATTGGGAGTGACACAAAGGTCAGGAATGGTGTTTGCTTGGTGTCAATCTTGGACCCTTTAATTGGTCTGGCTCAACGGGTTGAGTTGGTGTCTCAAAATTTGATGGCAACGACACAGGTGTGCGACACATGATTAAATATGGATTTCGGTTACGGAAAGTTGTGCAATTAAATTAAAGCACAAGGAATTATGATTTTGAGTGACGAAAAAGTCCAGCGCCTAAATTGGTATGTCAAGTCAAGAGTGCAATAATCTGATAGAAATTATGGGCTGATGTTGGGCTCCGAATATTGCAACAACGGTAGGATGCACCAAGGGTTTAATTAAAGAATCAGACATCTGCATCCTTAATTCTAAACCTCAAACATCTGCTACTAAACCAAAATTTTCTAACCCATAACCAGACTATCTATAGAAATAAATGAGGGGGGTTTACATCATTTCCAACTTAGAAATTTTTTTTCCCTGAAATTAAAAGTAAAGCACGATAATAGCTATGAGAATTTAAAAGCAAACTGGTAATCAAATGCGGTACATAAATTCGTACCTTGGTCCTCAAATAAATATAAAAAATATTGTCGAATGGAATCCTCGCGCTCCCAGGTCGACTCGCCTGGCGAATGATGCTTCCATGCAACTCTGACCAGTCGAATAGTCTGACCTCTCAAAGTCTTCTTACTGTGATCGAGTATCTCCACTGGCTGCTCTACATAAGATAAACTGGGCCCGACTGTAATCTTCGAATGATCAAGCATGTGGCTAGGTTCTGCCACATATCTTCTCAACTGCGATACGTGAAATACGTCATGCACTCCTTCTAATGATGGAGGCAATGCAAGACGATAAGCCACGTGCTTGATCATTCGGACGCAACTTAGGCTTGCCTTGCGCAGACGCAATTTAGGCTCGTGCGACATCACGACCAAGCGAGGATGTTCGGTCCTGCGGGACCCGGACGTGACATTTTGGTATCAGAGCACGGCTTTACATCCTTGGCTTCGTATCGATTCTTACCACTTGAACTTCTTATAGATGACTTAGTAAATATCACGACCCAATTCTGTGGAATCGTTGGGGCATCCCCCGAATAGTGATCGTCGTGCGGACCTGGGGTTGCGCCCGCACAAGGCTTTAATGTTTTGCATAACGAGAACATATTCAGAGTACGCAGATAAATTGAAACACAGATTTAAAACATGGAAAAGTTCTCTTTATTGATAATGAACATCTATTACAAACTCCTGAACGAGTCAGCTAATTTGTCGCACGGGCTTACAAAAGTGTTGACTCAAAATGAGATAGCAATCTTTTACATTACATCCCTTTACTAAACTTCAAAATGATATAGACCTCCGGGCTGGAGGACGGCTTTGCCATGAAGCTGCATTATGTATAGAGTTGCAAGCTCCTCTCTTCAAAATGCTTCAAGGGGGCGCGATCAGGATGCGCCTACAACTGGACTGGATCGGGAAGATGACTTCGGCTCCTCGCTCGGTTTGCCTTAGTACGGAGAACCTATTTCAACGAGGGTCAGCATGTCGAAACATACTGGTGAAGGCGAGCTAACCGAACTATACCAATCAACATATTGTTTATATGAACCATGAATATTATTTTTGGGTTTCTATCTTGCCTTTGTTCATTTACAAGTAAGCAGCATATAGAATTTACTGAAATAAACTTGCCACCGTTCGGTGGATTTTACTTGTCCGTCTGAACGACCTGCACAATACTTACCATGCCTTCCCTGCCACGAAGACACAAGTTAGTTTGCAACAGGTTTAAATATACAAGAGATCACTGGCATGATGCCATGAAAGTACAATGGGCGCTATAAGCCATCTCGTCCAGTACAGTTGACTATATAGTAGAGTTCCGTCCGGACCGGATCGGTACCAGTGCCCCAGCGACCGTCCGCAGAAACCAGTTATCTTGTGCACAAGTTGTCCGTGATCGAACGGTATGTTTACTAAGTTAACAGTTCATGAAGTTGAGGCAACACGAGTACAGGACAAACAGTATTGCATGATTCATTTTATATAGCCTCCCTGAACAGTTAAGCGCATACAATGTGTTCCATACTTAGCATAATTCATAGAAAATTTATAAATGAACTAGCATACAGTATGATAACCGTTCACAAGTTTAGTTGAAAAGCAGTCTGTACCAAGTCTATTCCCTTTTTATCTTGGTATCTTTTAGTTATTACTTGGTATCGTTTGATCGGGGCAAAAAAGAATGCAAGATTTATTAATGTGAAGCTTGGAAGCAGGGCTAGCTAATCGGGATGGTAGCCACTCACTTAGATGGTTGGAAGGGAGAAGGAAAGAGGCGCTTCAAGACTCCGCTCGTAAGCTGCCTACTGCTTGATCACCTCCATCACAAACAGCTCGATCAATACCTCTTCCTCTTTTTCCAATCTTGGAATTGAAGTGCAGTGCAATGAATGAAAACAATAAAATCCATCGAAACCGTTCAAGAAAGACAAGCAAATTCGAAAACCAACTCAAAGCACGAAAGCAACAAGTGACACCGAAATATGAGGCAACAAAGATAACAGCTGAGAGGTCCCTCCTGACTCTGCCGCTAAGTCGATCCCGGGGGCACGGTCCACTGAATATGGGAATCGATTCTGAAGAAACAAATCCATAATGAGGACGAGTTCTTGTTTCAATCTATCCCGATCGAACGATACCGTCTTGTATTTCTTAGCCGCGCTCCTCGAATATTCGAGGAACGGGGCGCCACATCCTACCCAACTAATTGGAAGTTTCGTCCTGAAACTTAGGAATAGAGCCTACCTTTAGGGATTATTGAGGTGGCTCAATAGGCAGTCACGAACTGTATGGTTTGATTTGCCACAAACTAAGCATAACCCAAGTCTCAGGCGACACTTTTTAAATGAGTGCCCCGGCCGCCTGCAGAAATGACATAGTCTGTCTAACTTTTCTCCATGCTTGCCACCGTTGTTCGGATGCTTTGCAGCGTTGTTTCCTCTCTCGTTGCCTTGGCGTTTGTGATTGTAGGTATGAACAGCGCCAGGAGAAATGTGAGGATACTACGGTTCAAGAGATAGAGCATGATTCATGACTTCCTGTATTATCCTGTACTGATGAACGACTACGTGCGCATGGATGGCAGGGCATAGTCCACCTTCAAACCTTCTAGCTCGACTCGCTACATCAGGTAAATAGGCGCTAGCAAATTTGGAGAGTCGGTTGAATTCGACAGAATATTGTTTAACTGTCTTGCTGTCTTGCCTCAGTTGCACGAACTCGTTCTCCATCTGACGTTGTACTAGAGGGGGTATGAACTCCTCTTCAAATGTAGCACAAAAAGTCATCCACAAGATCGCCTCCTCTCCATGATCAAATTGAAGAGATCGTCGATGCACATCCCACCAATCGTGCGCATTGAGGCAGAGCTGTAGTTGCGCACAGGCGACACGCTTCTCTTCGGGGACCACTAGTAGAGAGAAGTGGTCTTCAAGTTCGGCCAACCAATCTAGAGCCATAATTGGTTCCTCAGTCCCGTTGAATGGAGTTTTGCAGACTTTCTTGAAGTGGCCAAAGTCGAAGGCAGTCACTTCCCTCGGTCTTAGAATTTGTGGCGTCTCTACTTCAAGCACGGGATCTTCCACCGGAGTCGCTGCTGTTGCCGCGAAATGGTTGGAAGCCAAAGTCTGAACGATTTGTTGCAGGGCATCTACCTGCTTCTATTGGACTGAGAATCGGGTCTCTAGATTACTTTCGAACTTGGCTTGACGATCATCAACTCTTTGTCGTTGTGCTTCTAACATTTGCATCACCCGCTCAAGGGGATCGACTTGAGATATGCCCCGTTAGCTCCGAGAGCTTTCTGAATTGCCCGAACTACTTTCTTGGCCTTGCGTTTCGTCCGGTGCTAGCGCTATAGATTGCGCTGGTGCCATTCCTTCAAAAAAAGGTAAATTATATTAGGATCATAATGTATCATGGACTTATTGCATGAACGTATCTCATTTTGGCCTAGCGAGTTCAAGAGTTCGCACAGGAAATTTTGATCGTTAAAGGAACTTTTCTAGTGCGAGAGTCTAAGGAACTTGAATCTGTGCTCTGATACCACTATGTCACGACCCGATTTCGTGGAATCGTTGGGGCGTCCCCCGAATCGTGACCACAGTACGGGCCTGGGGTTACGCCCGCACAAGGCTTTAATGTTTTGCATAATGAGCACATATTCAGAGTACGCAGATAAATTGAAACACAGATTTGAAACATGGAAAAGTTCTCTTTATTTATAATGATCATCTATTACAAACTCCTGAACGAGTCAGCTAATTTGCCGCATGGGCTTACAAAAGTGTTAACTCAAAATGAGATAGCAGTCATGTACATTACATCCCTTTACTAAACTTCAAAATGATATAGACCTCCGGGCTGGAGGACGGCTTTGCCACGAAGCTGCATTGTGTATAGAGTTGCCAGCTCCTCTCTTCAAAATGCTTCAAGGGAGCGCGATCAGGATGCGCCTACATCTGGACTGGATCGGGAAGACGACTTTGGCTCCTCGCTCGGTTAGCCTTAGTGCGGAGAACCTGTTTCAACGAGGGTCAGCATATCGAAACATACTGGTGAAGGCGAGCTAACCGAACTATACCAATCAACATGTTGTTTATATGAACCATGCATATTATTTATGGGTTTCTATCTTGCCTTAGTTTATTTACAAGTAAGCAGCATATATAATTTACTGAAATGAACTTGCCACCGTTCGGTGGATTTTACCTGTCCGTCTGAACGACCTACACAATACTTACTATGCCTTCCCTGCCACGAAGACACAAGTTAGTTTGCAACAGGTTTAAATATACAAGAGATCACTAACATGATGCCATGAAGGACGCTAGATATAGACGAGAATGGTTTACAGCGAAATTACAGTGGGCGCTACAAGCCATCTCGTCCAGTACAGTTGACTATACAGTAGAGTTTGGTCCGGACCGGATCGGTGCCAGTGCCCCAGCGACCGTCTGCAGGAACCAGTTATCTTGTGCACAAGTTGTCCGTGATCGAACGGTATGTTTACTAAGTTAACAGTTCATGAAGTTGAGGCAACACGAGTACAGGACAAACAATATTGCATGATTCATTTTACATAGCCTCCCTGAATAGTTAAGCGCATATAATGTGTTCCATACTTAGCACAATTCATAGAACATTTATAAACGAACTAGCAAACAGTATGATAACCGTTCACAAGTTTAGCTGACAAGCAATATGTACCAAGTCTATTCCCTTTTTATCTTGGTATCTTTTAGTTATTACTTGGTATCATTTGATCGGGGCAAAAAAGAATGCAAAATTTATAGATGTGAAGCTTGGAAGCAGGTCTAGCTAATCGGGATGGTAGCCACTCACTTAGATGGTTGGAAGGGAGAAGGAAATAGGCGCTTCAAGACTCCGCTCGTAAGCCGCCTACTGCTCGTTCACCTGCATCACGAATAGCTCGATCAATACCTCTTCCTCTCTTTCCAATCTCAGAATTGAAGTGCAGTACAATGAACGAAAATAATGAAATCCATCGAAATTGTTCAAGAAAGACAAGCAAATCCGAAAACTAACTCAAAGCACGAAAGCAACAAGCGACACCGAAATCTGAGGCAACAAAGATAACAGCGGAGAGGTCCCTCCTGACTCTGCCGCTAAGTCGATCCCGGGGGCATGGTCCACTGAATATGGGAATCAATTATGAAGAAACAAATCCATAACGAGGACGAGTTCTTGTTTCAATCTATCCCGATCGAACGATACCGTCTTGTATTTTTTAGCCGTGCTCCTCGAATATTCGAGGAACGTAGCGCCACAGTAAATGTGCTCTCTCTCAATGTCCAGATGAATATTCTATATAATGAGTCTAAATAATTTTGAAAACTCATGTGGTTAATTGGTTGAATGAGATATGTGATGGCCTTTGTGCCGAATTGAGGCAAACTTTATATGAGAAGATCTATGCTAGAGTTAGCAAGTTGCGTGCAAACCAGAATAGCCTTACGCTAATACTAGCGGGTTAGTGTACGAGACTAGAATATCATTCGAATGGGATACCTATACACACAACCTTTTTGGCTAATTTGTCCTGAGTATCGCGCACTAGACCCTTTGGTGTGAGCAAGTTACGAGCGAGATCAAATATCGCTCGGACGAGGATAAGTCAGACTTAGAATCAAAATCGATTGAGACGTCTTGGGATTATCGCTAAGGCGAATACGGAGGATCATGCTTGGATTTTGAGGAATAGTTTGGACGGTTATCGTGTTCGTAAGTATAAGTCAAAATATGGTACTTGAATGACTATCAATAGAGGTGTATACGAGACTAAGATTATCAAGGCAGCGCAAAGGGATCATGTAGGAGTTTTAAGGAACAAGTTGGATGGATATGTGAGTGAATAATGCGAAAATGAATGGGGATTTATTTGGATGACTTAATTCTTGAGTGTTGTATGCAATAGCTCAGGAACAAAGAAGCGATTTGAGGATAGAGTGAGTTTTAGAAATTTATCGAGTAGCTCGGACCCCGAGTGGTGTATGGATCATCATAGAAATGTTCAAGTTAATTGAGAATTTTGGGGTAGCAATGAGTCTGTCAGCACGCGACGTGATTGTGCAAAGCCTTAGAATGAGTGTTGCGTAGTTAACATAAATTTGAATATTTTATATGAAATTTGTTCGAAAGTTTTGTGGACGAGTTATGCGAATTAAAAATGATGTCGAATAAGGAACCAGAACGATGAAATGAATGGATAGCTTGGTCGAGAAAACTTAGTGGATTATACGAACGATTTTGAATTGAATCAAACGGATTAAAACTTGAGTTTGAGATAGAATAATCAAGGATGCGATCGGAGTTAGCGCGATGGAAGATAGCACACATAGAAAATCTGGATTAGTAGGATATCACTCGATAGAATTTAGATGAGTACGAATGTCATAGTTTTGAATTTGCAAGAGTTGATACGATATCGATAGTTGAAACATAACATGGATTGATGCAAGTTAAAAAATTTATGGTTCGATGATTGAGATAGGCGATAATGGGATTTGATCTTGAATTGGATGAGGCGATCTTGAATCTTGGTCAAAAGATAACACTCGACATCATGTCATGCCTCGATTTCGGCAAGGGCCGATCGTCCTCGCTTAGAGCCTTGCGGAATCGATCGTCCTCGCATGGGCATTATGTCGTGCAAGCCAAAGTTGCACTTGCACAAGGACAAATCTTTGAAGAAGGAAAAGTAAGATATTCATGACAGAAGCAGCAGCATAATATTGCAGAAAAGTAAAGAATACAATGGCATACGAAAATAATCTCTTTATTTATATTCAAGATATGATACAAGCGACGCTTGGCCGAGATTACAATTCACTAAAGCTCTCTTTCTCTTGATTACAATGACATCATACCATACATTACATCCCTTTATACAAAAGCAGCTCAAAGCATCTCGATACGGCTCAAGGCATCGACTCCAGACTTCTGCGTCCTGAGGATAAGGATATTCTATCCCTTCTTTGGACGATCCAGTACCTACGAACAACCAAACTGGTGGGGGTCAGTACTTTGGGGAAGTACTGGAGAGTATAAAAATCAACGAACAAAAGCAACACTCCCTGAAACCAACACTAAGTAATCATGTGGCAAAATATTTCATTACTAGTGATCTTGCTACTTTTACCTAGGTTCATTTCATGCAGCACAGGGTCAGAGTCAGTTACTTCTTTCGAAAATATATCTTTGAAAATAGTTGCATATTCAATACATTCAAGCATATCATAGGGGCAGTGTTCTATAGTGCAGTACGTAGCATGTATTATGAACCATATTAATTAACTCTTAGGAACATAAGCTATCTCTAGTGGATTGTTTATTTCATTTCAAGGAAGCAGTAAATGTAGAACAGACAAGTCTTATGAGAAATTCGTTAAGAAACATATACAATAACTTGTGATCACTTATACAATAATCCTTACCCTCGACCGGACGGTTATCCCTGTAACAGACATACAAGTTAGCAATAATTTGCATAAACATATGGGTTGTATTTCCTATTCGTTCCTGCATCAAACAGTTAGGTATGCAAGAAGGATAGCCTAGCATGCGCCCTAACTACATGATGGTCCATGGGTTACCTCATGATTAGCAGTAGTGACTCAAGGTTCAGCTCTGCACTAGTACGTGCATATGTCAGCAACTGTGACTCAAGTTTTAGCTCTTCACCAACACACACGAATACTAGCAGTTGTGACATATTGGTTCCTCTCTACACTAATAAACAATAACACACCCTAGATCCCGTAGGACCGGAACATCAGGGTGCTCTCACAATCTCCTCCGTACCGACAGATTCTCAGTACTTCGAGAATCGTTCGAGAGACTATTATCTTGTGCACAAGTTATCCAAGACCAATGCATGATAAGCAACATCTATCAAATAAAAACTATTATGATGCACAATACATGAATAAGCATATCTATATCTTTTTTTTTATCTAATAGCCGTACCCCCTAGATCCCGTAGGACCGGAACATCAGGGCGGGTTATTAGTCTCTTTTATTATCAAGATAAGCCATTAACTCTTTGCAATAATACAAGCATACATTCAATCTAGCTTTTGCAATAATAATAAAAAAATATGTAATCGATCTCTATCTAACAAGCATGACGATATTTTTTCTCTTGTCTTTAAAACAAGCATGTAGTTCTACTCTTATTTTACCATACGATATAAGGACATGTTCAAGCATTCGTTTTACTCTTCTTATAAGCATGGCAAGGGTTCATTCGATAGCAGTGTCCGTGTAAGTTAGCATACAATATTTTTATCTTGACTTAGCATGGCAAGTGATTTATCTTATTTAGACAAGCATAAAGTTCCCTTATTAAGCATGCATGAAATTATTCTTGAAGCATATACAATTCTCTAAGTGAGCATGCAGAGTCAGGTTCTATCAATAGACAAGCATTACAAAAACTCAAATTTATTATTAAGGCGTGCAACAATTAGAGAATAAAGTTTTTCTCACTCACCCAGATCAATCGTCTTGCGTTTCAATCAAGAAACTCTTTGAGAAGGCTTCCGCTTGAGCCAGCAAAGCGTTATCTCTTGTACATAGTGCCAACACAAAGCTGGGTACTACATACTTACCTACCAAAAAATATTTTGTTCTCGAAACTCAAGGAAAAACTTTTAATATCTAAAGCAGTGATAGTCTTCATCCCTCACCATCCTCAATTGAAAACTCTAGAAATCAAGAACTCAATAAAACTCTAGCCATCAGAAATCACAAATCATAACTCAAGCAATAAAATAATCCAGAAAACTTTTGTCGGCACCTTTGAGAATATTTACGGATTCATTGTATGGAATGCTCATTGCGAAAATGATATCAAGTAGCAAGGAACATCTTGAGTTGAAGCGAAACAACGGAATAGCCAAAGGGTCGAGTTGCTCTGATACCATTATGTCACGTCCCGATTCCCGCAAGGGTCGATCGTCCTCGCTTAGCACCTTGTGGAACCGATCATCCTCATATGGGCGTGATACCGTGCAAGCCTAAGTTGCACTTACACAAGGCCAAAGCTTTTAACAAGGACAAGTAAGCTATTCAAGACGGAAGCAACGGCATAATATTACAAAAAAGTAAAGAACACAATGGCATACGAAAATAATCTCTTTATTTATATTCAAGATATGATATAAGCGGTGCTTGGCCAAGATTATAATTTGCTCAAGCTCTCTTTCTCTCGATTATAATGACATTGTTACATACACTACATCCATTTATACAAAAGAAGCTCAAAGCATCTCGATACGGCTCAAGGCATCGACTCCAGACTTCTGGGTCCTGAGGATGAGGATATACTATCCCTTCTTCGGACGATCCAGTACCTGCGAACAAGTAAACTGGTGGGGGTCAGCACTTTGGGGAAATTACTGGTGAATATAAAAATCAACGAACAGAAGCAATACTTCCTGAAACCAACACTAAGTAATCATGTGACAAAATATTTTATTACTAGTGATCTTGCTACTTTTACCTAGGTTCATTTCATGCAGCACAGGATCAGAGTCGATTTACTTCTTTTGAAAATATATCTTTGAAAATAGTTGCATATTCAATACATTCAAGCATATCAAAGGGGTGGTATTATATCATGCAGTGCACAACATGTATCGTGAACCATATTCATTAACTCTTAGGAATACAAGCTATCTCTAGTGGAATATTTATTTTATTTCAAGGCAGCAGTAATAAATACATACAGAACAGACAAGTCTTATAAGAAATTCGTTAAGAAACATATACAATAACTTGTGATCACTTATACAGTGATTTTTATCCTCGGCCGGACAGTTATCCCTACAACAGACATACAAGTTAGCAACAATTTGCATAAACATATGGGTTCTATTTCCTGTTCGTTCATGCATCAAACAGTTGGGTATGCAAGAAGGCTAGCCTAGTATGCGCCCTAACTACATGATGGTCCATGGGTTGCCCCATGATTAGCAATAGTGACTCAAAGTTCAGCTTTGCACTAGTACGCACGTATGTCAGCAGCTGTGACTCAAGATTCAGCTCTTCACCAACACACACGAATACTAGCAGTTGTGACATCATGGTTCTGCTCTACATTAATAGACAACAACACCCCCTAGATCCCATAGGACCGTAACATCCAGGTGCTCTCACAATATCCTACGGACCGACCGATTTCCCGTGCCCCGAGAATCATTCGAGAGACTATTACCTTGTGCACAAGTTATCCGAGACCAATGAATGACAAGCAACATCTATCAGATAAAAACTATTATGATGCATAATACATTAACAAGCATATCTCTATCTCTTTTCTTATCTAATAGTTGCACTCCTCCAGATTCCGTAGGACCGGAACATCAGGGCTGGCTATTAGTCTCTTTTCTTATTATGACAAGATATTAATTCTTTGCAACAATACAAGCATACATTCAATCTAGCTTTTGCAACAATAACAAGAAAATATGTGTAACCACCCTAAATTTTCTAATTAATAAAATAATATATGTATATATAATTACGCGGTTTTGTAAGAATAGTGATACGTGAGGGTGACCCCTACTACGTTAGTATATTAGAAATTAGAAATTAGAAATTCTCATAATAAATAAAATATTTTTTGTATTATAGAATAATAATAATAATAATGATGATGATGATTCTATTGTTAATAATAAATAAAATAAAATAAAGTAAAATATAATATAATATAATAATAAATAAGTTAGTTGTTTAAAATAATAAATAAAATAAAAATAATATAAATAAATAAAGTATTAATAAAGTAAAAAAAATGAGCACTTGCTAGTGCTACTAACAAAAGTAGCAGCAGCATAGACCTTTCACCTTCGCCCCTTAAACGCGAAAACAACAGCATACCAACAACCCTAACTCAACTTCTCGATCTCGAAGCCTCAGCCCATCTTCCCCACCGTCGTCGACCATCGACCGCCTCCCAACGCTGTCATCGTCGTCGACCGCCTGGACACCGCTTCGCTGCAGTAGATCACCGCGAACTCGTCTTTCCGATTAACTCGATCAAGGTACCCACCTTCGACAACAGATTTCTTTTTCTATGCATGGTTACTTTTTGATCTGTAAACTCCTATGCATAGACCACATGATCTAGTTTATGATTGTGTAAATTTTTAGAATTAAACCTGATTAAATTGAGATGATAATTCCCCTCCAAAAACCCAAAAAATTGCTTTTATATGAATATACATATTTGACAGAATTTACAATCAAAAACCCTATTTTGGAAGGCAGATTTCTCTCAATTCGTTCGACAAAAATTTGAAATTATTTTTCTAACACAGAGTCTATATAACCATGATCGCAATAAAGTAATTACTTTAGAAAATTACTCATTAATTATTGATGAAAAATACAACTGTGTCCTAAAACCCGAAAAACTTGATTTAAAAATATTCAAAATTTATGATACGGAGTGTGTACCGACAAACCGGACCACCATGTCATGTACCGGTTGTTCCTAAATGAGAGTATAGTAAACCCTGATATGAGGGCTTTCGCAGAAGTTGATTCAGACGTGTGTGCGCATGGAATCAATGCGTATCCGTAAAAAGTTCTCGATATCCGCATTTGTCAAAATTTCCAATTAGTTTGTGCACGCTTGTCAGAATGCAACAAAACTTACGCCGTTGGATCCTTGGTATCACGTTGGTCCTGAGACTCAAGTTTTACGCAATTCTGAGACAGTTGACCGAGTTGCTTATTTGCGGGCCCACGGGTTGACTTGAAGGGTAAAATTTTGATCGGCTCACCGAAATCCAAAACTGGACATACCGTTGAGTTCATATCGACGTTTAGAATTTTTTTGACTTATAATTTAACCAATTTAGAGACTTTTATCCCTGACACATATTTCGGTGCAAAGTGGACCACACATGGACCCCGCTTAGACCCAAAATTACCGTTTTATCCCGTGTCCAAATTGGAAGAAAGGGTAGTATTTTCTAGCTATCTCACTGATTCCGAAAATATTGGTAATATTTATTTCAGCATCCAGAGACATTCAATCGGAGGCAGTGGGTTCTGATACTCTGTACTTGACACCTGGATGTTCATATTACGCAGCTTTCCTGCCAGGTAAGTATACCTTGCTATTGTACTGTGATTTACATTCTATATGGTGCATGCATTTTATTTCTATTATTTAGTTCATATATTTTAACTGATATATAAGCTGCACATCCAAGAATAACTTGGGTACAACGACGGTGGCATCGCATTTTATCTTTATTATATATTAAGCATGTTGACCTAATTTTACGAGACCACCACATTATCATGAGGCATTCTTATGTTTCATTGGCCCTGACACAGTTGTTACACGAGTGTGAGTCTCATGTAGGACATGTACTTGCATGACGGGCTAGCCACCTGTGCGTATAGGACGTGCGACGAATAGGGATATTTGTTGATAGAATTGCATGATTAGAAGCCTTGGAAGCCATTAGAGATGTCATCGTGTCATGGGTATGGCATGAATAGAGCATGGGTGGGGAGAACAATAAGTAAGGCGTTTGGGCTCCTTTGTACTTTTTCTTATGTAACCCGTACGCTCCACCGGAGATGCGTGGTCAGATGACCCTTATATTGTATATATACAGGCGGACTCTTATGTTCAAAAGATGTCATGCTTTTTAGGCCCCTGATTCTCCGAAAGAATCATGCCAATCCTATTTTTAGCCAGATAGCCTACGTGTTGGAAAGTTGTTCTCAAAGTGCATTCACATAGACGGTTAGGTGACCCTTGGATGTTTATTTTTAGTACTTTATTGGCATGTTATTTTTGTATCTTGTTACATTTCTCTGAGGACCTGGTCCACTTTCAAGTCTAGACAGACATGATTATCTGCAGGTGTATGGACCCGGACCTGACACTTCGTACCAGATTGAGGAGGTCTTACCTTCGGAGTACCACTGATTTTTCGTAGTTGATGGATATTTTAGTTGCTATTCTTTTATTGACATTTATCTTATATTGGAGTTTTGATCTCTCCTCTCATTTAGTTTTTGGTATAGTCGACTGGCAGTGGTTTGTTTCCACCCGACTATCATTCTTTGATACTTCATAATTGAGATTCAGTTATTTATTTCATATTTTTTTATTTATGTTGTGGATGAGATGTAGATTGTGTATGACTTGTGTCGACAGTATATTACCACTTATAGATTTGATATTCATATACAGCGTGCGTATGTGTTATGATCTTCTAACACATTAGGGTTGTCGTATACATACGGCTGGCTTGTTACGTATTTCTAGTTCTACGTATTCTGGGACAGGGGCATGACATATTTTTGTGGTGGCCCATGCAAGTCGAGAGTATATTATCTCGGTTACGTTACTACACCGAGCAAGTCTGCAAATAGGATTAGAGTATAGGATATCATCCACTTATTTAATCACTTCCTTTGAATTCTAATTTCTTACTCTCATTGACAACTTGATTTGCATCTACCTTAAATCTGTTCCAATGCTCTCCTCCCACATGAGATGTGTTGTTACCCTCAACATAACTATAGACGACTCAACAACTCAGTAGGAGTTGTACCTATTAGCCGTATTTGTAGATCTTATCCTGTAGTGATTCGCGGAGAGAGATGAATGCCCGACTCTTAGTCTTTCCCATGCCGAACTTTGATTATGTACTTGGGATGGACTGGCTAAGGAAGTACCATGCTTTCTTCGACTGATATAGAGAAAGCATTCTTTTTAAGGTTCCAGGCCAGCCGGAGCTCGAGTTTATACGAGGATCCACATAAGTTCTTAATGGTGTTTAGCTAACAATGGACGACGTTATTTATCATCCTATCATTTCAGAGTTCCAAGACGTCTTTCCAGAGGAATTGTCAGGACTACCTCTGGACAGAGACATATAATTCTCAATTGAGTTAACACCAGGAGAAACACCCATAGCGTCGCATGTTTATAGATTAGCAAAGAAGGAGATGTATGAGCTGAAGACACAATTAAAAGAATTAGAGGAAAAAGGCATCATCCGGCCAAGTGCATCACCCTGAGGAGCACCAGTGTTATTTTTACTAAAGAATGATGGGTCAGTGTGCATGTGCATTGACTATAGAGCCTTGAATGCTGTGACCGTGAAGAATAAATATCCACTGCTACGCATTGATGACTTATTTGATCATCTTAGTGGAGCCAAGGTGTTCTCGAAAATAGACTTGAGATCGGGATATCACCAGGTGAAGGTGCAAAAGCAGGACATTCCGAAGACCGCATTCAAGATAAGATATGAACACTACGAGTTTCTGGTCATGCCATTTGGATTGACTAATGCTCCAACTGTCTTTATAGACTTGATGAATCAATTATTCCATCAGTATTTGGACCAGTTCATGGTTGTCTTCATAGATGGCATACTTGTCTATTCGAAGAGCCACGAGGAGTATGAGAAGCACCTGCGGATTATCCTAGAGACCTTGAGGAGAGAGCAGTTATATGCGAAGCTCAATAAATATAATTTCTTCTTGGACATGGTCTTTTTTCTTGGGTATGTCATCACGGGAGATGGTATTTCTGTTGATCCAAAGAAAATCTCGATAGTTGAGACATGGCCCATTCCAAAATTAGCATCGAAGGTGAGGAGTTTTCTTGGACATGCAGGATATTATCGACTGTTCGTGGAGAACTTCTCAAAGATAGCAGCACCTATTACTCGTTTGACATATAAGGACCAAGAGTTCATATGGACTGATGAGTGTCAAGCCACTTTTGAGGAGTTGAAGAAGTGACTGACCACAACGCCAATATTGACTATTCTATCAGGATCAGGAGGTTATGTGATTTACAACGATGCATCGGAGAAAGGCTTGGGATGCGTAATGATGCAGCATGGCAAGGTGATTGCATATACATCTAGACAATTGCGAGTCCATGAGAATAATTATCCAACTCATGACTTGGAGCTTACAACCGTTGTTTTTGCTCTAAAGCTATATAGATATTACTTATATATGGAACGAGTAGAGATCTATACCGACCATAAAAGCCTCAAGTATGTCTTCACGTAGAAGGAACTGAATATGAGGCAACGCCGATGGCTTGAGTTGAAGAAGGACTTCGAGATAGAGCTGCATTATCACCCAGGCAAGGCTAACGCAGTAGAAGACGTGTTAAGCCGAAAGCCTGCAGCATACTTCTTGATGACACAGCGGGAGTTACTGGAGGACTTGCAAGATCTTGGCATAAAAGTTATATTACCTGGAGCAGACAGGACACTAGCCAACTTGCAAGTACAGTCACCACTAATAGAGAGGATCAAGGCAGCTTTGCCTATGGATGCCAGATTCAGGAGGTTGAGAGAGAGGACAGAGACTGGAGAGAAGACGGTATTGCACATTCATACTGATGGGACATTACGATATGGTAATCGTCTATAAGTTTCTAATGGAGAGATTCGATAGGAGCTGATGGCAAAAGCTCATAGTTCGATATATTCTATTCATCTTGGAGGCACAAGATGTACCGTGACTTGCGACAGCACTTTTGGTGGCATGGGATGAAAAGGGAGATAGCTCGCTTTGTGGAAAAATGTCTAGTATGTCAACAGGTCAAGGCTGAACATCAAAGGACAGCAGGGGTACTGCAACCACTTCCGATTTCTGAGTGAAAATGGGAGAACATCACTATGGACTTCGTCACGGGCTTTCCGAGGAGTCCAAGTGGGCGAGATGCTGTTTGGGTAATCGTGGATCGACTCACCAAGTCCGTGCATTTCTTGCCTTTTCGAGTTGGCCAGTCTACAGAAGCTTTGGCTGACATATACATGAGGCAGATCATGAGGTTACACGATATTTTGGTCAGCATTGTGTCAGATAGGGATTCACGTTTTATATTTCACTTTTGGAGAAGCATGCAGGAGAGTCTTAGGACTCGTCTGAAGTTCAGTACATCTAAGCACCTGCAGACATATGGACAGTTAGAGCGTACTATTTAGACACTGGAGGATATGTTGAGGGATTGCATATTGGACTTTAGAGGATCATGGGAGGACCACCTATATCTTGTGGAGTTTTCTTACAATAATAGCTATCAAGAAAGCATCCAAATGGCTCCGTTTGAAGCATTGTATGAAAGAAAGTGTAGGTATCCGTATGTTGGAGTGACGTGGGAGAATTTCAGATATTGGGACCAGAGTTGGTAGTCAATACTGTAGAGACAGTGAAGAAGATACAAGGGCACTTGCGAGCAGCGCAAGACAGGCAGAAGCAGTGGACAGATCTTCACCATCGTCCCTTGGAGTTTGAAGAATAATATCATGTCTTCTTGAGGATATCACCTACTAGAGGCACTATTCGCTTTGGAGGATGCGACAAGTTGAGTCCAAGGTATATTGGACCATTTGACGTGCTAGAGTGAGTGGGAGAAGTGGTGTATCGAATGGCACTGCCACCTTTACTCGAGGGAGTGCATGATGTATTCCACGTGTCGCAACTCAGGCGATATGTGGCAGATAGCAGTCAGGTTCTCGACCACTCCGAGATCACCATTGGGCCGAGCTTGTCATACCAAGAGCAACTTATGGAGATTCTTGATCGTCGAGAGAAGGTATTGAGGGATCAGTCTATTCCCTTGGTCCACGTGGCATGGAGGCATCATTCGCCAGGAGAATCCACTTGGGAGCGTGATGATGACATGTGCAAACGTTTTCCTCATCTGTTCTAAGAGTAAGGTATGATTTACTTAGTTCTTTTCATACCGCATAATTTTACGTTTCCTACCATGGGTTAATTTTAATTTTGAGCATAAATTTTTTTTAAGTAGGGTAGAATGTAACCACCCTAAATTTTCTAATTAATAAAATTTTATATATATATATATATATATATATATATATATATATATATATATATATATATATATATATATATATATATACATATATATATATATATATATATATACGCGGTTTTGTAAGAATAATGATACGTGAGGGTGACCCCTACTACGTTAGTATATTAGAAATTAGAATTTCTCGTAATAAATAAAATAATTTTGATATTATAGAATAATAATAATAATTCTAGTGTTAATAATAAATAAAATAAAATAAACTAAAATATAATATAATATAATATAATAATAAATAAGTTAGTTGTTAAAAAGAATATATAAAATAAAAGTAATATAAAAAAAGAAAGTATAAATAAAGTAAAGAAAAAAAAGAGCACTTGCTTGTGCTACTAACAAAAGTAGCAGCAGAATGGACCTTTCACCCCCGCCCCTTAAACGCGAAACACAACAGCATACCAACTCGACCCATAAATTTCTTCTATATATATATATATATATATATATATATATATATATATATATATATATATATATATATATATATCCAAGAAACGAAACCCTAACTCTACTTCTCAATCTCGGAGCCGCAACCCATCTTCCCCACCGCCGTCGACCCTCGACCGCCTCCCAACACTGTCTTCGTCGACCGCCTGGACACCTCTTCGCTGCAGTCGATCTCCGCAAACTCATCTTTTCGATTAACTCGACCAAGGTACCTACCTTCGACAACAAATTTCTCTTTCTATGCATGGTTAATTTTTGATCTGTAAACTCCTATGCACAGATCATATGATCTAGTTTATGATTGTGTAAATTCTTAGAATGAAACCTGATTAAATCGAGATGATAATTCCCCTCCAAAAACCTGAAAAACTATTTTTTTATGAATATACATATTTGACAGAATTTACAATCAAGAACCCTGTTTTGTAAGGCAGATTTCTCCCAATCCGTTCAACAAAAATTCAAAATTCTTTTTCTAACACAAAGTCCATATAACCATGATCGCAATAAAGTAATTACTTTAGAAAATTACTTATTAATTGCTGATAAAAAACTTTGTCCAAAAATCCAAAAAACTTGCTTTAAAAAAATTTAAAATTTGTGATACAGAGTGCATTCCGACAAACTGGACCACCACGTCATATACCATTTATTCCTAAAAGAGCGTATGGTAAATCCTAATGTGCGGGCTTTCGCAGAAGTTGATTCGGACGTGTGTGCGTGTCGGAATCAACGCGTATCCGTAAAAAGTTCTCCGTATTTGCGTTTTGCAAAATTCCCAATTAGTTTGTGCATGCTTTTCAGAATGCGACAAAACTTACACCAATGGGTCCGTGGTATCACATTGGTCCTGTGACTTAAGTTCCATGCAATTCTGAGATAGTTGACCGAGCTGCCTATTTGTGGGGCCCACTTGTTGACTTGAAGGGTAAAATTTTGATCGGCTCACCGGAATCCAAAAATGGACATACCGTTAAGTTTGTATCAACTTTTAGGATTTATTTGACCTATAATTTATCTAATTTAGAGACTTTTATCTCTGGCACATATTTCGGTGCAAAGTGGGCCACACATCGACCCTGCTTTGACCCAAAATTACCGTTTTGCCCCTGTGTCCAAATTGGACGAAAGGGTAGTATTTTTTAGCTATCTCGATGATTTCGGAAATGTTGGTGATATTTATTTCAGTATCCGGAGACGTTCAGTCGGAGGCAGTGGATTTTGATACTCTGTACTTGACACCTGGACGTTTACATTATGCAGCTTTCCTGCCAGGCAAGTATACCTTGCTATTGTAATGTGATTTACATTCCATATGGTACATGCATTTTATTTCTGTTATTTAGTTCATATATTTTAACTGCTATATAAACTGCACGTCCAAGAATAACTTGGGTGTAACGACGGTGGCGTCGTATTTTGTCTTTATTATATATTATGCATGTTGACCTAGTTTTACGAGACCACCCCATTATCATGAGGCATTCTTATGTTTTATTGGTCGTGACATAGTTTTCATACGAGTATGAGTCTCATGTAGGACATGTACTTGCGTGATGGGCTGGCCACCTATGCATATAGGACGTGCAACGAATAGGGATAACTGCTGATAGAATTGCATGATTAGGAGCCTCGACAGTCATTAGAGATATCATCATGTCATGGTTATGGAATGAATAGAGCATGGGATGGGGAGAACAATAAGTAACGTGTTTGGGCTCCTTTGTACTTTTTCTTATGTAACTCGTATGCTCCATCAGAGATGCATGATCAGATGACCCTTATATTGTATATCTACAGGCGGCCTCTGACGTTCAAAAGATGTCATGCTTTTTAGGCCCCTGATTCTCCGAAAGAATCATGCCAATCCTATTTTTAACTAGATAGCCCACGTGTTGGAAAGTTATTCTCAAAGTGCATTCACATAGACGGTTAGGCGACCCTTGGATGTTTAGATTCAGTACTTTATTGGCATGATGTTTATGTATCTTGTTACGTCCCTCTGAGCTCCTGGTCCACTTCCAGGTGTAGACGGGCAAGATTATCCGCAGGAGTACGGATCCGAACCTGACGCTTCATACCAGATTGAGGAGGTCTTAACTTCGGAGTACCACTAATTCTTCGCAGCTGATGGATATTTTAGTTGCTTTTATTTTATTAACATTTATCTTATATTGGAGTTTTGATCTCTTCTCTCATTTAATTTTTGGTATAGTCAACTGACATTGGATTTGTTTCCACCCGAATATTATTCTTTAATACTTAATAATTGAGACTCAGTTATTTATTTTGTTTTTCTTTATTTGTGTTGTAGATGAAATATAGATTGCGTGTGACTTGTGTCAACAGTATACTACCACTTATGGATTTGATATTCATATACAGCGTATATATGTGTTACGATCTTTTAACACATTAGAGTTGTCGTATACATATGGCTGGCATATTACGTATTCCTAGTCCTACATATTCTGGGATTGGGGCATGACAATATGTAATCGATCTCTATCTAACAAGCATGACGATATTTTTTCTCTTGTCTTTAAAACAAGCATGTATTTCTACTCTTGTTTTATCATACGATACAAGGACATGTTCAAGCATTTATTCTACTCTTCTTATAAGCACGGCAAGGGTTCGTTCAATAGCGGTGTCCATGTAACTTAGCATGCAATTTTTCTATCTTAAGTTTTGGGTTCGCAAGTATCGAGTATAACAATTGGGCAAGTTCACCCTAGTCTTATTTTTCAAGTGCGCGTGGAGTCATAGAACACTCCGTGTATGAGTAGTTCCGCTCTGTGCTAGGTGTAGTAGAGTTTGATTCGGAGAAGGCAACCGTTAAGTTAAGTATGGTTCGATAGTATCGAATGATAGAGCCGTTCGATGGCTATTGACTAAGCCATGTGCACGGTAAGGATTGAGAAATGGTAGAACGACTTGCGCTCAGGAAGTCTCTAGGATGAGACTGTTCTGAGTGGTGTATTATGTAACAACCTGCTCTGCTCAATGCGGATAGCCGATTCAAACGATGCAAGTACAATGACCCATCCTACCTAGCTCGGCGAGATGACTCGCTTGATGCTAAGGCTTTCAAACTTGGCCTTCAGAGAAGTTCAGACTTAGACGTTTCAGAGGCACGCTCGGAATCTCGCTCGGCCGATGCGAATCATCGCTAGGTGGGTGGCTCCGATGAACTTGTCTCTACTTAGCTGCACACTTAAAGAAAAGGAATGATACATGCTAGTTTCTAAGCGATAACCTTTAAATGTTAATAAAAGATATGAACGCATATAGCTAAGGAATAAACGTGCCTTATCATGTGTATAGAATATGGAAACTCTGTCTTGCTAGTGCGTAACTTAGAGTATTGATCCAATTAGAGTAGTTTCATACGTTATGCTATGAAGTAGATATAGTTTACAATTTTTATGTATTATATCGCACAGAATGTAACACGGAGTTAGAGTAGAGTTATATTGCATACATAGACAAAGAAGACTATCAAGTAGTCGTTCTGAGTCAGGAAAAAAAAAGTACTCTGGATATTCAGATCACCAAGGCAGCCTCCAATCAGGGAGCTACGCAGAGAAGAAAGAACCGAGCTAAAATCCTCGGATAAGAGAAACTGAGCATTAAGTTTTCGGCTAGGTTTGGAAGTGGTGAAGTGGTTGCATGTTCACGGACAACGTGTTGCTCACAAGGAAGAGAGTTATCGAACGATCTCCGAGGCATCAAAATCGTGTCAGCCCGGGAGGACAATACTAGTGTAGTCCTAGTATTTTTGCTAGCTGAAGTACTAGCAGGCGAGTGCAGGACATCCAGCAAAGCTTGCTACCGACCTGGAACGACAGCCGACTCGTCGGGTGAGTTCGGGATGCCCAGTAAGGCTCGCTACCGATCTGGGAAGTCAGTCGTTCCACCACAGATGCCCAAATGGCTAGCAGAGTCAGTGATCTTCATGTAGATAAGTTAGGCATGCATAGAGGAAATATGTGTTCAGGAGAAGAGTAACACAAAGGAGTTTGATGCACGATACCTCACACATATTAGAATGGATGCATAGTTCACCTTATGGTTTGAGTAAAGCATGTCTGAGTCAGAGACACGCTCGAGACACTTGATTTTTCATAGATATTCATCATTCATAATGTATATACTTGATTCTAAATGCTGCGCTTATACAGGGAAGGCCGAATGGTAAAATGGGGTAAGACAAACTCAGTTTTTTACTGCATGACACGTTCTGAGACATGATAATCCTTTATATTTTTATGCAATGAAACTGATTCTAATACAAGATTAAAAAGATAACATAATCAGTCAGTGCACATAACTAATGAACACACTTATTTTATGGTGTAGGCGAGAGCCCTCCCCACCAATGAATTTAATATACTGACACCCAACCAGATTGCATGTAGGGTACAGAGAGTAACTCGAACAGTTTCGAAGATCGCTTAACACATTGAGGCACCGAATCATACTTGGCATCTTGGAGCGTGGCGTACGGACCTGAAGCTCACATATATGGGACATAATATATGGGAACATTATCATCCATAGTATTTGATTCAAGTTGTAAGCCTAAGGGTGTATTCACTATAATGAGAGAGAGAGAGAGCTTGAGCGACTTGTAATCTCGGCCTAGCATTGCTTGTAATATATATATCTTCATTATCAATAAAGAGCTTATTTCTTGTATACTTGTGCTTGTTCTTATTTTTGCTATATTAGGGACTATATGTGCAATTCTGTGGCTTAGTATTTACAACCGTTTCAGGTGCTTGCCTTGCGCGGGCGTAACTTAGGCTCGTGCGGCATCAAGCCCAAGCGAGGACATTCGGTCCTGCGGGACCGGAGCGTGACATCTCTGGTAGGTGACATATTCATAAACACACGATCTCTAGGCTTAAGCTCCAGAGGTCAACTGTGCATTTATGTCCAGTGCTTCTGCCTGTCCTGTACTGCTCATAGGTGCCCTTGGATCTGCTTTAGCTTCTCCACCGTATGAACAACCAACTCTGGACCAAGAATCTGTCTGTGGCCCATATCACTCTAGCATACTGGATAACAACACTTCCTACCATACAATGCTTCAAAGGGAGCCATCTGAATGCTCGCCTGATAGCTATTATTGTAGGAAAACTCGGCCAAATACAAATGGCCCATGATCCACCAAAATTAAGCATGCATGCCCTCAACATATCCTCTAATGTCTGAATGGTGCGCTCGGCTGGCCATCCATTTACAGGTGATAAAATGTGTTAAACTTTAAGCAGGTCCCAATACTTTCCTGTATACTCCTTCAAAAGTATGATATGAACCTCGAATCCATGTCATACACTATGTTGATGGGCACTCCATGCAGTTGCACAATCTGTCTTATGTATATCTCAGCTAAGTCCTTTGTAGATTGTCCAACTCTAAAGGGTAAGAAGTGAGTTGGTCCACGATCACCCATACTGCATCACGACCACTTTGGCTCCTCGAAAAACCTGTAACGAAGTCTATAGTGATGTGCTCCCACCCTCACTCTAGCATCAGGAGCAGCTGAAGTAATCCTATATTTCTTTGATGCTCATTCTTGACTTACTGACATACTAGGCACTTTTCGACAAAGAGGGCTACTTCCCTCTTTATTCCATGCCACCAGTAGTACTGCCTCAAGTCTCTATACATCTTCGTGCCACCTGAATGGATAGAGTATGCTGAACTGTGTGCCTCCGCCATCAGCTCCTAACGAAGCTCTCTATTCGAAACATAGAGGCGATCTCCATACCTTCCATCCTCATATATGTGCAAACCGGTCTGCATCCCGGCCTATGTCCTCTGTCGAAGTCTCTAGAATCTGGCATATGTCCGCAAAGCAGCATTGATCCACTCAACCAATGTCAATTGTACCTGAAGGCTCGATAAATAGCCGTCTACTCCTGGCATAATGACCTATATGCCCAAATCCTATAAATCCTCCAATAAGTGTTGCTGTGTAGTCAATAAGAATGCTATGGGCCTCCTGCTTAATGTGTTAGCTACCACATTGGCCTTTCTTGGGTGGTACTGTAGCTCAATCTCAAAGTTCGTCATCACCTTAAGCCAACGTCTTTGCCTCTGGTTCGGGTCCTTCCGAGTATAGACATACTTCAGGCTCTTGTGATTTATGAATATCTCTACCCACTCTCCGTATAGGTAGTGCCTCCAAAGCTTCAATGCAAATATTACTACGTCAAGCTCCAAGTCATGAGTATGGTAGTTCTTCTCATGGGTCTTCAACTGTCTAGAGGCATAGTTTACAACCTTCCCATGATGCATCAAGATGCCTCATACTACCTTCCCGGACCCATAGCTGTAGATCGTGAATCCTCCCGGTCCAGAAGGTATAGTCAATATAGGTATCGTGGTCAAACGCTTCTTCAGCTCATCAAACATCATCTGACACTCCTTTGACCAAATAAACTCATGTTCCTTGCGAGTCAAGCAGGTTATCGACTTTGTAATCCTTGCAAAGTTCTCTATGAACCTTCGATAATATCTGACAAGTCCTAGGAAACTCCTCACCTCCGAGACGTTGGTAGGGGTCGGCCACGTCTCTACTGCTGAGATTTTCGCTGGATCAACTGAAATACCATCTTCTGATATGACATTTCCAAGGAAAGAGAAATAATCCAAAAGGAAGTCACACTTGCTCAACTTAGCATATGCTCAACTTGGCAAAGAGACTCTCACTACTCAGTGTCTCCAACACTATCCTCAAGTGTTCTCCGTGCTCCTCGTGGCTCTACGAATATACCAAAATATCGTCGATGAAGACTACCAAGAATTGGTCTAAGTACTGGTGGAAGAATCTATTCATCACGTTCATAAATATAACAGGCAGATTCGTTAGTCCAAAAGGAATCACCAAGAACTCGTAGTGGCCATAGAGAGTCCTGAATGCCATATTTGGAATATCCTCTCTACGCACATTCACCTGATGGTACCCTGATCTCAAGCCGCTCTTCGTGAACACCTTTGCTTCTATCAGCTGGTCGAACAAGTCATTAATCAATGACAGAGGGTACTTGTTCTTGATTTTCAAAGCATTTAGGGCTCTGTAGTCAATGCACATACGGACGGTCCCATCATTCTTTGGTACAAACAATACTGGGGCTCTCCTGGGTGATGCACTAAGACGAACAAACCTCTTATCCTATAACTCCTCCAACTATAGCTTCAGCTCATCCAACTCTTTCTTCTCCAACTGGTACACATTAGATAATACCAGCACTTCTCCTGATACTAGATCAATGGTAAACTCTACTTCTTTATCTGGTGGTAGACCCGGCAACTCCTCCGGAAAGACATCCTCGAACTCTGCAACTATCAGCAGGGGTATTGTCTGTATAGCTATATAGACTCCAATTGTTTGGCCTACTTCTTGCTCAATGGTCTCCGATATAAACTCGAACTATGGGCGATCTGGTGGTCTGAAAGTAACACTACCCCTCTGGTAATCCAGTATGGCATGGTAATGGTTAAACCAGTCCATCCCCAGCACAACATCAAAACTTGGCATTGGAAACACCAAAAGTCGAGCTCTCATCTTCCGACCGCACATGACTACTGAGTATGTTCTAATAGTATTGGTAACTGGCAAGATACCTCCTCCAGTAAGAATCTTCTAACTCTTAGGTAAGGGGAAAGTGGCTACTCGATACATTGCTACGAAACTACTAGAGATGAAAGATAACGTAGCTCCAGAATCAAATGATGCAGTTACAGGTAATTATGCAACTAATATGGTACCTATGATAGCTTTCCCTCTGGGCTCCTCCTCTGTAACTGTAAGTGTAAAAGCCTGCCCATGCCTCTGTCCTCCTCTCTGTTGTCTGGCCGATCAAACTGTGCCACATATGGGGCCAAGGGTGGTCCCCTCTGAAAACCAATGGGTATAGGGGGCGATGAGCTCATGCTCCTTCGAATGGTGCCCTCTGTGCTGATAAAACTGGCCTCTGTCCCATCCGTAGTGCTATACTGCTATGCTGTGGGCAATCTCGGGCAAGGTGCTGGCTCGCCACATAAATCATGCATGTCCGAAACCTCTTTCGATAATCCTAGTAAACATGCTCCCTCTTGCCATAATAGTGACAAGTCAGAAGCTCCCTATGCTGGTACGGTACAACCCACTGTGGAGGCTGCACTCCTGGACGACAGATCGGTCCTCCTGCTCTGGGCTATACTCTAGCTGGTCCGGGTATATTGGGATGCCTCTGGGTCGTCAGATCTCTGTTAATGGCCTCATGCACTTGGGCCTCTGCTAATACTTCCACATAGGAGATCCTCGCCTACAAGCTGGTAAATCTTTAGAGCTCGCAAGTCATACCATGATAGAATCTCTACCCTTCTCCTTCTTGTTTGTTATCATAAGAGTACCAAACCTGCTGAGTCGGTTGACCTCCACATCATATGCATCCACCGACATGTTTTCCTACTCCAGGTGGAGGAACTGGTCATAGAGTGTGTTCCGGACGGTAGCTGTAAAGTACTTTGCATTGAAGTACTCTAGAAACTGCTCCTATGTCTGGGTCTTGCCGATATTGTGCTCTATAGACTCCCACCAGTAATGGTTGCCTTCCAACTGCGCCCTTACCACGGTCATCCATAATCCTGCAGGCAACTGGGAAGCCTCCAGTAGCATCTCCATGCTAGCGAACTAATCAGTGACCTCCTCCAGGGTCTCACTACCAGAAAAAGTTTTCCTGTTCATCTGACAAAATCCTCTTATTGTACCCACCGGCCGAGCTGGTACTGGTGCCGGTGCTGGTGCCGGTGCTCTCTTCAGAGCCGCCATCAGACTCTGCCTCATTATCTCCGTATGATGCCATTACGCCTGCATCATGGCCTAAAAGAACTGAAACATCTGAGGTTGACCTTCATGCTGGAGCATCTTACGGGAAATGGACACGTATGGCATGTGCTGCGGGTATGACCCATACGACATCTATGGAGGAAAAGGTAGAGATGGAGGCAAAAGAGCATTTGGCTGTCTCGTCGGTGTCTGGGAGGTCTGTCCCTCACGTTGAACTAGTGTAGGCTGTTGTATAGATCCGACGTAGATCGATGGGGTTGTCGAGAAAACTGGTACATGCCTCATGGATTGGTCCCCTGCTGGAGCTAGAGTCTTGTTGTCGCTCGACATGGTGTCTGATGCCGGGACAGCTACATAAGCTATGTGTCTGCTACACAAGTTTATCTCTTTGCAAGAGATAGAACCAAATTAGAAGAGTACGAAAACAAACAAACAAACAAACAAACAAACAAACAAGCAAACAAACATGATGCATATATTCAAAGATGTTCAAAGATGGTAATCATTGCGGATGAGACATAATAACTTCTATCATATTGCTGGCTCGCTGGGCATGATACCATACCACAAGAAATAAATAGAGAGAGATTAAGTCTCAGAGACCTGCATGGGCCACAACTAAAACCATATCATGCTTCAGTCCTAAAATATAATGGGACTGATATATAACTAGGCCAGTTGATACAATCTAGAATATATTCCCAATTTGATAACCCTATCTAGGTGTACTACACTGTACAATGGACTAAGTCCATAATTAAACTAAAGCATACAACATGTAAACATCTAATCTTATCCACAGAACATAAGAAAGATAGAAATAATACTGGAATAAATATAAGGAGTCTGAATGTCATAATACAATCCAAAATAAGTCTGGTGGGGACAAATTCATTGAATATAATACAGAATGAAAGTACAGAAAGACAGTCAGATAGACTAAAACATCGGCTAACTAGATAAGATTCTCAAGTCTGAGGCGGTAGGCCTACCAAGACTCAAGAAAACTCTGAAGGTATCACCTAAAGATCCTCCTCAGTCACAAACTGCGTCTCCTGTCCGGGCCTATACACAGTCGGGTAATTTGTCTCGTCGAGATCTGGAAGCAAACCAGGTCCTCAGAGGGACGTAACAAGATACAAAAAGTACATACTGAATGTAAATATTGAGTAAAGTAAAGATGTGTACTATCCATCTAAGTGAATGCAATCTGAGGACAACCTTGGTACGCATGGGTAGGTGTAGGCATAAGTATAACAACCATAACTCTCCAAAATATGGCGATTGAATATAATAACAACCATAACGCTCCAAAGAACGTGGTGCCTGAATATAATAACAGCCATAACGCTTTGAAGAACGTGATGCCTGAATATATAGAGGTCATCAATTTTGTAGTTCCGCTGGACACTACGGGTACTAATATGTGTGTCTCATATGCCTACCAGTTGTCCTTCTCGCACGGGCAAATGTACAAGTCGAATACACGACGTGAACACTTCGAATTATCATGCCAGGTCACAAGTAACTAGAACTATCATGACTACGCACTATATCATAATGCGTGTCGTATGTACCGATAGCTAGTCGGGTACACCAACTCGTATCCCAACATGAGTTGATAACGTGACGTGAGCAATATGTGATAGGGTCTTAGAAGATATTAAAATACCTCCTCAACATTAGGTGAGTCTGCTAAAGTCTAAGTCAATACACTATACTACTCATCGACGCATTCGTCAACTACACCTGAGTCATTCTCGGATGCGCACAATTATATAATAATCAAAGCAATAAACATCTAAAATATAATAACTAAATTTAAACAGTACAATAAGGCAATGTATACTTGCATGGATCTCCAAGCTGTAAGTGCAAAGAACCTGCTCCTGAACCCGAGCTTGTGCGATCCAACGAGCCTACATATAAATGTATTAAATTAGCCATTACACTAATGCATACTAAACACATACAATAGAACAACTAACACAATGTCATTCTAGGGTTCAATGGGTTAATAAGTTTCTTCCCAACACAAGGTTACTAGTATTATCCCTCTAGGTTCCATGCACAAATATATATTATTGTCCGCAAGTATTATGCACAACAACATACTAGTATCATCTATATCTCATGTAACACTAAATATGTACACTTATAAATATGTTAGAGTTTCTCTTTTCTATATACATGACACAGACCAACCCTCTAATATCATCACCAAAACTCTAACACATCAAGTGTACATAAGTAATACTCAAGTCTAGATTAATTCTAACATGTCACACTAATATGATAAACTTGAAATTTCTTATTCCATACATGTGCAAAATATATACCAAACAAATATTGATCCTAACATGGTAATAACTACTCTTTAACATGGCACTATTTATATAATAACTAGTCTAAAAATCTAAGTAACCAACATCACTACTAGTGTCACACTAAGCAAACTTTAATCATGCAATAATCTAACACTAAAAAACATTCTAACACATTTATATTCTAAAATTTATGGGTAAATTGGAGTTATTAAGAGTTTAAACAAGTGATTGTATGAAGGATTATCTAGTCAACAAATAGATGGGATACACATGGCAAGGTATCATTTATCAATGATGTATATATACATATTTAAACATATAAAAAGATGTTAAAGAACAAGAAGTTGAAGTTTATGCAATATACGGAAAATAAGGTTATGAATATGAAGAAGGAGGAGGAGGTGAAGATTACCTAGAGTTTACTTGAAAATGGGAGGGAACTTGGATGAAGATGTTGCTCTCAGATTGGGAGGGAAAGCTCACGGGTTGGAGGTGCTCAGGTGAAAAGGGGGTACAAGGGTGCAAGGGTACTGAGGTGCTCGGGTCTGAGGTAACCGGAGGTGGTTCCACAGGTGGTAGAGGAGGAAGAGGAAGGAGAACAACAACAGCAACAGTAAGTAGAGCAGCAACATCAATAACTTAAGTAGCAGTAGCAGCAACCAATAAAGGGGAAGGAAATAAAGGATTAGAAGAGGAAGAAGATGGAGATAAGGTTGGAGTATAATATGTGGTTAGCCAAGAGCTATGGCGGAGAGATATAGCCGACCAAATAAGAGGGACAGAATGGGAATAAGTGTGAACGTGCATTAAATGCTAGGTAAGGCGATGTGATGGTTTGTGTGTGGGATTAGTACTAGGCTAGTTAATGCATGAGGTGAAGGTAGAGTGTGAGGGGGGTTAAATGAAGGGGATGAATATCATTTATTGGCTCTACCCTAGCTAGGTTTCATCATTAATGGGTGCAAAGAGGGTATAAGGTTATGGGTCAACCCAAATTAGAGGGTGGCTGAATTTATTATTCAATGGGTCTATAAATAGATTTTTGATCATGAATATGGTGTTTGGTATTGTGTAAAGAGGGAGAGTGATGTATGGTGTTGTGTATGAGCCAAGTGAGGGTGTGTAAGGGTTTGAGTTGGGTGTTTGGACTAATTTTGGGCTAGGTTAAGTCGGTTGCTCAATATGACTAGAAATTATGTCATCGGTGTTTGTCAAGAAATTGGGAGGATGTAGGGTCTCATTTGGGTGGGACACAAGTATCATGGATATAGTAGACTCAGAGTAGATCTCCATCATATATTGGGTTGCTAGAAATGGGTCGAAGTTGTATCTCCAATTTCGATTGGAATGGACATAGGTGCAAAGTTTAGGTTCGAATAATATATTATGTGACGAATGTTGTACGATTAAAATGAGGCACAAGAGAGTGTTTATGAGTGACACAAAGGTCAAAATTGAAGACTGGCTCATCTAGGTCAAGGGTGTGAAGTTTGTTGAAAGATAAAAGCTAGTGTAGTGCTCTAGATATTTAAGCAACGGTAAGGTACAACAAGTGAATAAAAATGATTAGCCGAATTATAACTCCTATTATTAATCTAGAATAACTCTAAATTAAACCCTGAACATAGATTTGGGTCAGGGTTTTACAAAAATAAAAATTCATTGGCTCTTATACTCAAAAATTGGGCTACCTTAAAGTAAAGAAATTGAGTGGCAAACTTGTAAATAAACAGAAAATATTTGGGCTGTCCTAAGCAATTTTTGAAGTGCCTATAGAATTTGTCTTTATAAAAAAAGTGCGATTTAGTGGGTAACAGATGTTATGTGTGGTTTTTCGTAATTGAATGATTAGGGGACCAAAAACATAAGCATGTATTTTAGTTCAGTCTTTGTGTGAGCATTCATCTGTTATAATTCAATCATGTTGTTTTCTTACTTGTAAAAGTTATATAATTGAAATCGACTTACATGATCCATTAAATTAATTGTTTAAATGTGTACAAATATCAGTTAATTAAATTATAAAGATAAAAAAATAAAACCTATAGAATGCCAAATCAAGTTTGTGTGAAGATGCTAATTGTTCTAACAACTATTCCAAAACTCAATATATTTATTTATTTATTTATTATATATTTATATTTAAATAGATTAAAAATTATTATTATTACTATTATTATTATTATTATTATTATTATAGAGAGAGAGAGAAATCATTTTTGTTATCTATGTTTTCAAAACAGAATGCCTATATTTTTTTATATATTCCATGGAAATATTTCTTAATCTGGAGAAGTAAAACAAACAACTAAACTGCATATTTTACCTTTGCAAAGAATTAAAAGACTTAGAAAAAAAATATGGTAAAAAATACAAATATTTACATCTAGGAGCAAACAATGTAAATATTACTGCTTTATTCAGAAAAGGAATATATTCTCCAATTTTAGTCATGATTAGTGATGATATAGGATCATATCATCCTATTGTTGAATTATCTCTTCAGACTTGCTCTTTATTATTTGGGAACTTATTTTTCTCTCTAAATGATCTACTATTTTTTTTAGAAATAACTAATCTATTTCTAGAAATCTGTAACGATATTCTGGTTGCTTCTATAATAGGTTGAGATCCTATTGTAGAAATATAATCCAAGTATCGGGTAAGGATATATATGATAAAGATAATAAATTTGGTTGAATTATTCAACTTTATCATCGTTCAACAATTTTATTGATTAATGTTGGAACATACCATTCTTATCAGATATTTTGAAAGTAGGTACGTCTGATAATACACATAGGGATTCTCAAACATAGCTAATGGATTGCTTCGACTTATATATTCTATAAAATTAATTGTATATTAGTTGTTCAATGTGTGGAGATATTAGTTAACTAAATTATAAAGATGAAAAAAAATCCTATAGAATGCCAAATCTGTTAGAATAAACGTAGAAGAATAAAGAAGAAAATAGGAGAGAAGATCTCTTATTATTGTAATCACATGGTGGAAAGCAAAGGCTTTACTTATACAACCCAATAGAAGGTGTAATACTAATCTCTAACCAATGTGAGACTAAAAACAAAATGAAAATCCAACCCTTTAGTAACCCACGTTATAACACTCCCCCTTTGGATGACCACCATCTCTAAGCCTATTGCTTCGTTAAAACTTTGCCAGAAAAACCCATTAGAAAAAAACTTGTGCGAAAGAAAAGAGTACAATCTTTAGGATGACTTAGATAGGTGTTGGACACGCTTAATGTTGCCTCATTAAAACCTTGTCAGAAAAAATCCAATGAAAAAAAATTTATGACTAAGGAAAAAAGAGTACAACGCATTATAGTCCATACAAAATATATCTTCCCCCTGAAAACAATCACTCCCCCTGATAATATTGATCCTGAACAGTCAGCTGATGAAGATATCGTATTCCAATTCTATGAACTAGTTTCTAAAAAGTTGACTTTAGCAATGATTTGGTGAACAAGTGTTAAAGATTATCACTTGAGCGAACTTATTGGACGTCAATATCAAAGTTCTTCTGAAGCTCATGAGTATAAAAAAACTTTGCTGAGATATGCTTGGTCCTGTCTCCTTTAATAAATCCACCTTGAATTTATGCAATACATGTTGCATTATCCTTATGAATAACAGTTGGAGTATCTATGGTCAAGAAAATATGACAGGAGCTACGAATGTGTTGAATCAACTATCTCAGCCAAATATATTCTCTACTTGCTTTATGGAGAGCCAATATTTCTGAGTGATTTAAGGAGATAGCAACAATTGTTTGTTTTGTTGAACGCTAAGAAATGGCTGCATTGCCAGTAAGAAACACATATCCAGTTTGTGAACGACCTTAATAGGGATCAGATAAATAACCTAAATCTGCAAAGCCAACTAGATTCGCGATGTCAGATAAACCACAAGTATAAAATAATCCTATGTCGGTAGGTCCACGAAGATATCTCATCACATGTTTAATGTTATTATAATGTCTGCGAGTTGGCGTCGAGCTATATCTAGCCAATACATTGGCAAAGAATGATATGTTTAGCCTTGTACATTATGATAGATACATTAATGCCCCAATGGCACTAAGGTACGGTACTTCGGGTCCTAGCATCATTTCATTGTCGTCCTTAGGATTATATGGATCTTTATTGATATCTAAAGATTGAACAACCATTGGAGTGCTAAGGGGATGAGCTTTATCCATATTGAACTATTTTAATATATTTTTTGTGTATTTGGATTGATGCACTAAAATTTTATTAGTGCAATGCTCAATTTGTAATCCGAGATAATATTTCTTGTCTCCGAGATCTTTTATCTCGAACTCCTTTTTTAGATAGATTGCAGTCTCATTGATTTCATATCTTATCCCAATCAAGTTTATGTCATCGACATATACTGCAACTATAGAGAAATCCTCCTTAGATTTCTTTATGAAGACACATGGGCATATAGAATTATTCTCATATCCCTCTATTTTCATATATTCACTAAGACGGTTGTACCACATCCTTTCAGATAGTTTCAAACCGTACAATAAACGTCTTAGCTTTATGGAATGCATATTCTTAGATTTTGAGCTGGGTAGGTTAAATCCATCTGGGATTTTTATATTGATATCACTATCTAAATTACCATATAGATAGGCTGTTACAACGTCCACAAGTCTCATGTCCAGTTTTTTCTCAATTGTCAGACTTATCAAATAATGGAACGTTATTGCATCTATTACAGGAGAATACGTCTCTTCGTAATCAATCCCGGGTCTATGAGAAAATTTTGTGCCACTAATTGTGCCTTAAATCGAACGATTTCATTCTTTTCATTTTGCTTTCTTACAAACACCTACTTGTAACCTACCGGTTTAACGTCTTTTGGTGTTTGTACTATAGGTTCAAACACTCCGCGTTTATTAAGGGAATCCAATTCTGCTTGAATAGTATTCTTCCATTTTGGCCAATCTTTTCTTTGTCGACACTCATCGATGCTACATGGTTCAGTGTCATCAATGCCCTTAGATATTTCAATAGCTACTGAGAATGATAATATCTCATCTATTGTTATATCTTTGCGATCCCATACCTCTCTTGTATATGTATAAAACATAGATATCTCTTTGCTTTCAGGTACCTGAGCCTCCTCTTAGGCTTGTGTCTTTTCTAAGACAATAATCTTTTCTGGGTTTTTAGAGAGTATGGATCTATCATTCATAACCTCTTCTTGAGCGTTATGTGTAACCTCCTTAAGAGCGTTACTTGGGCATTTTCTCTTTCTAGGGACTAAGTCCTTCGAACCTATAGGTCTACCATGCTTCTAGCATGTAGTAGATTCATTAGCCACTCTGCTATTTTTTCCTACGGTGATATCAATTCGAGCTGGCATATTTGCAACAGACACATATGATTTAATCACTTTAGATGTATCAGTAAATGCATTTGGCATTTGATTTACAATCTCCTGTAGATGCAATATCCTTCGTACCTCAGTTTTACATTGATTAGTACGAGGATCTAGATGAGACAGAGTAGGATTATCCTACGATAATTTATGATATTTATTTATGGTAAATGGTTCTGTAAGAACATTCTTTTTTTTATCTCCCCCTAACGGCAAAAATTTAGTCTCATCAAAATGGGAGTCTATAAATCTAGCAGTAAAAATATCACCAGTTAAAGGTTCCAAATATCTAATAATTGAGGATGAATCAAAACTAATATAAATTTCTAAATGACGTTGAGGTCCCATTTTAGAGCGTCGAGGAGGGGGAATAGGAACATAAACAGCACAACCAAATTTACGTAAATGAGAGATGTTAGGTTGATGGCCTGTCACAAGTTGTGATGGTGAGAATTTATGATATGCAGTTGGCCTAACAATGATCAATTTAGCAGCATGTAATATGGCATGTCCCCAAGCTGAAATGGGTAAGTTTGATTGCATGAGTAAAGGCCTTGCTATGTGCTAAAAATGCTTAATCATGGACTCTGCTAAACCATTTTGGGTATGAACATGAGGGACATAATGTTCAACTTCTATTCCTATGGAAGCATAATAATCATCAAAAGTACGAAAAGTGAACTCAGTTGTATTATCAAGTCGAATCGTTCTAACATGTTGGTCAAGAAAATGAGTCTTAAGCTTAATCAATTGAGAAAGTAGCTTGGAGAAGGCAAATTTTTAGATGAGAGTAAGAAAATATTTGACCATCGACTAGAAGCATCTATTAGAACCATAAAATACTGGAAAGGTCCACTAGCAGGATCAATTGGTCCGCAAATATTACCTTGTATTCTCTGAAGGAATGGTGGTGATTCAGAAGCTATTTTGAGAAGTGAAGGTCTTGTGGTCTTGTAATGAGTTTACCATGTGAACAAGCTACACACAAATGTTCAGTAGGAAAGGAAAGACTTTTATATGATAAATTATGCCTATTGGTATTGTTGATGACATTTCTCAACATAGTCGATCCTGGATAACCCAATCCGTCATGCCAAAGGATTAGATTCATTGGATCCTTTAGCCTTTTGCTAGTGATGGGGTGAGATTCTACTACCTTCAGAGTAGTTTGATAAAGCCCCGAGGAGATTAACTTACACTTTTCTAATGTTAGCTTATTGCTTCCAACATTAGAGGTGATACAAAGATACTCTTTGCTATCATCGTTCATGGTTTCAAAATAAAATCCGTCCATTCGAATATCTCTAAAGTCGAGTAGATTTCTATTAGATCTACTAGAGAATAATATATTTCGAATGACTAAGTGTGTTTTATTTGGTAACACAATATCGGCCTTACCATAACCTTCTATAATCTGCACGGGTCCAGCAATGGTGGTCACCTTGGCAGTATTTAAGGCATATGTTATGAAAAACTTTATAGTTTTTAATGACGTGTAAGTTATTGTACTATCTATCAAGCATATGCCATCATCATTGTCCATACCTTTTAAAAACAAAAATTAATAATATATTAATATGCTACTAAATGGTTAAACTTGGTATATTGTCAATTATTATAACTTAATCTAAATCTGAATGAAACTGCTTCAAAGAAAGTAAAATATCTAGACTATTGATCATATAATGACCAATTTATTTAAAGTGAAAAGTAATTAAACTTAGATAAGCATACAATAACTATTTATTGACTTCGCCTATCATGGCGTTGAACTGGTCTTCCAAAATTATGTTTCCATCCTTATCTTGGAAGAAATTATTAAAATTCATGTGTGTTGTACCCTCCATGAGATTAGTCTCTACACCCTTTGAGGCTTTATATTCGTCCACTTTCTTTTGTGAGGTGCGACAGTTTCGCATCTAATGACCAGCTCTTCCATAACGTTTGCAAATATCAGTTGGAGCAGTTGGATAGGAAATTTGGGCATTGTATCTTTGAAGATTAAATCCCTTATTTTTGAACTGTGTATCATTCCCTGGACCTATATTATTGCAATTTCTTTGGCTTCCACTATGTCTATGCCCTCTACCTCTGTGATTTTCTCAACCCCTAGTATTGGTCATATTTTTTTGAGCACTAGTCACATTTACTTTAGCTGGAATTAGTGTGGACCCAGTTGGTCTACTAGTGTAGTTTTTGATTAATAACTCATTGTTTTTCTCGGCCACGAGTAAGACAACATTGAGTTCGGAATACTTATTAAAATTTCTCTCCATATACGTCTGTTGTAGGGTCATATTAGTTGCATGAAATATGGTAAATATTTTCTCTAGCATGGAATGCTCTGTCACTTCTTTACCACATAACTTCAATTGTGAAGTAATCCTGAACATAGATGAATTATAGGCTACAACTGTCTTATAATCTTGAAAATGTAGATTAAGTCATTCATGGATTGCACCTAGTAGTATGACCATTTTTTGGTGATCATATCTCTCAGGTAGAGAATTTTATAGCACCAAGGGGTCCTTGACTATTAAGTACTCAGCCTTGAGATCATCATGAATATGATGTCTTAGAAAAATTAAAGCCTTTGCTTTATCTTGTGCAGATATAGGCTTATCAGCCACAATTGCGTCACCTAAGCTTTTGGCTTGAAGGGGCAATTCAGCATCCAATCTCCAGTTGAGAAAGTTATGGCCTTCTAAGTTTAGAGGCTTGAAATTATGCTTTGTGAGGCTCAATCTGTATAAGATCAATAATAACAAGTTAACATAAGAACTTGGTAAATCACCAAATAATTCATGTTCATTGTGTATGCTTCAAACAATGATGTTTCAGAAGTCTATTTATACCAAACAAATCTTTTTCATAAAATGCTTCAAACAATGATGTTCCAAAAGTCGTAAGTAAATACCAAACACTAGATGTTCATGGTATGCTTCGAATAATAATTATGTTCAAGAAGTCTTTCAAAAAATATCATATATGGTATGCTTCGAACAATGATGTTCCAGAAGTCTTATATATATAGACCAAACAATTCATGTTCATGGTCATCAAATCTTTGATAGTTTTGATCTGAATATAATAACATATATATAAAAATAAAGAATAACTCCAGCATTCTATCCGAGAGATCTATATGCGATTAACATCGGAGTGCTATCAGAGTTAACTAAAAGAAGTAAGATGAATGGATAAATATTATTATTTTTGCCCTAGCGGTATGCCAAGAGATGTATAAATATCAACAGCAGACTGCGCCTAGGGTATGCATATGTAGAAAAAAATAAACATAAATAACCATACCAATTACCGAAGTAGAGAATCCGCAAATAGCAGCTTTACTGAGATACTCTCGCTTATTTTCTCCCGTTAGAGCTTCGTACTGATAACATATTAGAATAAACGTAGAAGAAGGAAGAAGAAAATAGAAGAGAAGATCTCTTATTAGTGTAATCACATAGTTGGAGGCAAATGTCTTATTTATACAACCCAATGGAAGGTGTAATACTAATCTCTAATCAATGTGGGACTAAAAATAAAGTAGAAATCCATCCCTTTATATATATATATATATATATATATATATATATATATATAGAGAGAGAGAGAGAGGGGGGGGGTCGGGTTCCCTACTATTAAGCATCTCCGAAATAACAGTCATTGGATCTATTTTTTTTGAACCGTGTAGATTAGTTCAAAATCTTGCGAGAAATTGGATAGTTAAGTTGTACTTATCTAGATTCATCCATTGTTGCGCTGAGATTGCGGGTACCAATTGGTCCAAACCTAGGTATAATCCACAAAGTGTATATATATATATATATATGTGATACAATTAATATTCAACTAATTATTAATTATATATATATATATACCGTTCATGGTATCAGAGCCATGAACGGCTAAAGTAATTCTACTTCCTCAAGATTTTATATATATATATATATATATATATATATATATATATATATATATATATATATATATATATATATATATATATATATATATATATATATATATATATACCGTTCATGGTATCAGAGCCATGAACGGCTAAGGTAATTCTACTTCCTCAAAATTATGCTATAGTAATTATCCTGTAACTTTTTGTTATTTCATGGTTCTTTTATACTAGTAGTAATTATAATAGCTAAATTGTTGTCTTAATGGACTTAGGGTAATCTTTCGTTTTCTCTCTGGGAGATGTGTCTATGTCTAGTTGTATTGGCCTAGGTCTTAGGACTCAAGTCGCGCAGGCGTGTTGTGCCGGGATAGCCGTGTTTGTCATAAATCGTTGACAGACATGTGCTAGAATGTTACTATCAACTAGAGAAAAAATGTTTTGCTTCTACTTATTTGGTCAGTCAATTTTGACAATGGTTTCTATGTTAATTACTTTTAGTATCTTTGATATCTTGATAATATTAAGTTACTGATATACTATGGTCATAGTTTTTGAGTGAAGTGGAACTCTCAAATTTCTTATGAATTCATTAATTGGTTCCAATAAGAAATCTCTTAATAAGAGCAAGGCTATTAAGAATGCTCAAAATGTTGAGTTTTTTTCTGAATTATAGGCGTTGAGCAAATGGACTATTCCTAAAGTTCAACCAAAAAAAATATATCAGATTGGTACTTTTGACTTTAGATTTTCTATCGCAATTAAAACAATGTAAATAACTGTTCAAATCAGTGATACTGAACAGTCACTAAAATTATTTAGTGAAGTTTGTAACACCCCGTTCCGCTCAAGCGGACTGCCGTCTCAACCGGCAATAGTGCAACTGTCCCGACCCGCCTTGCCTCAAACAAGAAGCAAAAGATATCCAGACTTGTCCCTACAGGAATCCGGCTTGGACTTTCAGAGGCTCGCTTGACGTATCGCTCTACCGAGGCGAATCATCGCTAAGGTGGGTGGCTACGGTGAACTTGTCTTTGCTTAGCCAGCATACATAAAATCTGGAATATTTATGCTAGTCGCTAGGTGATTCACCCCCTACATGCTAATAAATCCAACGCACCTAGCTAAGGGAATAATCCCAACTTGTATTGCTTGCTAGAACATGGAAATGAAATACTGCTTATATTCAGACCCTCGCATGCTAAGTCCCTTAACGGTTTCATCTCTCGGCTTACCTTCGAGTCCGAGCAACGTGCCTGCTTATGTTCCTTAGTAACGCATGCTTGTCTGCTTGTAATGTTGCCATGTTTTCATCCAAACCCCGAGAGACTACTACATAGTCGTTCCGTGCCTGAATGAACCTGCAAGTATCCGGGATCGTTAGGTCACCAAGGCAGTTCCCGATCCAGGGGACTGCATCCTGTCAAGTAAAAGAACTATACTCCAGTGGCAAGACTCATTCAGGTATTTGGATCTCCCTGCAAGTCTTCCTCGTGTGCGGGCTTACGGCAGCCCAGAAGGCTGTGCATATCCAATAGCTAAATGGATCATGCATTACTGCTTGTCGGGTGCTCGTGTGTAAATCAAATAATTGTGTTGCCTGAGATTGGTCAAATAATCGTGTTGCCTGAGATTGGTCAAATAATCGTGTTGCCTGAGACTGGTTTAACCTTGACTTGCATGTCGCAGACTAGTTCCACGGACGGTCACCGAGGCACTGGGGCCGATCCGGTTCGGATGGAGCTCGTGTGTAGTCTCGTGTGCAGGGAGGATAGCTTGCAATGTATCATGTTCGTGTGCCTCGTGTATACGCGTAGCATGCTATCCTTGTCCTCGACTACGTCCAGTAATGGCTCCGCCAGCGACTGCTGTTCATATAGATAAGTCATCCTCGCTTAGCGGCTATCCGCGTGCGAGTCACTGCATCGCATCAAGAACAACTAAACACCTGAACGATCCTGTTAAAAATGACCCTCGTGTTTGCATATGCTTGCCTCCTGAATGCTTATACTTGTCGTGCATGTATTAACATGTTTGCCTCAATGTTTGCCTTGGACAGGGAAGAAGATGGTAAGTTGGTAAGTCTCACCGTGTTTCCTCTCATGTTGCACGGCGCACTGCACGACACGTTAGGCTATTCAATATTTGCATGAACTGATCCTAAGGCAACTAGAAAGACAACTTAATAGTTGTGCACGGAACCTGTATTACGTGTTCGGATTTATCGAGCGGGCGAGTAGCTTCCCCACCAGTGCATTCAATGTACTGATAATCCACTAGTTTGTGTGCAGGGTGCGGGAGAACCTCGTTCGGTGCGGATGCCTCCAACGTGCGTGCTAAGGCGTGGACATCACTCCGAAGCAACGGTGCGTCCGGAACAGAAGCACATATACAAGACATAATGTTGTGAACATAGCCCAAACTCGCCTGTACAATCATTCCATAATTGTAGCCACTTGGCACGCTTTATGTTTCAGAGAGAGAGGCTTGAGCGACTTGTAATCTCGGCTATACGCCGCCTGTAACACATGTTCATATCAATAAAAAGAGCTTGCTTTACTTCAACTTGTGTTTCAATGCTTCCGCTATATTTGTCAACTCAGAGAACCTGTTACCGATCGCCTATGCGTTCATGACTCCGCTGTACTCGGATAATCTGTGCGACTCTGTGGCTTAGAACTCTTGCCGCCAGCCAATGAACCATGGCCTTGCACGGGCGTGGCTCACGCTCGTGCGGCATCACGCCCGGATGGGTTAAGCGATCGTTCCGCGGGAGCGCTGGCGAGGGTGATTCTCGCCTAGCGGGAACGCCGATTGCCTGCGGGAGATCGGGGCGTGACAAAGTTGACATAGGTCACTATCGTGAGAAATATAATTATGTTCATATTAAACTAATTTAGGTTGCTTTTAAACCTCTTACTTTATAAGGTTTAAAAGCATCTATTATGACATCTCTCAGAGATGGAAGATGTCGAGACTGGAGTCAATCCCTTATGGGAGTTATGCAAACTAGCATTTTCCATGGACAAGTCTATTTCAATGTTTATCCTAATTTAACTTTATCTTTAACTGATAGAAATCTTCTCGAATCAGTTAATTTATATTTCAAAACCAATGGTTATAATTTCTTACTAGGTTCTGAGACTATAGCAATAATCTATAGAATTCATTACAAGGTAATGACCTCTTGTGCTCCTAAAGCAAAGCATATCACTAAGCTTGGAAAAACTACTTTGATTGAAACTAATTTGTTGATATCAAAGATAGCTAATAATAGGATAATTAAGTGGGATGAAATAAACTTTTCTAATAAATGGATCTTGAATTTAGTTGTACCTCCAAGAGCAATCATGGATATAGAAATAGATTAGATTATTCAGACTCACGATGGTGAGGTGGAAGTAAGATTTACTCCATAAGACAAAACTAGACTTTCGATATCTAGTTCTAGAAGATCATCTTCCTTCATAGGAAGACCTTCTATACTATCATCTCCTATTGCTTCTTCTTCTACTAAAGGCAAAGAAGAAAATAAGGTTGAAAAAATAACTTTCAATAAAGATGCAATTGCACATCTGAAATATTATACGGATGATTCCAATCTTTTTGAGTCAGATTTTAAGGGTGACTTTGTTCTTGTCATTTTCGAGAATTTATCAAAAAATCCAAATATCAGAAACATACTAGATCAGATATATTATGATGATAGTGAATTTAGAAAATGGTATGAGAAAACCTATTCTAAAGATGAAATAAAGAAACACAAGGATGATTACTATAATCATCTTAGTACCACAGTACGATTGAACCATTTAGAAATTGGTTTATAGAGTTTTTCGTTTTCTTTGAATTAACACAAATTAATGTGTTAGAAGAGAAAGTTTGGATCCTTAATACCGGATCTATTAGTATTAAGATTAAATTTGCGTATCCTCCAAATGAATCAATAAGACTCGCAGTAAAAAATATGGCTGAACAAATTGAAGCCACTTATTTTCTCAAAGTAGTTGAGAGTAAAGAAGAAATAATACTAGAATTCCAAAAGTTAGTAAAGCAAAATAACTTTACTAATATATTTATCCAAATCATGGCTAAACAACTGACTCAAATTGAATCAGTTTTAGAAACTTTATTACATAAGATTAGTGTAATAAAGAATTTAGATCTTTCTGATATGTCGTCGTTAAAAGAAACGACAAATATATCCTTAAAACCTCCTTCTAATGTTGAAGGATACAAAGTTAGAGCTCCTGAAGTCACTAAGAAAGATATTACTAAGATGATTGCTCAGTTTAGGATAACAAATTTGTATACTATTAATGCCGAAGAGCAACAACTTAAAGAGCTTATAGCTTATGCTAGGAAGATATTTAGTGAAGAACCTAAATTACAAGTTCTTGGAAAGCAAAGCTATAACTTTCACACTACCTCTGAAATAACAGAAGAAGATATTCGGTCAGAATCTTCATATCATCATATTGAAGAAGGGAAAGAAGATATCAACCTAATATCGATTAAAAAGATAGAAAGATCTTTTAGGAATCATGATGATGGTTATAAAAAGATCAAGGGTACCAACTATGCTAATAACCAGAGTATGATACAGCCTGTCAAGTATAATAAATCAAACTTGACAAAATACTATTATAAAAGACCGAATCCTGTCGATGTCTTATGTGAGGAAAATTATTCAATAATTCAGAATCATTATAGTGGTAGAGATATCTATGAATGGAACATAGATGGTGCCTCTGATAAGCAAATTCATAACCAATTACATCGTATGATGATGTATTCTAATATAGCTAAAGTTAATGGCAATTCTGATAAAGATATTGTAGGCTTTATCACTTGTGGTTTCTCCGGCACTCTTAGAGGCTGGTGGAATAACTGTTTAACAGTAACACAAAGAACAAAAATATTAAATTCTGTTAAAAATGAAAATAATAAACAGAAACAAGATGTTGTTTATAATCTCATTGTTACAATATTAGAATATTTTACAGGCGGAATAACCTACCATGGAGAAAGAGTTAGAACTCTTCTTTAGAACTTGAGATGTCCAACATTAACTCACTTTAAATGATATAAAGATAATTATCTAAGTAGATTAATGCTATTGGGAGATGATAATGATGCTCATTGGAAATCAAAATTTATTGATGGCCTTCCAAATCTCTTTGTAGAGAAAATTAGACAAGGATTAAGGAACCAAAACAATAGAATAATTTCTTATGCTCAATACACTTATGTAAATCTTATCAATAAGTGCATTGAAGAAGGTTTAGCTTTATGTAATGACCTAAACCTAAAAAATCAAATAAAATCTTAAAAATTAACTGAGAGAAAGCAATTGGGAGAATTTTGTGAATAGTTCGCAATTGATACTTCTAAGTAGCCTTCTCATTCGAAGGGTAAAAAAAGGAATATAAGGATTTCAAAGATATTAAGAAACCTTATAAGCGCAAGAATTATTCTTCCAAAAAATATGATAAGAGACATGAATCAACTATCCCCAGAAACAAAAATTATTCTAGGAAGCCATCTTCCTCAAAGAATAAATTAGTTAAATGTTACAAATGTGGCAAATTAGGCCATTATGCTAGCAAATGCTACACAAAACAAAAGCTAAACGAGATCGAAGATGAAGGGTTAAGAAAGACTCTTTATAAATTAATGATCAATTCCGATTATGAGAAAAGCTCATCTGATGATGAAATTAGTTCCTCTGAAATTTGTGGCACAGATTGTCAATATAACTAATGTGTTACAAATAGTGATATCAACTACTATAAGTCTATAGTAGAAATGAATGGTTACTGATAACATTTATAATAAGGTCAAAGCTAAAATTATAGATCTTCTTGAAAAGGATGATTCTAATAATATCCAGAAGCATAATAAAAATGCTTATAATATATCCAAAGTAATATCAAGATATCAAAATAGACAGACAAGACCTGCTACTATACATGATCTTCAGTCTGAGGTTAAAAATCTAAAAGTAGAAGTTAAACTCCTACATTCTCAGGATGTATTGATCCAAAGACGTCTAAAGATTCTCGAAAATGCTAATAAAGAAAGAAATGAATCAATTATATTCGAACAAGGAGAATCTTCTAATAAAGGAGAAAATGAGGATGATAAACTCTCAACTGTTCAAATGGAACAAAAGGAAATAAGAGATAATCTCTTACAAAAAATGAATTTATTTATTACCCATAAATGGTATATCAAAATAGATCTACTCATTAATAATGACTACCATATTACCAATTTAATTGCACTAGTTGATAGTGGTGCAGATCTAAATTATGTTAAAGAAGGTATTGTTCCTATCAAGTATTGTGAACGAACTTCTCAGACACTTATTGCTGCTAATAATAAAGCACTAACCACTTCTTACAAAATAATTGATGTAAATATTTGTAAAAGCAATATTTGCATTCCTTTACATTTAATTATGGTAAAGGAAATATCCCAGCATATTATCCTAGGAACTCCATTTCTTGAAAGACTCATGCATATTCAAGAAATAAATAGGGAAGGAATTAGAACCAGCTATAAGGAAAAAAGATTAACTTTTGAATCTATAGCTAACACTGTTGTAAAAATATTAAATGAAGTTACTCTGAAAGAATATTAGATTAATTTCTTGAAAGAAGAAATTACTCAGGTAAATATATCTCAGCAGTTAAAGAAATTAAAAATCCAGCATAAGATTAGACTGCTTGAAGAGGATTTCAAACTACAAACTTGTAAAAATATTGGAGAGGGGACAAAAACCAGAATACTGGAGAGGGGACAAAAGTAGGCCATATACGTATATTAGAGTATTATGTTACCCCCAAGATATGGTCACGGCTGTAAAGATAGGAAAGATTATAATACAAGCCAACAATCAATCACAGGTCAATCAATTCTATGTCTTAATTGCCATAAAATAAGTAAAGAGCAATATGATGATCATCAACAGCCAAAAAATTATTTTACGTGTAAAGTATATAAGTTAGTTGAATATTAATCATTACATACACTTATTTGATCATTATATTGGTTACGGCATTAAATAGTTAATTAATCAATTAATCAATATATATATATATATATATATATATATATGATACAATTAGTTGAATATTAATTATATATATATATATATATATATATATATATATATATAATACAATCTATATTGAACGGTATATATATATACAATTAGTTGAATTATTGAATCATTTTCCTCAAAGAAGACATCGAAGGAGTCGATCTTTTATAGTATTATTTTGTCAAGTTTGGTTTATTATACTTGGCGGGCTGTATCATACTCTGGTTATTATCATAGTTGGTACCCTTGATCTTTTCATGACCATCACCATGATTCCTAAAATATCTTACTATCTTTTCAATCAATATTGGATTGATATTTTCTTCCCCATCTTTTCATGACCATCACCATCCTTTTCAAGAAGATCTATAATTTTAGCTTTGACCTTATTATAAATGTTATCAGTAACCATTCATTTCTACTATAGACTTATAGTAGTTGATATCACTATTTGTAACACATTCGTTACATTGACAATCTGTGCCACAAATTTCAGAGAAACTAATTTCATCATCAGATGAGCTTTCCTCATAATCGAAATTGATCATTAATTTATAAATAGTCTTTCCTAATCCTTCATCTTCGATCTCGTTTAGCTTTTGTTTTGTGTAGCATTTGCTAGCATAATGGCCTAATTTGCCACATTTGTAACATTTAACTAATTTATTCTTTGAGGAAGATGGCTTCCTAGAATAATTTTTGTTTCTGGGGACGGTTGATTCCTATCTCTTATCATATTTTCTGGAAGAATAATTCTTGCGCTTATAAGATTTCTTATTATATTTGAAATTCTTATAATCCTTTTCTTTACCCTTCGAATTAGAAGGCTACTTAGAAGTATCAATTGTGAACTGTTCCTAAAATTCTCCTAATTGCTTTCTCTCAGTTAATTTCTGAGATTTCATTTAATTTTTTAGCTTTAGGTCATTACATAAAGCTAAATATTCTTCAATGCACTTATTGATAAGATTTTCATAAGTTTATTGAGCTTAAGGAATTGTTCCATTATTTTGGTTCCTTAATCCTTGTCTAATTTCTCTGCAAAAAGATTGGGAAGGCCATCAATAAATTTTAATTTTTAATGAGCATCATTAGCATCTCCCAATAGCATTACTCTACTTAGATAAGTATCTTTATACCATCTAAAGTGAGTTAATGTTGGACATCTCAAGTTCTGAAGAAGAGTTCTAACTTTTTCTCTATTACACATAAGATTAGTGTAATAAAGAATTTAGATCTTTCTGATATGCATTGTTAAAAGAAACGACAAATATATCCTTAAAACCTCATTCTAATGTTGAATGATACAAAGTTAGAGCTCCTGAAGTCACTAAGAAAGATATTACTAAGATGATTGCTCAGTTTAGGAAGACAAATTTGATACTATTAATGCCGAAGAGCAGCAACTTAAAGAGCTTATAGCTCATGCTAGAAAGATATTTAGTGAAGAACCTAAATTACAGGTTCTTGGAAAGCAAAGCTATAACTTTCACACTACCTCTGAAATAGCAAAAGAAGATATTCAATCAGAATCTTCATATCATCATATTGAAGATGGGAAAGAAAATATCAATCCAATATTGATTGAAAAGATAGAAAGATGTTTTAGGAATCATGATGATGGTCGTGAAAAGATCATGGGTACCAACTATGGTAATAACCAGAGTAGGATACAGCCCGTCAAGTATAATAAACCAAACTTGACAAAATACTACAATAAAAGATCGACTCCTGTCGATGTCTTCTTTGAGGAAAATAATTCAATAATTTAACTAATTGTATATATATATATACCGTTCAATATATATATATATATATATATATATATATATATATATATATTGTAAACCCCCTTACCCAAAATTAGGTCCGCTTGGCTTAGATAGTGAAATTAGGGCTAGTTTAAACCCAATTAGAAATAGAACACGATATTTGATTTAACTATACAATATTTATATCGCTTAGCGCACCTCACCGTTGCTTCGATAATTGGAGCACTACACTAGCCATTGCCTATCTACAAATTTCATAAACTTGTTCTAGACGTGCCCGTCTACTATCATGACCAGATTATGACCGTTTTATGCAACCAAAATTTTATTAATATTCTACACTGAATCCTCTACGTCCCTGACACTTGTGTCCCACCTAATTTTATTCCCATGTATTTCTAATTAATTCCAGAATATCGTGCGCACTAATTTTTCAAATCTAATTTCTATCTTTGCGCAATTTTCTTAATTGTTTGGCGCTTTTATGCAAAAACGTATTTAGGTGTCCACACCATTGGATAATACGTGAAGAAACCCAATTTTCCCTTTACATGAATTTTTTCCATAATTTTTGGGATGTACAACGTGCAAACATCGCCCCCGTTATTTTAAACCTATCCTTGCATTTAAATAATGCAATTATGGCCCTCCAAACATCCCTATGAGAGACCAAAGCCCAACTCCAAGGAGGTGTTGACCAAGCCACATTCCTAGGTCAACAAAACCCTAGGCCCCATATGTATAAATACAATTTCTATTTTCCTTTTTCTTTTTCTAAACCAAAACCTAAATTATAACTCAGCCGACCCATCCCCTTCCCGTACTGTTCATCTCTCCCCCCCCCCCCCCGAATCCCTGTCAAGTCCCGCCGAAGACTTCGTCGGACCTCCGGATCAGCCCCGCCTCTGCGACCACTATCTGCCTCACCCTTGCTCGCCTGGACAACACAGTCGACCCCTTCGCCACGCCGGACTTCAACCGCCCCACCGTTCTCCCCACCAACCCGACGTTATCCCGACCTCCCTACTCTCTTCTCCACCCTCTTCCTCCTGTGTACCACCTCACCCCGGCCTGAATCCTCCGTCGGAGCCCAGAATAGCCTCATCACCACCACATTCCTCTCCTCCCTTCGACCACTGCCTACATCTTGCCGGACTGAACCTCGTCGACTCCTCCTCCTTCCCGTCTTACTATCATCTTGACTCCGGCCTGCACCTCCATCTCCTCCTCCCCGTCCCTGTCCACCACGACGCCGCACCAATACCTCCACCTCCCCTTCTGTGAACCCGAGCCTCCTCCCTACTCGACCACCTTCTTGGCCGGACCTCCCTTGGCCGGATCCCGGTGATCATCAACCTCATCGGAATCATCATCATCCCCTCCTTCATTATTATCATCATCTCAAATCAACATCATACTCTTCACCATTCATTAACATCATCATCTCTAACCCTAATCGTCCCAGTCACCATCCTCGTCAACGTCGTCGCCAACAATGTCGTCATCATCATCCTAGTCATCATCATCATCGTCTTTGTTATCACCATTGTCCACGTCATCGTCCTCATTGTCATCATTATCATCTCATCATTTTCGTCATCATCATTAGCATCATCGCCATCACCATCATCCACATCATCCTCGTCATCACCATCATCAATATTATCGTCATTGCCATCACCATCACCATCGTCGTCGTCGTTATCACCTTCACCATCATCATCGCCATCGTCGTTATCGTCATCACCGTACTATCATCGTCGTCATCGTCATTATCATCGTCGTTATCACCAACATCTCACCCTCGTCATCGTGTTTATCGTGGACCGTCACCCTTGCCAGACAAACTGCAGCAGTCACCCCCGATTTCCGTGCCTGTGCACGCTAACCTGAAGATCTATTGGATCTTTCTGCGTGACTTCTGGAGCAGGTTATTAGGGCTGCGCAGCTTCTTGCCAAGCAAGTATACCTTACCTTGTTGTACTGTTTAAATTCTGTATTATTTAGCTGCATGTTATTATTATAATTGTGCGCGTCCGAGAGAGACTCGGGTGCAGTCAACAGAGGCATTGACGTTAGGACTTGTGTCTGACCTAGTATCTAGTAGACCCACCTAAAGTCGTGGAGTTATTAGTATGACTCCCCAGGCTTTGACATATTTCTTACACGTGTTGTGAGTCTCATGTAGGGCACAGACTCGCGTATGCGGTTGGCCACCTGTACGTGTAAGTCGTACGACAGATAGGGTATAACTGCTAATAGTGTTGCATGTTAGAGACTTAGTAGTTATTAGTAGTCGGAGCATAGACTATTGTAGTACGAAGGTCCAATCCTTGTCCTTATTTGGTTGTGAGGTTGGACTATTGTTCTAACAATAGACTATGAGCCAGAGCTACGACATCGATACTTGCACTTCGTCTCGGTATAGTAGCTACTGCGTGTTGTGGATACAACATGCATAGATTATTGGGCGGGGAAGACAATTAGTAGGCGTATGGGACAGACATTTGGTTGCCGTAGTTTCAGAGTAAACTGCAGGGCCGTGAGCCTCAGTGTTACCCGATTATGGGCCAGTGTTACCTGGTTATGGGATCAGTGTTACCCGGTTATGGGATCAGTGTTGCCCGGTTATGGGAGTATATGCTTGTCGATACATCCGGCAGAGGTTACTAGCTGCACGCTATCATGATCGGTGATGTAGTCATCATATACATCTGGCATCCAGTTTATAGCTAATGCCAGATACTTAGCCTCTGGCTTGACGCTACGCTTTATACTTTTCACCTACCCATACGTATCAAGGTTGTCTTCAACGTGTATTTCACTTAGCTGGTTAGGTCACCCTTGAGTTTTCACAGTATTTACTTTATGGCATGCTTTTATGTATCTTGTTATGTCCCTCTGAGGACCTGGCCCTTTCCAGGTATATTGTTCATGAGTATTCGTAGGAGCGCAGATCCGGACATGCTACGTATATTGCGATGGGGTCTTCTCTTCGAGCCGTGATTGTTAGTTGATAGTCTTATATTGCATTTATTGTGTTTATCTTATATTCTAGTTCGGTAGTGGATTTATTTCCATCCGACTACCAATATTAGATGCTTTATATTGAGATCTAGTTATAGTTATTGGTTATTCATTTATATATGATTTCTGTGGATGAGATTTAGTTATGCCCTGTGACATATATGTTTACCACTTGTGAATTGTTATTCATATTACAGCGTACGTGTGTTATGGTTTCCATATATTGGAGTGCCATATTCATACGGCTGGCATGCCTACGTGTCCTGGTCCTACGTATTTTGGGACTGGGGCATGACATGTTTTGAGTGGTGGCCCATGCAGGTCAAGAGCATATTGTCTCGGTTACATTACTGTACCGAGCAAGCCTGTACCTAGGATTAGAGTATAGGATCTCATCCACAATTGACTATGATTCACCTTCCTTCCAATATGTTCTATTTGAATAGCTGCATCCTGCTTGATTCATGTGCTTTCCTAATAGTTCCTTGAGTATAGCCTTCTCCTAGAATATAGAAGTCCATGTTGTTAGATAATAAGTAGGGTAACCTTCCTATTAAGAGTACAACTAGAATAATGACACATCACTGAGTTAGAATACTTAACGAACCCTAGCATTCCTTACTACCTAATGAACCCTAGCATCCCTTACCTATAGGTTGATTTACCATTATCTCTTGATATATTTAGGGATAACTTGAGAGTAGTATAGACACTACTAGAATTAGTTAGAAGTTTGATCATATTGTTTGACCCTAGTATTGAGGGACCAATAGAAATCCAAGGTCGAATATTAGGACCACCCTAACTTTTATAGTAAGATAGTATTATAGAACTACACATTTAGACTCTTGTCTTGAGATTAGCAAGCAGTACTTTAGAAAGCCAAGAGCAATGCTTAGAATATTTTCCTCGATCAAACCTCGAACACAGAGATTAGCATACCACCTCCCCCTTAGAAGACCGTGATGTTATCTAGAGTCATTCTATTTAATTTCACATTCGTTCCTCCGAGACCTTAGTGCTCGCGATTTGTGCAACGACTAATTATGTTCTTCTGTCGTACCACATAACGCTTCCATTCTTAATGTTAACTAAGACTAAGACTTAGGATGACCATGACCGATATAATGTAAGAGGATACCCTAGTAAGTACCAAGACCCTTTCTCGTATACCTTGACAGGAGTTTCTACGGTATCCTTAAGACAGTACAGTATTAATTTATTATTTTAAGTTGGGTAGTATGTCTCGCCACATAGTATCACACAGTCCTCTTAACTCATTGATGAAGTATAACCGAATGACACCAACTTTAGACTTGCATAAGAAGATAGTGTTTAGACTATAGAAATTAGAGGCCCATATCCCTATTTGGTCGACTAACGACTTAGACAAGGAGTTGGTATGACAACTGTAGAGACTGAAGAGTCTTATCTTTTGTGACCTTGAATTATTTTGTGCCTTCTGTCATCATAATCTAGCGTACTTATATTTTCTGTACTACCTCGACTTATGCTGCTATTTTATAGCCTAGTTTTGCAAGCTATTTCTTTTATCAAGCTTGATCATGATATTGTATTATTGGGGACGCCTACTAATACATTGTCTAATCAGAATCAGTAATATTAAGGTCTAGCTAACCTTAATACATTGGTTCACCCTTCGTAATACTACTTTACGTGGATTGAGATATATAGTTGACTAGTAGACAAATGTACTTGCCCTCTAGATATGTCTGAGCATATCGTATCGGTTACATAACCATAATGATACGAGCATGCGAATAAGGAATTACCAGAGAAGATTTCAATCCACAACTGCCTTGACAATTCCAATTTGAATTCTTTAGACGCCTTGACCTCCCAACTTCCATTCTATTACCTCCTCCTTGGACTCCTTATTATTGGTTTTCGTCTTCCCTTATTCCGGTAAGACGAACGCTCGTGCCGAGTATAAGTTAACACACTGATAAGTACTAGATATACCCCATAGGCTAATCATATGACTTGGTGACTCCCCTTATAGTGATTAAGAGCATATCATAGATGATCTGTTTGGTGTTAAAACTTAGGGGATTAAAATAACATGATTAAATAATTTGGAGGAATAGCTTCCTTAGATATATAGCCTTATATGGTTGATGGATAAATTCTAAGTTGGGTAGAAACCGCACTTGTTAAAACTTGAGGAGAAATTATTTTAGTCTGTGACAAAGTAAGATTAGATAGAGAAACCCTACCCTATTTTAATTTCGAGGACGAAATTATTTTAAGTTGGGTAGATTGTAAACCACCTTACCCAAAATTAGGTCCACTTGGCTTATATAGTGAAATTAGGGCTAGTTTAAACCCAATTAGAAATAGAACACGATATTTAATTTAACTATATAATATTTATATCGCTTAGCGCACCTCACCGTTGCTTCGATAATTGGAGCACTACACTAGTCATTGCCTATCTACAAATTTTACAACCTTGTCCTAGACATGCCCGCCTACCATCCTGACCTTTGTGTAACTTATAATTATACATTCTTGTTTACATTTTAGTCGCACGACTTTCGTCGCAGACGTTATTAATTAATCCCAAATAAAATATGACTTTGTACCCTTGTGCGTTCCAATCGAAATTGGAGACACAATCTTGACCGTTTTATGCAACCCAAATTTTATTAATATTCTACACTAAATTCTCTATGTCCCTAACACTTGTGTCCCACCTAATTTTATTCTCATGTATTTCTAATTAATTCCAAAACATCGTGCGCACTAATTTTTAAAATCTAATTTTCATCTTTGTGCAATTTTCTCAATTGTTGGGCGCTTTTATGCAAAAACGTATTTAGGTGTCCACACCATTGGACAATACGTGAAGAAACCCAATTTTCCCTTCACATAAATTTTTCTCATAATTTTTGGGATGTACAACGCGCAAACATCGCCCCGTTATTTTAAACCTATCCTTGCATTTAAACAATGCAATTATGGCCCTCCAAACATCCCCATGAGAGCCCAAGGCCTAACTCCAAGGAGGTGTTGACCAAGCCACATTCCTAGGTCAACAAAACCCTAGGCCCCACATATATAAATACAATTTCTATTTTCCTTTTTTCTTTTCTAAACCAAAACCTAAATTATAACTCAGCCAACCCATCCCCTTCCCGTACTATTCATCTCCCCCCCCCCCCCGAATCCCTGTCCAGTCCCGCCGGAGACTTCGCCGGACCTTCGGATCAGTCCCGCCTCTGCGACCACCATCTCCCTCACCCTTGCTCGCCTGGAAAGCACAGTCGACCCCTTCGCCACGCCGGACTTCAACCGCCCCACCGTTCTCCCCAGCAACCCGACGCCATCCCGACCTCCCTACTCCCTTCTCCACCCTCTTCCTCATGTGCACCACCTCACCCCGGCCCGACTCCTCTACCAGAGCCCAGAACAGCCTCATCACCACCATGTTCCTCTCCTCCCTTCGACCACTGCCTACATCCCGCCGAACTAAACCTCGTCGACTTCTCCTCCTTCCCGTCTTACTGTAATCTCGACTCCGGCCTGCACCTCCATCTCCTCCTCCCCGTCCCTGTCCACCATGACGCAGCACCAACACCTCCACCTCCCCTTCTGTGAACCCAAACCTCCTCCCTACTCGACCACCTTCTTGGCCGGACCTCCCCTGGCCGGATCCCGAGGATCATCAACCTCATCGGCATCATCATCATCCCCTCCTTCATCATCATCATCATCTCAAATCAACATCATACTCTTCACCATTTATTAACATCATCATCTCTAACCCTAATCGTCCCAGTCACCATCCTCGTCAACATCGTCGCCAACAATGTCGTCATCATCATCCTAGTCATCATCATCGTCTTTGTTATCACCATTGTCCACGTCATTGTCCTCATTGTCATCATCATCATCTCATCATTGTAGTCATCATCATCATTAGCATCATCACCATCATCCATATCATCCTCGTTATCACTATCATTCATATTATCGTCCTCGCTATCACCATCGCCATCGTCCTCGTCGTCATCACCTTCACCATCATCATCGCCATCGTCGTTATCGTCATCACCTTAACTATCATCGTCATCGTCGTCATTATCATTGTCCTTATCACCAACATCTCACCCTCGTTATCGTGTTTATCATGGACCGTCACCCTTGCCATATAACCCGTAGTAGTCACCCCCGATTTTCGTGCCTGTGCACGTTGACCCGAAGAGCTATTGGATCTTTCTACGCGACTTCTGGAGCAGGTTATTAGGGCTGCACAGCTTCTTGCCAGGCAAGTATACCTTGCCTTGTTGTACTGTTTAAATTCTGTATTATTTAGCTGCATGTTATTATTATAATTGTGCGCGTCCGAGAGAGACTCGGGTGCAGTCAACGGAGGCGTTGACGTTAGGACTTGTGTCTGACCTATGTCTAGTAGACCCACCTAAAGTCGTGGAGTTATTGGTATGACTCCCCAGGCCTTGACACATTTCTTACACGTGTTGTGAGTCTCATGTAGGGCACAGACTCGCGTATGCGATTGGCCACCTGTACGTGTAAGTCGTACGACGGATAGGGTATAACTGCTAATAGTGTTGCATGTTAGAGACTTAGCAGTTATTAGTAGTCAGAGCATAGACTATTGTAGTACGAAGATCCAATCCTTGTCCTTGTTTGGTTGTGAGGTTGGACTATTGTTCTAACAATAGACTATGAGCCAGAGCTACGACACCGATACTTGCACTTCGTCTCGGTGTAGTAGCTACTGCGTGTTGTGGATACAACATACATAGATCATTGGGCGGGGAAGGCAATTAGTAGGCGTATGGGACATACATTTGGTTGTCGTAGTTTCAGAGTAAACTACGGGGCCGTGAGCCACAGTGTTACCCGGTTATGGGCCAGTGTTACCCGGTTATGGGATCAGTGTTACCCGGTTATGGGATCAGTGTTGCCCGGTTGTAAAACCCCAAAATTTTGAAAATGATTTTATTACTTATTTATAATAATTATGAGCTAAATAGGGAGAATATATTTTATTAGATTTATTCTGAGAAGTTTCAGCACTTAGAGGATTTATGGAGCTATTATAATTTTTTCCTAATTTATTCCATGTAGGCGACCCTTTGGACAGTAGCTAGCTTAACCGTATACACCAATGTAATTTTAGATATATATATATATATATATATATATATATATATATATATATATATATATATATAAAAGTTATTAGAATAGAATTACCCATTGGATCAAACCCAAACCCGCAACCCGTTAACCAGCCCGCGTGTAAAGTTAGAAATATCAGCAGCAGCTCATCACCCCGCGTGTACTTCTACGCGCGTAAACAACAGCAGTCGCAGTAGCAAAACCAACTTTTCTTCTCCGCGCGTAAAGTTTAAACCCACGCGTAAAGTAACCTCCGCGCATAAACCAATTCCACCGCTTAAATCCTTTCACCGTGCGTAAAACAACCCTCTTATGACTCATCCCCCATGACTCATCCCCCACCGCCTCTCTACCTGTTGTTACTAAACTAACTTCAACCGAAACCTAAACCAATGGCAGACCAACCAAAACCTAAACCAATGAAAGGATGAAAGCAGCAGCAACAGTAATTCTTAATCCCTAAGTTTCCCCACTGCCTCCTTATTCCTATATATATTACAACACTTTCTGTCACGCCCCAGTCCCAAAATACCGAGGGACTGGACGCGTGTCAACGGCCAGCAGTACGCACCGATGGACCAACTCACTATAAAGGATCCATCAGGGCATACTTAAGCTGTAAAACAAGTCTACGACAATCATGGTACAACTAATCTCATCCACACAAGACATAAACATGATCCACAGAATAAATAAGGAATGTAAATCATCAGCAAGTCTCACATAGCACTTCGGGGAACAACCCGATAAATATCTAGTACAATGGTTCATCTGACCAGAATATGGAAGACTGAAATAAAATAATAAAAGCTGAGCATAAACAAGAGTGCTCAAGAGAAGTCTTCAGCTAAGACCTCGTCCTCGGATGGTGGTACAACTCCTGGATCAGCTCCTGCTCCGGTCCCGTAAACCTCGGGATAAACCTCGTCTGCAAAATCTGGGGACAAAATCCGGATCCAGGTCCTCAGGGGACATAGCAAGGTACAAGAAAGCTCATGCCAGTAAATACAGATAAGCAGTGCAGCAATATATAACTAAATAAAACAAAGGGGTAAATATGTAACCATCTAAGTGTAAATGCAAGTGAGAGCATCACTAGTCTCAGGCTGAGCCACTACAAGCTCTGTGTCGGGGAGCCGGTAGCGGTAATAACCGATAGTGGGTCTAGCTCTGCTACGAGAGTCTACGACCTCTCAATAATAGAAGATATATATAAATACAGCCTGTAGCCTGTGTGTCTCTCCCCACCCAATGTAACCACGCATATCATGACCACAACGTCTCATGCTCATGTCAAGCGCGATCATAGCTAAATGCAACCAGTCATAAAGTATCTAATAGTATAATGTCCATGTCCTGTATCCTATACAGAATCACCACGAATATCTCGGAAAAATCCTGTCTCATGAATAGTGTCAAGTGTCCTGGGTCATATGGTACTTGATAAGACAAGTACGAGAATATAAAATGTCACGGATATCCATCTCTAAATGACCGTACCCAACGCTGCGTACAGTGTCGGCACCCGACTGATAATCGGACGCTAAGTACGTCACACGGTCCTAGGTTGAGCATGCACAGCAATGTATATAAAGCAAGGAAAATAGATAACTAAACTGCAGAGTTTGGCAAGGTACACTTGCCTGATGTTTGAATGTCAACTGTCGTCCTGGTATCTGTGGGTCCGGTAGGTACTACTCCAAAAGCTGTAATAAACATCACCAACAGTCTCAGAAGATGTCAAATAGCTGGAAATGCCTGTCCTTACGTCCAATTTGGACACAGGGGCAAAAAGGTCATTTTCGGGCCAAAGCGGGTTCCACATGTGGGCCCACTTTGCACCGAAAAGCGCGTCTGGGTCAAAGGTCTCCAAATTCCGCAAACTCAGTGTCTACAAGTTAGGAACGACAATACGAACCCAACGGAACTTCCAGAATTGGATTCCGATGAGCCGATCACAAAATCACCCGTCAAGTGGAGCCTGTGGGGCCCACGATACGTGATTTTGTCAACGTTCTCAGAATCGAACCAAACTTGGCTCACAGGACCAGCGTATTACTACGGATCCGATGGCGCAAGTTTCGTCTCGATCCGACGTGTGTACACGAAGTTACAGCGTGTTCCAGAATCGACGGATACGGGGTGTCGTCGGCGGATACGCGTTGATTCCGGGGTGCACGCAACTCCGAATCGACTTCTGCGAAATCCTACACGACCGTATCAACGTCGCGCACAGTTTGGTAAAGACCACGTGCGACCAAGTCGTCCCGATTGGCGGGGCGGACTCAGTTCCGAGGTAAAACAGGGCATTGTTTTTTCCTGTTTTGGATCGCGGTGTACGACCACTACAAGACGCGATGCACCGAGCGAATTGCACGGGCACCGAGAGGGGTATACAGTCTACGCATAGCAATCGACGGAATTGAAAACGGAGTCACGAGTTGGGAGAAAACGGTACCTGAACAGGGCTCCGTGAACGCTGAATTCTGCGTGTCCGAAAGCCAAGTTGACTCGAGCTGAGTCCTGGTCGTGTCCGCTGTGAGTCCGAGTGAGGGCTCTGGTCGGGACAGTCGAGGGCTTCGCCGGAGGGGTCGGCCTCGAGGTCGGGTTAGGGCAGCGGCTTCGCGCGGCCGGGTCGGTGCGTCTCGCACGCTGGGGGTTCGGCGGCTCTCGGCGCCGCAAGTCTCGAGCGGCGGCGGGTTCTCGGGCGACGGCCTGTCGCGGGTCGAGGGCCGAGGTTGGGACTAGCGGCGGCCGGCGGGATCGCTGGCGGTGAGGGGTTCTCGTCGAGGGTCTGGAGGCGGTCTGCAGCGGATGAAGGAGCCGACAGCGGTGTCGACGAGTCGGGTGGCTGGGAGGCGGTAGACTTGGCCAGGCGGCGGTTCGTGGACGGGGTTGGGTCGGCTGCTGTCGGCAGCGGTATGAGGAAAGCAAGGTGGCTGGGAGGGGATATTCACGGTGGCGGCTGCCTAGGGCACGGACTCCAAGGCACAGCTTAAATAATGCTACAGTACATAAGCGGGTAGGGTTTGCTTGGTTCGGTTTGGTCCAACTGGGTCTGGTTCACAATCCAAATGGCTAAAGGTCCTCGATACGTTGCTCCGGTGTCCAATAAATTCACCGAAAAATGCCATGCGTCCGGTTCTCCATTATACACAATAAATTTCTATTTCCAGAATATTTTAACTCCATTTAGTCACACTTAAAATTATTTAACCCCAAATCACCTTAGCTATAAATTCCAGAAAAATACCGAAAATACGGAAAATTATATAAATTTTATTCCTGAAATTTAGGGTGTTTACAATCTTCCCTCCTTAAAAGGATTGCGTCCTCGCAATCAAAGAATAAGCTACTAAAGAAGGGTTATGGAAATACAAGGTGGCCTAGTTTACAACTGCCTCCTCGAACAAGTGGGGGTATCGCTGACGCATACTATCTTCTCGTTCCCAAGTCGATTCGCCTGGTGAATGATGTTTCCATGCTACTCGGACCAGTCTGATTGTCTGTCCCCGCAATGTCTTCTCACTGACGTCGAGGATGCCAACTGGTTGTTCCTCATATCTCAAGCTCGGGCCTACCGCGATCTCTGAATGATCGACTACGTGACTTGGGTCGGTCACGTACCTTCGCAGCTGTGAGACGTGGAATACGTCATGCACTCCCTCTAAGGATGGAGGTAATGCAAGCCGATAAGCCACCTCACCAACGCGCTCGAGGATGTCAAATGGCCCAATATACCTTGGGCTCAGCTTGCCTCTGCTCCCGAATCTGATAGTACCACGAGTGGGCGAAATCCTCAAGAACACATGATCTCCTTCCTTGAACTCTAGGGGACGCCTGTGTGTATCTGCCCAATGCTTGTCTGTCCCGAGCTGCTCGTAGATGATTCTGTATCTGCTTCACCTTCTCCACTGTCTGCGTTACCAATTCTGGTCCCAGTATCTGACGTTCACCAACGTCACTCCAACACACAGGTGACCTGCACTTCCGTCCGTATAAAGCTTCAAATGGCGCCATCTGAATGCTGGCCTGATAACTGTTATTGTAGGAGAACTCTACTAAGTGCAAATGATCTTCCCAAGATCCTCCGAAATCTAGCATACATGATCGCAACATGTCCTCCAAGATCTGAATGGTGCGCTCCGATTGTCCATCTGTCTGCGGGTGGTATGCCGTGCTGAATTTGAGTCTGGTGCCTAGACTCTCTTGCATGCTTCTCCAGAAATGAGATGTAAATCTCGAATCTCGATCCGATACAATACTAACAGGTACTCCATGTAATTTGACGATTTGTCGCATATACATGTCAGCTAGTACCTCTGTGGACTGTCCAACTCTAAATGGCAAGAAGTGTGCCGATTTAGTGAGTCGATCCACGATAACCCAAACTGCATCTCTTCCGCTGGGGCTCTTCGGAAATCCTGTGACAAAATCCATCGTGATATGCTCCCACTTCCATTCCGGTATCGGAAGCGGTTGTAACATACCTGCAGTTCTCTGATGTTCGGCCTTCACTTGCTGACATACTAAGCATTTGGCCACAAATCTTGCGATCTCTCTCTTCATTCCATGCCACCAGTAATACTGTCTCAAGTCCCGATACATCTTGGTTCCTCCTGGGTGAACAGAGTACATAGAGCTATGCGCTCCAGTCATTAACTCCTGTCTCAATTCTCCATTTGGAACATACAGGCAATTTCCAAACCTCAATGTCCCGTCTTCATGGATGCGAAGTCCTGTCTGCATGCCGGCTTCTGTCCTTTCCTTGAGTCTTCGGAATCTAGCATCGGTGGGCAATGCCTCCTTGATCTTCTCTACGAGTGATGACTGAATCTCAAGGTTAGCCATCAACCCATTCTGTCCTGGTAAGACAACCTCTATCTGAAGCTCCTGTAAGTCCTTCAATAACTCGGGCTGCATTGTCAAGAAATAAGCCGTAGGCTTCCTGCTGAGTGCATCTGCAACAATATTCGCCTTTCCCGGATGATACTGCAGATCGATGTCAAAATCTACCATCAGTTCTAGCCAGCGTCTCTGTCTCATGTTAAGCTCCTTCTGAGTATACACATACTTCAGACTCTTGTGATCAGTAAAGATTTCTACCCTCTCTCCATAAAGATAGTGTCTCCATATCTTCAGTGCAAATATAACAGCTGCTAGCTCCAGATCATGTGTGGGGTAGTTCTTCTCGTGGTCCTTCAACTGTCTCGACGCATAAGCAATGACCTTGCCATGTTGCATCAAAACACATCCTAGTCCACTGCCTGATGCATCACTATAAACAACAAAACCTCCTGACCCTGAAGGAAGAGTCAAGACAGGTGCTGTGGTTAATCTTCTCTTTAGTTCTTCAAAAGCCTTCTGGCAGTCTTCTGTCCATACAAACTCCTGATCCTTTCGTGTCAGCTTCGTCATTGGTTCTGCAATCCTTGAGAAATTTTCTACGAACCTTCGGTAATATCCCGCGAGTCCGAGAAAACTTCTTACCTCTGCAACTGATGTAGGTGTAGGCCAAGTCTCTATTGCCGCAACTTTCTCTGGATCCACTGAGAGTCCTTCTCCTGATATGATGTGTCCCAAGAAAGGCACTCTGTCCATACAGAACTCACACTTACTGAGCTTGGCATATAACTTTTCCTGTCTCAAGGTCTCTAACACGATTCTGAGATGCTCCTCGTGCTCTTCAGGGCTCTTGGAATATATGAGAATGTCATCAATGAACACCACTACAAATTTATCCAAGAACTGATGAAAGACCCTGTTCATTAAGCTCATAAACACTGCTGGCGCGTTGGTTAAACCAAACGGTATCACCAAGAACTCATAATGCCCATACTTCGTCCTGAAAGCTGTCTTCGGGATGTCTTCCTTCCTTACTTTGATCTGATGATAGCCGGATCTAAGGTCAATCTTCGAGAATACCCTTGCACCACTCAATTGATCGAATAGATCATCAATGCGTGGTAAGGGATACCTGTTCTTGATGGTGACAGCATTCAGTGCCCTGTAATCAATGCACAACCGTACTGTTCTATCCTTCTTCGGCACAAATAAGATGGGTGCTCCCCAAGGTGAAACACTGGGCCGAATGAAATCCTTCTCCAAAAGATCATCAACCTGTTCCTTCAACTCCTCTAATTCCTTAGGTGCTAGCCGATAAACTGATGAAGTGATTGGCTCTGCTCCTGGAGTTAAGTCTATTGTGAATTCTATTTCCCGATCAGGCGGTAAACCTGGAAGGTCATCAGAAAATACATCCACAAAACCTGATATGACTCTTGGGTAACCTGTCTCCTCTTCTACAGATAATACCCTAAGAGTAGGCTGAACTCCTTGCTCTACTGCTCCTCGGAGAAACTCAAATTCTGGATGTCCAGGCGGTCTAAATATAACCCGCCCAAGTCGGCAATCAAGAGTCGCATGGTACTGACTTAACCAGTCCATACCAAGTATGACATCATAATCTGGCATAGAAAATATCAGAAACTGCGCTCGCATCTCTCGGCCACAAACTACTACAGAACATGATCTACAGACATCACTAACTGGAATAATACCACATCCCGTAAGAATCCTCTTCATCTTCGGGAGGGGTACGGTAGCTACTCTATGGGTGGCTACAAAGCTAGCTGCTATAAATGAATGCGATGCTCCAGAATCAAATAAAACTACAGCTGGTAATGAAGCTACTAAAATAGTACCTGCGATGACCTCGCCTGCTGTAGCCTCCTCCTCAACAGCTAATGGGAATGCCTGTCCCCGTCCCTGAGCTGGACCTCTCTGCTGCTGCTGCTGCTGCTGCTGAAATAGGGCTGCCTGTGAGGCCAGTGGTGGTCTCTGCTGATTCCCTCCTGGGGCTGGTGGTCTGACCCCACCAACTCCTGTCTGCTGGCCTCCTGCTGCTGGATAGGCTGGTCGTGGTGCAGGTAATGCTAGTCTTGGTGCTCCGTCTCTGCGTTCAGAACAGTCCCTGGAAAAGTGCTGGCTGGATCCGCAGCTCAAACATAATCCCAACTTACGCCTGCATTCCTTCTCAATGTGTCCTACCTTGCCGCAGTGGTGACAAGTAGGAAGAGGTCTGTCTCTATGTGCTGCTCTATCTGGCATACCCCTCTGGGTTCGCTTTACTGAATCCCCATGTGCTGGCCTGGATGGTGCTAATGTGATAGGCCTCTTCAGGTTCGATTCCCTTCTAGTGACGCGCTCCAAGCGTCGGGCTGCTGCAAGGACATCGGTATAAGAGGTAGGTGCTACCGATCCAATCACTCTCTGAAGCTCGAACTTCAAGCCGTCAAAGAACTTCTCTGCTTTTTCTTCCTCCGTCGAAATCAATGTCGGGGCAAAGCGGCTCAGGCGAATAAATTCCGCATTATATTCCTCCACTGACATGCTGCCTTGGATAAGGCGGTTGAACCTGTCTCTGAGCTCTGACCGTGCGACTGCCGGGATGTACATCTCTTGGAAGAGTCTGGAGAACTCTTCCCATATGGCTCTGCCCTGTCCAAGTCTCATTTCTTCTGCTAACCACCAGTGGTGCGCATTATCAGTTAACTGTATTCTGACTGCAGTCATCCACTTCTCTCTCGGAAGTTCAGCGGCTTCCAATTGATGCTGAATGTTGGTGAGCCACTCATGAACTTCCGTTGGCCCTTCCTTACCAGAAAATGTGCGAGGCTTGAGATGACGGAAGTCGGTGATAGATCCCGTCGACGTTCTCCTCGCTGCTGGATTAGCCTGCTCCAATGCGGATACCAGGCTGGTCCTCAGATACTCGGCCTTCTGCCGATGGGCCTCTTGCTGAATCTGTTGCTGTGCTTGCATCATAGCATACATCATCTGGAACATCTGTTGCCCGTCCACGGCTTGTCCTGGCGGGAATACTGGCATCTGGGGTGTGAACTGAGGTGGTGGTGGAATGTCGTCTCTCCGGAACCTTGGATTAGGCTGTCCGGTTTGATCACTCTGCGATGCTTGTCCACCATCCCCTGGTGTCACTCCGTCTCCATAAGTAACCACAGCGTCGTGTGGTGTCTCTAAAGGAATATCATCTCTGCTCCCGGAATCCATTGCTCTGAAATCAAAAGATAAACTATGAGGACGCTCAGAGGAATCAATACAGGATGCAGTTCAAGTAAAAATATTTCGAGTTCGATATAGAGTTCAACAATGGTTAAATAATGGATGAGAACCTAGAACTTATCCTATCCTTAGGGCAGGCTGGTTCGGTCCCTAAGTTGAAACCGAACAATTTAGTCGTAGACCTGCATGGGCCACCACAAAAACCATGTCACGCCCCAGTCCCAAAATACCGAGGGACTGGACGCATGTCAACGGCCAGCAGTACGCACCGATGGACCAACTCACTATAAAGGATCCATCAGGGCATACTTAAGCTGTAAAATAAGTCTACGACAATCATGGTACAACTAATCTCATCCACACAAGACATAAACATGATCCACAGAATAAATAAGGAATGTAAATCATCAGCAAGTCTCACATAGCACTTCGGGGAACAACCCGATAAATATCTAGTACAATGGTTCATCTGACCAGAATATGGAAGACTGAAATAAAATAATAAAAGCTGAGCATAAACAAGAGTGCTCAAGAGAAGTCTTCAGCTAAGACCTCGTCCTCGGATGGTGGTACAACTCCTGGATCAGCTCCTGCTCCGGTCCCGTAAACCTCGGGATAAACCTCGTCTGCAAAATCTGGGGACAAAATCCGGATCCAGGTCCTCAGGGGATATAGCAAGGTACAAGAAAGCTCATGCCAGTAAATACAGATAAGCAGTGCAGCAATATATAACTAAATGAAACAAAGGGGTAAATATGTAACCATCTAAGTGTAAATGCAAGTGAGAGCATCACTAGTCTCAGGCTGAGCCACTACAAGCTCTGTGTCGGGGAGCCGGTAGCGGTAATAACCGGTAGTGGGTCTAGCTCTGCTACGAGAGTCTACGACCTCTCAATAATAGAAGATATATATAAATACAGCCTGTAGCCTGTGTGTCTCTCCCCACCCAATGTAACCACGCATATCATGACCACAACGTCTCATGCTCATGTCAAGCGCGATCATAGCTAAATGCAACCAGTCATAAAGTATCTAATAGTATAATGTCCATGTCCTGTATCCTATACAAAATCACCACGAATATCTCGGGAAAATCCTGTCTCATGAATAGTGTCAAGTGTCCTGGGTCATATGGTACTTGATAAGACAAGTACGAGAATATAAAATGTCACGGATATCCATCTCTAAATGACCGTACCCAACGCTGCGTACAGTGTCGGCACCCGACTGATAATCGGACGCTAAGTACGTCACACGGTCCTAGGTTGAGCATGCACAGCAATGTATATAAAGCAAGGAAAATAGATAACTAAACTGCAGAGTTTGGCAAGGTACACTTGCCTGATGTTTGAATGTCAACTGTCGTCCTGGTATCTGTGGGTCCGGTAGGTACTACTCCAAAAGCTGTAATAAACATCACCAACAGTCTCAGAAGATGTCAAATAGCTGGAAATGCCTGTCCTTACGTCCAATTTGGACACAGGGGCAAAAAGGTCATTTTCGGGCCAAAGCGGGTTCCACATGTGGGCCCACTTTGCACCGAAAAGCGCGTCTGGGTCAAAGGTCTCCAAATTCTGCAAACTCAGTGTCTACAAGTCAGGAACGACGATACGAACCCAACGAAACTTCCAGAATTGGATTCCAATGAGCCGATCACAAAATCACCCGTCAAGTGGAGCCTGTGGGGCCCACGATACGTGATTTTGTCAACGTTCTCAGAATCGAACCAAACTTGGCTCACAGGACCAGCGTATTACTACGGATCCGATGGCGCAAGTTTCGTCTCGATCCGACGTGTGTACACAAAGTTACAGCGTGTTCCAGAATCGACGGATACGGGGTGTCGTCGGCGGATACGCGTTGATTCCGGGGTGCACGCAACTCCGAATCGACTTCTGCGAAATCCTACACGACCGTATCAACGTCGCGCACAGTTTGGTAAAGACCACGTACGACCAAGTCGTCCCGATTGGCGGGGCGGACTCAGTTCCGAGGTGAAACAGGGCGTTGTTTTTTCCTATTTTGGATCGCGGTGTACGACCACTACAAGACGCGATGCACCGAGCGAATTGCACGGGCACCGAGAGGGGTATACAGTCTACGCATAGCAATCGACGGAATTAAAAACGGAGTCGCGAGTTGGGAGAAAACGGTACCTGAACAGGGCTCCGTGAACGCTGAATTATGCGTGTCCGAAAGCCAAGTTGACTCGAGCTGAGTCCTGGTCGTGTCCGCTGTGAGTCCGAGTGAGGGCTCTGGTCGGGACAGTCGAGGGCTTCGCCGGAGGGGTCGGCCTCGAGGTCGGGTTAGGGCAGCGGCTTCGCGCGGCCGGGTCGGTGCGTCTCGCACGCTGGGGGTTCGGCGGCTCTCGGCGCCGCAAGTCTCGAGCGACGGCGGGTTCTCGGGCGACGGCCTGTCGCGGGTCGAGGGCCGAGGTTGGGACTAGCGGCGGCCGGCGGGATCGCTGGCGGTGAGGGGTTCTCGTCGAGGGTCTGGAGGCAGTCTGCAGCGGATGAAGGAGCCGACAGCGGTGTCGACGAGTCGGGTGGCTGGGAGGCGGTAGACTTGGCCAGGCGGCGGTTCGTGGACGGGGTTGGGTCGGCTGCTGTCGGCGGCGGTATGAGGAAAGCAAGGTGGCTGGGAGGGGATATTCACGGTGGCGGCTGCCTAGGGCACGGACTCCAAGGCACAGCTTAAATAATGCTACAGTACATAAGCGGGTAGGGTTTGCTTGGTTCGGTTTGGTCCAACTGGGTCTGGTTCACAATCCAAATGGCTAAAGGTCCTCGATACGTTGCTCCGGTGTCCAATAAATTCACCGAAAAATGCCATGCGTCCGGTTCTCCATTATACACAATAAATTTCTATTTCCAGAATATTTTAACTCTATTTAGTCACACTTAAAATTATTTAACCCCAAATCACCTTAGCTATAAATTCCAGAAAAATACCGAAAATACGGAAAATTATATAAATTTTATTCCTGAAATTTAGGGTGTTTACACTTTCCCACTTCTTTCACCAAAACTTACACCCATTATCAGGACATACACTTTACGAAGTCTTGCACAGGCAAGTATACCTTGCCAAATTCTACTATTTAAATTATAAATTGTTGCATATTTTTCCTGTTACAAAAATACATATAACTGTGTGCACCTGAGATTGCCTCGGGTGCAGTCGACAAATATGCCGATACATAGTATAACTGACTGAGACTCTAGCAGACTCACCTACAATTGCGAGGGTATTCTGATATCCTCCTAGACCCTGACACTGGTACACGCATCACGATTGCAACTCATGTTGGGATGCGGGTTCGCGTACTCGATTAGCTACCGATGCGTGAAACACACATCACGGTTTAGCACGTAGTCAGGATTATCTAGAAAGTTGTGACTTGGCATATAGCTACGTGGTATGCATGTTGTGGATTCGTTGTATATTCGCATTGGGCGGGGAAGACAACTAGTAGGTGTATGGGACATCCACCTCCTTTATTGCAGATACCGCACTCTTCGGAGTGATGCAGACGCATATATACTTTACAGATACCACGTCCCTTAGAGTGTTGGACGTTATATATATACAGATACCTCATTCTTGGGAATGATGGACGTTGCAGATACCACACTCTAGAGGACGTTGGACGTTATGCCTACGCCTTCCCATACGTACTAAGGTTGTCTTTACACTTGCATACACTTAGATGGTTAGCTCACCCTTTATTTATTCAGTATTTATATATCGCTTGCTTTTATGTATCTTGTTATGTCCCAATGAGGACCTGGTTCCCTTCCAGATTTAGATGAGGCGTACTATCCCACGGTGTACAGACCTGGGCAGGAGACGAGGTACGCGTCCGAGGAGGAGCTAGAGGTGCTGCCATCCGAGTTCCTCTGATCTTAGGTAGACCTGCCATTTAGAGCTGGAGCCTCTTTATCTAGATAGCCGATGCTCTAGTCATGTTATATTCAACACTCTTATTTTAGTTTTGTAGTGGGTTTGTTCCCACTAGACATATCGGGTTTGTATTAAAAACTCATTTCAGACTTAGCACTTATATTCCAGTACTTATTTCAGTGTTTCTTGATATATTGTGGATGAGATTAGATGTTACCTGTTATATGCTAGTACTAGACTTGTTAGTATTTTAGGACAGCATAGCACGTCTCTTTGGGTCCAATAAATTGGGTTTTCCTTCGGAGACGTGTCAGCTGGCCAAAGCCACGTGGCCTGGTTCCACATGATTTTGGGACTGGGGCGTGACACCGGTTATGGGAGTATATGCTTGTTGATACATCCGGCAGAGGTTACTAGCTGCACGCTATCATGATCGGTGATGTAGTCAACATATACATCTGGCATCCAGTTTACAGCTAATGCCAGATAGTTAGCCTCTGGCTTAACGCTACGCTTTATACTTTTCACCTACCCATACGTACCAAGGTTGTCTTCAAAGTATATTTCACTTAGCTGGTTATGTCACCCTTGAGTTTTCACAGTATTTACTTTATGGCATGCTTTTACGTATCTTGTTATGTCCCTCTGAGGACCTAGCCCTTTCCAGGTGTATTGTTCATGAGTATTCGCAGGAGCGCAAATCCGGACTTGCTACGTATATTGCGATGGGGTCTTCTCTTCGAGCCGCGATTGTTAGTTGATAGTCTTATATTGCATTTATTGTGTTTATCTTATATTCTAGTTCGGTAGTGGATTTGTTTTCATCCGACTACCAATATTAGATGCTTTATATTGAGATCTAGTTATAGTTATTGGTTATTCATTTATATATGATTTCTGTGGATGAGATTTGGTTATGTCCTGTGACATATATGTTTACCACTTGTGAATTGTTATTCATATTACAGCGTACGTGTGTTATGGTTTCCATATATTGGAGTGCCATATTCATACGGCTGGCATGCTTACGTGTCCTGGTCCTACGTATTTTGGGACTGGAGCGTGATATATATATATATATATATATATATATATATATATATATATATATATATATATTCAACTAACTTTTATACTTTACTAGTAAATTAACGTGCACGTAAAATAATTTTTTGGCTGTTGATGATCGTCATATTGCTCTTTACTTATTTGATGGCGATTAAGACATAGAATTGCTTGACCTGTGATTTATTGTTTGCTTGTATTATAATATTTCCTATCTTTATAGCCGTGACCATATCTTGGGGGTAACAAAATACTATAATATACGTATATGGCCTACTTTTGTCCCCTCTCCAGTATTCTGGTTTTGGGTATGACAAATTTTTAGTGATGACCTATGCATGTCCAATTTATCTGACATGTAGGAGTTATTAGTGTTTAGAAGTCTTAATCCCTAGCATAATCTCTTTGATATCCTTTAGCATTATTCTGTATTTTCTTCCCTTGGGTTGCTATTTGTTTTTCATCTTTGCTCTATATTGTCCTCCGAATTGATCAAGTATCCTTTTCTTTCAGAGGCACTGTTCCCGATCCTTTTGATAAGTTAGCTTCGGCTCCGCCGATAGTAGGTCATCATTGCACTGGTCAGCAGATTCCGGAGTTTCAACCTTAATAATTTAGGACAAAGTCTAGGATAGCTCGAGAGGCAAATCATCAAGTTTAGCCAGATCAGCTAGCAGTGTCAATACCGCTAGTATAGCCAATGTAGACTACGTGGGGGTATTATTTGAGGTCTGTTGGTGACCCATGAGGTCTCACCTAGTAAGTGCAGGCATCCTTGGAGCGAGGTGGCTATCAGGGGCATAATTATGCGAGCAACTTCAGGCACATTCATCTCTCATACTTCTATAGTACAAATGATGCGAATGCGTCCGATGCTTGGCTCCAGGACACTGAGGTCATCCTTGAGGCAGCAGAATTTTTGGCTCGGAAGAGAGTAGCAGTAGTCATGTCGCAGTTGTTGGACTTGGCCTGAGATTGGTTGGGAGCACAGAAGAGCTGTGGCCAGATTTCAGTAAGAGATTCCAAACACGATACTTTGATACGGTATCGTGATTTGATCTTCAACAGAGGTTTAACAAGGAGAGAGACATAACCATAGTTGACTGGCACAATCACATTAGTTGTTATAACTAACTATAACATATTTAAATAAGACAATCAATATAAGTTTTTTTTTTTTAAAAAACAAAACAAAATTAACGTCCCTAGGATTGGTTAGTAAATTGTAAACGTGCTTATAACCTACTATAAAATTTGTTTAAAAGTGACAAAAAAATAAATAAATAAATAAATTATAGAAAAGAATAAATCAAGAACACAATAACAACATCAATAATTATGATCAAATTTGGTTACGTCTAACATTATACTATTCATCAACTATTATTATTATTATTGTTATTATTATTATTATTATTTTGATATGTTCTTTCCACCGGATTAGAAACTAAGTTTCTAAGGGGGATTCGAACCGTGTCCGTTCTCACGGGAACTCCCGTAGTAATCAACACGCCACGACCCCACTTATTCATCAATTATTTCAATCTTAGTTATTTTATTTTATTTTGTGTGTGGGTCTAGAGTTATGAAAAAGGAAATGTTTCTCAAGGATGTATATGCAACTATAAAATTTCCAATGGTATAGACCGAAAATTGCGAGTGTAAGGTTTTCCTTGAAGAAGAATCCAGGACGATGCTATACTAAACCGCAGTTTCCATCTGCTTCCACAAAAATCCGATCTTTCTCTCTTAAAATTTTCCAGGTTAGCCTCATTTCTTAATTTTGCTCATTTTTCATTATATTTTTCAGAGAACTTATTTCATTCTAGAATTCCGCATCATGTCTATTCTGCCAAAATCTATGTCTCACGGACACAAGTACGATGATGGATGATCCGGATACGCACACGGACACGGCGAAGAATTTGTGTATGTTATAGTGTATTTTGGCCGCGGCAACGATTGTCTAGCCCAATCAACATTTTTGGGAGAAATTAAAAAGAATGAAAAAAAAAAATTCTTTTGTTTATCAGGTCTGTTGGAACTTGGAATCTCAACTCTTTAATTCAAAAAACAATAATAATATTGAATCTCTTTTGGAACCTAGTTAGAATGAGGAATTCTACTTATGGTTTCGTCATGTTAATTCAAGATGATAGCATCATAATAGCTTATATTATTGTCATGAGGCTCATTTAATTATAATAAGTATATTTCCGTTTAGTCGTTTGTTTTTTTTAATTTTGTTCAATTATCAGCTACATTTGCAAGGACATGAATGTGACAAGAAAAAGGATGGTTGTTGAGAATAATTTAGACTTCTCTTCAGTTCTCTTAGAACAATGAAATTAATGAGTTGGCATTCTCTCTCTGTCTGTTGGTTTTTCCATGTTGTCTCTTAGGGAGTATAAACTTGAAAGTTGTTTGATCTTATTGGTTCCTGAACAATTTTCTTCTCTTACAAAGCATCAATTATTTGTATTCTCCTCTTGTTTTTTCTTTCTACAAAGTGGTATAAGAGCAAGGTTCTTCCGTTGTCAAGTTTCAACTCCATGGCTTCGAACAACAACTTGCTGCAACCTTAACTTCCAAAGTTCAATGGGAAGAATTATATTCATTGGAGCATTCACATGAAGGTTCTATATGCTGCTCATGATCTATGGGACGTGGTCGAGAATGGCTTTACGGAACCGGATAATCAAGCAGACCTCTCTCAGCAACACCTCACGAAGTTGAAAGAAAATTGCAAGAAAGATAAGAGGGCATTGTTCTTTATTTTTCAAGCGGTGGATGAAGTCATCTTTGAAAGAATTTCAAGCTAGAACATCAAAGCAAGCATGGGACATTCTCTATGCAACATACAAAGGCGAAGACAAAGTGAAGATGGCCAGATTACAAACTCTAAGAGGTGAGTTTGTGTCACGATCCGCACCTGGTGTGAGGGCAAAAGTACGTGGGTACGTTTAGCCTATGCCGCAACATCGACGGTAGAACGCTGTCTAGGTCATCACTAACTAACTAGCATCTCACACAATATATAATCTGTTAATGATATCTCAACTCCAAGAAGGGGGACAATATAATAATAATGGTATGGTAAATACTCAATCACAAATTTAAGGCACGATAAGATATCAAAAAAGTCTAACATAACTACAAAGTCTAAACAACAACAACAACAATAAATAGAAACAATATCCAAGTCTCAAATATAAGCCGAAAACAAATCCGGTACCAATATACTAATAAAACTAACTAGGCTAACTAGTGATCCCGGCTAGTCCTCCCGACAATCACTCCTGAGCTACGGGGTACATGGCTGTACCATTAACATCCTGAGGTCCGTGAAAGGTCGGACACCAATCTTCCGGGTCATCTGAAAGTCAGGATTGGAGCGAAGTACAACCCAATAGCAGTTCCAATTAATTGACAAAGACTATAAAACAATTATAGAAAGTAATATATGATGAGTAAGGAAAGTAAATGAATCAGAGAATAAAATACAGTCACAGTTAATTTAAGAAGCAAGACAAGATATGCATGGTGAATCAAGAAAGTAAGGTAAATAAAAACTGTAAATAAATGGAAACTGAACTAGATAGATATGATATGTGTCCAACAAGTATCATGTGAATCCAGCAAGAATGTAACTTAACTAGCGTGTTTTGAAATACCGCTTTCGACATTAAACTACTAAGGGTAATACGGCGCATCGCACGTGAGGTATGCGACTGCTATCTTTCCAGATTAGACCAGTAGGAGATGATTCCAGATTTTGAAAAAGTTTACATGTCTACTAAGATATTTTTTCGTCCGACTAGTATAAATGAATCAAAGTCCCGATACACAAATCAAGTACGAGGCCAGCCAAATAAAAGTAAGTGATGCCAGTAAGTGAGTCATGATGTGATGCCAATAAGAGTCATGAAGTAGAGGCCAGACAAGTATGATGCACGTGTCGCAAGAGAGTGAATCCATATAATACTAATCCGTGTATCTATAGTGTCGAGGAATCAAGTAAAACAATGTTATAAACCAGAATTATAGTAGATGTCAAATAATGGAAACTATCAGAAAATGTACTTGTCTGAAATCTGGTGCTGAATCTCAAAGGGTGTCCGAAACGATGCCTCAAGGACCTAAATATGAATCACAAGTAAAAAATAATGTTTTGGAATTATAAACATGCTAAACTAGCTTGAAACTAGGTCTCTAGGTCAAAGCTAGGTTATTTGAGTCTAACTAGGTCATACTAGGTTAATGCCTATTTTTTTGGATTCCAATTGGTCTACTAAAGTGGCCTATAGATGCTATACTAAGTCAATACTAGGTTTTTCTAGGTCAATGTCCAAGAGTTATGATATGCTAGATATATAATTACCTAACTCATATATGCTAGTATTATATAGTATCTTGGCCTATACTCACCACCTTGACTCATTACCTAGTCCACAACTTTGTATCTTGACACCTACCCCAGTATCTCCACAATACCTTAATATAACCATACCAAATACCTTAGTATCAATACTCTAGTACCTATACTTAATTCAAATATATTGATATTAAGATACCCATCCTAGGATACCTACTATATTGGATATTCAAAGATACCCCTATTATCCTGACACTTACTCTGGTATGCACACAACACCCTAATCCATATGCTAATCCATCACTAATACTCATACTCAAGGTACCCTCATTCATGTCATGTGGTACTGATACACCAAATTCATTAACATTGGTGCAACACAAAGTACCAATACTTGCCCTCTCTCACCCACATGAATACACTGGTACACGATTCTGATACAACCTCTTTGTGCACTAACACAAGCTCATTACCTACTAATACTCTCCCTCACACACACTGAGCACCCATTGGTACCTACACTGGTGCATCCATACCAACACCAAAACCACCATGTCAACAGCATTATCTCCAACCCATTGCACCCAAGGTTACACAACAACATTGTTGCTGTTACCTCACTGCATCAAGCAGTGAACTACTGCTGCGTTCACTTCTCAGCAACAACCCAACTCACCTGAGCGCCTCCAAGTCACACTACCTGCAGTGGCCAACCTGAGCAACAACTCTTCCTACTCCATCCATTCCCAGTTACTCTCAGGTACACCCGGATCCTCTCTCATCAGTCTGAACCTCACTGAATCCTCCACATCAGGCCTGCACCAACTGATTAGACTCCCCACTGATCAATACCTTAAGCCCCACACTCTAACATCACCGATACTCACACTAACTCTTGCCTTCATCGCACCACAGTCTCTACTTCACTTTGATACCGAACACCCTGCAGGCACAACCCAAAACTCTGATACCTTGCTGCAAACCGAGTCCTCAATCACCCTTCACAGCAAACACCACTCAAGAGCAGACCCAACCAACACATCTGATACACATTGATACCCCTCACTGCACTGACCCGACACCCCAAGGATAACTACAACTGACATCAGTCCACCCAACACATCCTCTAAAGCACAAGTTCACCCCTAACACTAATATACTCCTCAACTAAAATCTGCAACCAACACCTACTAACTCTCGAATCTGGTATTGATACTTCCCCTCTCATCCACTGTACACCTGACACAAGTGCACAAAACCACAGCACATGTACTGAACCCTTGGACCCATGCACACCAATGCAGTACCCCCTCTCCCATCACTGACTGCTCGAGTGCCCCCCCCCCCCCTTCTCTTTTTAACTCCAGCAACTGCTACACTCGACTGAGAACATCCTTACCTCACAGACACAAGCACACACACAGATACCCTCATATTAACAAACACTTAATATGCACTTATGAGTATCCCACTACGATACTCCCAACCACTTGTGATACTCACATGAAACACCTTCAAAACACTACAAAACAACTCATAACCCATATATACAACTCAAGTAATAACTAAATTAAACAATATAAAGAATGTAATAGCTATTGCTCTCCAAAACCCAGTTCTATCGACACGCACCATGATGTATCATGATACGGTCTTCCCTATAATTGAACCTGATAACAGTCTTTTGAGTTGCGACTCTTTATCGTTCTGGGCAGTCACACCACAGCCTACTTGTTGAGATTTGGAATCACTCAACTAAAATCGATGGTTCCATTAGATGGAGTGACTACATATTTATAGGAGAAGTTAAGACTTAAGAAGACCCCACTTTTGTGGCTATTCAATGCGAGACTAAACAAGAGACTAACAGAACCAAATACAAAAAAGAGGAGAATATACATAGAAGGAACTGGAGCTATATCTCTTTTCAATTTCCCATCAAGATTTCCTATGTGTTTCCTAGCCCTTTTCTTGGGACATCAAGAATGAAATGGACAAATTCTGGGAGTTAGATAAAATTCCTGTTTACTTACTTTTATCCTTGTGGGGAGGAAAAAAGTGTTTGTACTTGGCTACAAAGTTTATTTTGTACACCGCAGGGGGTTCATTATGGTTCCAATAAGCCGGCATTGGATTTTGAAAGATTAGCCAATCAATCATATCCTGTGCCAGTGGAAACTTTGCACTTTTGAACTCAGGGACCCCCCATGTATTCAATCAGCTTGTTCAGTTTCACAGTGAGCATTTTAGCTTGTTCAGTCGCTTATCGGTAACAAGTTAAGGGAAAGCCTACCCCTTCCAACCTTTTCTTAGCCTCCTTAATGGGTGGTTGTCATACTCCAAAATGTTGAGTACTAGACAATATTTGAACCACAGAATAAAAATGTCCATTAATTTCTTTCTGCAAAGTCTTGCTCGTATAATTGAGCATTAAACAATGCATGGATCATTGACAAAGTGGACACTAGAATGCAGAACTGACCTTAACAAGATGGACACTTGAATGTCTGATAAAGACACTCATAAAATAACGGTAGAGTTGTCGGATCCATGCTATTGCAAATTGAGGAGAGGCATCCTACAGCCCCAAAGTACCTTTATTTGTATATAGGTGAAAGGAGAAGTAGAAATAGACATCATCATTAGTGGCCATTTAAGCCTATGCATAATAGAGACAGTGGTTTCAAAATCACAATATAAGCTTTTAAAAAGTTGCAGTATGCTATTGGAAAGTACAACTTGACTAAACCCTTTCCATAATATATTAAACCACTTATAATTATCATCGTGGACACCAGTTTGTCAAAAGGATGTGTCAGATGAGTTTTTTTTGCTCACAAGAACTTGAACTTGAGTTTTAACGAAAGTACTTTGTACTGGACAACTGGATATTGTGGCATTCTTAGCAAAGAAATGGTGTGTTATGGAAAATGTATCCTTATGGTAGTTGTATTATGGTTTCTTTATATCAGTTGCTGTTTCAGTATGTACTAGGGTTATGGACATCTTGGTGAACAGCTGTCGGGGTGCTCGTACCAAATGATAGCTCGTTTTCTTGGAATGTTATACTAAAAAGTTGGTTAGTGTGATAAATAATATGTATCGGTATTATAAAAGTTAAGATGTTGAAAATAAATCATGTGGGGAATTAAAGCAAGGACTAAATCAGCTCAATTTCTTAATGGACAGCAGATGCCATTATAACTTGTGAGTTTTTTTTATTGGGTTTCCTTCTCTTATTATCTGTTGTGTTTCATTCATAAACCGTTTTGTTGGATTGCTTAGTGAGTTATTGCGTTTCAACAATGTTATAGAAAGTGCTAGGCGGCTGTTATGCGGAAAGGAGACGCCTGCGTACAGGTGGCTAGGCGGCCGCCTAGACGGATTTAAACGGAATAAAACTTTAGCATTAAAAAAAAGCTTATAATTTTATATTTCATTGAAAGTACTACAAAATTCTATTTATATGTATATATAAAACAAATATTACGCTATAAGAACTTTAGCAAACACTAAAATGGACCAAAGACTATCGTACCAAGTATTGAACAAATAGAATTATAATTTATAATTCACCAAAAATAATATAATATGGAAATAAAAGGTCAATATAAATATTTTTGGGTCAAGCCAAAAATTGACCAAGAAAATAAAAGAGATCATGCCAGAAAACAATGTTTGGAAAAAAAAAACTAGACCAAAATCTAGGATGACACTTTTGTTCTTTGACCACAAAATGTTGTTTTTTCTGTATAATGTGTCTTTTTTTCGCAAATGTCGTCTGCCGCCTAGAACGCAAAATATATTGAATTTTTTGGCGGTGTGTAGCCGCATAGTGTCTAGGTGCCGCTGTTTAATGCATTTTAGAACACTGGGTTTCAAAATGGGTCATGAAACATAAACTGGTAGTTTACTAGCTTCAATTTGGGGATTAGAAATTTAGAACTACTTATTGCTTATTATGTCAAGTAGTGCATATTATCATCTTTTATAGGAATCCTTGTCCCCGCAAATGATTTTTGTTGTTGTTGTCACTTGTTCCAGAATAGTTGGAGATGGGATTAATCCGGAGCAGTTTCTCTTTTCTAGTGGGAACAGGCTGTGGCGTTTACATTGCTCAGAATTACAATGTCCCTAATATAAAGAAGCTTGTTGACACATGGATCTTTGTTGCGAAGACAATAGAAGAGAACTATAGGAAGCCAAAGAAGAAAGATGAAGATTGATCCACACGCAAAGACCATAGAAGAGAAGTATAGGAAGCCAAAGAAGAAAGATGAAGATTGATCCATACACATTCTTCATCATTCTCGCAGATGCATAACTTACTAGAGGTATAAGATATTACATTTGTTACATCTTTGTCAAGTAATTTTGCGGAAACTATTCTAGTTGGGGGTATCATTTTTTGGCATTTGGCTCTTTTGTATTCTTATATATGTCTGCCTCAGCTTGTTCATTCATATGATAATAATCATGTTTCAGTGTCAAGGACAACTCTGAGGCTCCCATTATGCCATTTGTCCATATATTGTTCTTCATTCCCTATCCAAAATTTCATGGTGGCAAGTTGCTTTTAAATGGTCGACACGCTTTGACTAACTCACTCCATTACATTGTGGACGTAAGCTAATTTACACTGTGGAAGATGTAGTTGTCAATACAAAGATACTGCTTGTTATGGCAGATGTATAGTATCTTTTTGCAATAGTTATCAGGCATATTTCTGTTATCTAGATCTATATCCACCATAATGGAGAGAGTGATTTCAGAATTGGCAATAAGACTACTATGATTGGTTGGATGAAATGTAAAAGTTTTTATTGTTGTTTAGGAGCTGTTTGGTAAATCGGATTTGGAGCCAAATTTCAGGATTTCATGGATTTGAAGCCAAATCCAAGAAATCCTATGTTTGGTTGGAACTTGGATTTGAAAATAGAAAGTGGGTAATAATTACTTTCCAAATCCATGAAATCCTACAAGAAATCATATGTTTGGAAAGTAGGTAATAATTTAATAATTTATAATTTTATTAAATAATATTTTATTATAATTTATTAATCACAATTATAATCTTATTTAATAATTTAATAGTTTTATAAATTAATGTTTTCTTATAATCTTAATTAATAATTTATTAATTTATTAATTTATTATTCATAATTTTAATAGTTAATTAATTATAGTTAATTAATTTATAATTTATTAATTAATATTTTAGTATAATCTTAATTAATAATTTATTAATCATAATTATAATAATTAATTAATACTATTTGCATTAATATTTTATTTTATTCTTAATTAATAATTTATTAATCATTATTATAAATTAATTAATAATTTATTAAATTATAATTATAATCATAATTATTAATTTATTTGTTAATATTTTATCATAATTTATTAATCATAAATATAATCAAAATTTAAATCTTAACTAATATTTATTAATTTATAATTTTATTAATTAATATTTTCTTATAATCTCTTATAATCATAGTTTATAGTTTATCAATTTATTAATCACAATTATAATCTTAATTAATAATGTATTAATTTATAATTTTATAAATTAATATATTATTATAACTTAATTATTAATTTTGTAATCATAATCATAATTATAATGATTAATTAATATTGAATTAATTTATAATTTTATTAATTAATATTTTATTATAATTATAATTAATAATTTATTAATCATAATCATATTTCTAGTCTTAATTAATAATTTGTAATTTATAATTTTATTAATTAATATTTTATTATAATTTTATTTAATAATTTAATAATTTATGAATCATAGTTATAATCATAATTTATAATTTATAATTTTATTAATTAATATTTTATTATAATCCAATGGTAAAATTTATTCCATGGATTTGGATTTTAACCAAATCCAATGACAAAATTCTAGTTAACAAACAATGGATTTGAATTTAAAAATTCATGATCGTACCAAAATTCAAAATTTGGATTAACAAATCCAAAATCCAAATCCTAGTTACCAAACAGGCCCTTAAGGTAAGAAGTGCACAGTATATAAGTAATAAGCTAGTTACTTGGACTTTGTTATGTGTAGCTGGTTGATGGAGAATGAAGAGAGTCGAGATGTTATGAGATGATTTTTCAGAATGAGGGTGTTAATTCACAAGTATTGGACTACTGAAAACATGGCTTTTTAATTGATTGTTGGTAGCAATTATTTTTTTCAACACAGGGCAAGGTTATAGAAAGTAGATATATAAAATGATCCGGTCAAAGCATGTTCTGCATAGACTAACAATATTCTGAAGGAGAGACGAATAGAACATATGTAAGGTTTCATGAGAGAAGTAGGCCATGGGTTGGTGGAAGTGGTATGCATTGAAGAGTTAAAATTCTGATAGAAATTAGATATGGAGATCTCCAAAAAATAAAATAAAATTGTTTTCTCTAGTTTTTTTTTTACATGTTCGACGATACGTACGAAACTTTACGCATGCTGTGTTGCATGTCATTTGGGTCCACTGTTTCCATACTTCTTTCGCGATTTGATTCCGAGACCTCCGAAATAGTTTTCTCTAGTTAAGATGGGCTAACATTTGATATAGTTTTAGTTATAATTAGCTTCGTGTTTGTACATCTCACGCTTACATTGGTGGTAGTCAGGATTTGTTTCACTTTTGGTCTTACGTAGCTTTGGTACGTGTAGACCATAAAAGTGAATTTTCAGTATATTACATGTTCTATGGACTCTTTATGTGGTCTGTATTTGTGCCCATTTGTGGGTGTGTTGTAGGATTCCAACAACTTTTGGGTTGTATTGGGAAAGTTTATTTTGGCATAGTGTGGCTGTTGTAAGATTATATAACACTTGTATATATGTACGTGGCACGTATTTTAACCATTTATTAATTAACTTTTTCAGTACTTGGGGATGAGCAAAAGTCATCAGAAGAGCAAACTACATTTTCCTAAAATCATTTTATATACGTAATTACTTAGCTGTTCTTATTAAATTTAATGAATAGTTTTAATTAACAAAGTTAGATAAGAACATATATGGAATTAAAAAAAAATCATGGTGAAGTCCACTTTTCTTATATTATATAATAGTATGGATTATAACAGAATTTGGGTGCACACTGGTAGGGAGTTAATTGACACTTTTTTCATACTGTCGATCCTTGCTTGCAGGGTTGACGCCATATTGGCAGACGATTTTACAATTTCATCCGAGTCTTTAATAAGGTTTAGGTCTTATACACACAATGTCTTAATGAAGTTATACTAGCATGTTGTTGTCATTTTCTTTCTGCATTAGTAGCATATCATCATGCTAATTTGCTAGCCTTGGTAATGCTCTAAGAATCCAATGTCCAAGTTGAAGACTGCATAATCAAGTTCTCTAGGACTTCCAATAGCTTTGTGATCAAAATTTGTTCAACTTTGAGTAAATTTAAGATCTTTGTGTCCTGTTTGAACCAATGATTAAACTAAATTTGTAATCCGACTCACTTTTCAGACCTACTATTTGATTGAATTTTCTAGTTGAGACCTATATTGTTCTTCTAATCATATGTATTTTTAACCCTTATCATACATAAAGAGAGAGATCCCTAAGCTCATAGAGTTCAACTTTTGTTTCCAGTCAAATACTAAACTAGTCACACTTTTGGTCAAGGGATTAGTGGGTGATTAGTATCGTTTTCCTTACCTGTAATCAACATGAACATCAAAGTTTGTTCTTTGTTATTTTCAAGGCTTAATCAAAGATGATAGAACAAGAAGTTGAAGTCGAGATCAGGAGTTCACACAAAAGTTTCCTCTGTGATATACCTCGATCCAACGAAGAACTATATAATATAGAATATAGTTGCTGATTACGACTCCTTCATCATAGAATTCAAGAACAAAAAATACGTTCTTTCTTGCAAACACAGTTGCAATTGGGACAAAACATTTACAACTAGAAGAAAATGAGAAAAATATAGAATACAAATTATTCTTGCTGGGGTGGTGAAGACCACCGTTGCTCAAAACAAGATTCGTCCTTTATCGACGATATGCTCTCAGGAGCGAGCGAGTTCACAAGAGAACTTCTGGAACGTTCGTAGTCACCTCTTTGTGTGACTCAAACAGACTCCTTTGGAATCATCTTTCTCAATATTTGGTGTGTCACAAAAGGAGGCTAGAGGGCTCTTTATATAGGAAATGTTGGAAGTTCATTTGCTCTTCTTTCCGATGTGGGACTAAAAAGCCAATATAAAAAATTGATATCCCACAATCGCAGCCCAATGCATAGCCCGCTCAGCGTCCGTTCCGCATCCGCTCAGCGTCCGTCCAGCGCCCTTTCAGCACCCGCTCATGCAACACGCGCATGCAACATGAGCGCCTTGCGACGTTGCTGACGTGCTAAGTGCAAAGTGGGCCAACAAAGTGCCACTTTGCGCCCTTGAGACTGAGTCCGAGTTCGAGGCCGAGTCGCTAAGCCCCTTTGGGGTTAGCTCCTATGGAATAATATCCAAGAGCATGACAAAAAGCTTAAAAGCTTTCATTGATGAGTTAATCATTTTTTCTCCTAATAAAACATCTCCACATGGCACCCATGTGCACCACCACACCCCATGTGCACACCTCAACATATACAAATTATTATATTGAGATACCCACTCGGTGGTGTAGCCAATGTGGGACTATCTTTACTAGTCCAAAGCAAAAAATACCAACAATCTTCCACATATCTCAATATATGGGTTGAGTGTTTCCCACAGTGACTGTCCATCATGCATTATGATATATGCATTATGATAGATGCATTATCATAGATGTCGCATCGACTTGAATCTTTCCGCATGGGTCAAATAACATTATGATACAAGAATGGACTAAGTCTTGAATTCTGCACCATAGCTACAATTTTTTTCACTCACACAATGACATCAGCTGTGCTTCCGGTTGCACGTTAAAGGCCATGTGCATGTCTGGTTTCGGTGTATGCATCTTGGGCGCCTACAAGTTTACCCTCAAGAGACGTCCTATATCTCTTTCCATACACTCTAGGTGAGTTCTTTTAAAGAGTCCTTGGCATGAAGCCTTGCGCTTCCTTGCGGTGCTACTCCGCTATGACATGGCCCAAAGCCGAGGTCCCACCTCATTGTGGTGTCATCCACTGTAGCATGAGGTCCACTGTAGCATGAGGTCCCAGCCTCTTTGTAGTGCCAAACTACCCAGCATGAAGTCTTGTGCTTCCTTGCGGTGTTACGTCGCTGTGACATGGCTCGCGTAGCCGAGACTTTACCCTCTCTAGGTATCTCTTGGTGGTGTTACACCACTATAACATGAGGACACCGGCCTCTTTGTAGTGCTGCCTACCACTCTTCATTTTATAGCATTAGGCCACTTGTATGCAGAGCTACGCCATTGTGACATGGCTCGCGAAGCCGAGACATTACCCTATCGAGGAACCTCATGGTGGTGTTACCCACTGTAGCATGGAGTTCTCTGCTCCTTTATAATGTTGTGCTACCGTGCTTCCTGTAAAGTACGCCGGACATTCCAAATGTCTTAGAACTCATTAAGACGTCTAAGCCATCCTCCCACATGATCTTGTTCTACTCAAAGAACAAATAGTAGACAACAGTGATTCTGGGTCCGTAATCCCTCAATGTCTCAAAGGATTACCCACTGTTTTTGATATTCTCCCAATCAATGATCATTCTTTGAACCAAAAGCTAGATGCCTAGTAGATTTCTCTTTGAACTAATAGCATAGAACTTTATGGTAGAATTACAAAGACAGAATATCAAAAGTCCTCCAAGCCCATGTATGCTATGTCTTGACTATATACGGTATTACGTCGCTATGACATGACCTGAAGCCGAGGCTTTATCCTGTCAAGGTACCTCATGTGGTGTCGCCATTGTAACAAGGAGTACTACGCTCCTTTATAGTTCTTATGACCAGCTGGCGCTTTAGGTCTAATATGAACGGATCCACTAGACCCTCCTAACTCCGATCATCAACCACTGTAATGATGCCATCTTTAATGCGCTCATGTAGTGTTTTGAACGGATCCACTAGAATCACCTAGCTTCGAACATTAACCGCTACCATGACACTATCCTTGATGCACTCATACAACACCATGTGCCTTAGCTGCACAGATCTCTTCTAACCATTGAAAGAAAAAATTGATGCCACCGCTGAGTCGCCTGGTTGTCGCAGTGAATCGGTACCGCCGAATATGCGCACAAACCACTGAAAGATCATACATGAGCTCCCAAAGCCACTCTGCTTCATTCGCTACAGCCGCCAGTGCATAGAACTCAGATTTCCTTGAGGAATGAGTTATAGCAGCTCCACCCCTTGAGAAGACATATTCCTGTGGATCTTTCGCTCTCTACTTGTGAACACCAGCTTGCATCACTGAAGCCTTCAACTACTGTCGGATATCCACAGTAGTGCAGTGTATAATTCTGAGTCCTTTTGAGATATCTCATTACTCTTTTCACAACTTTCCAGTGCTCAACACCTGGATTGCTCGTGAACCGACTCAGCATCCCCACGGCGAAAGCTATGTCAGGCCTTGTGGCAGTTGTTGCATATATCAAACTTTCGACGACGTTTGAATACTACAGCTGCCTGAAACTTTTTTCTTGGATTTGGCTTCATCTTCTTGTCACACCTGTACGGAGTATCGATCCCTAGAAGATCCTGATATCCTTAGCGTGTGAGCATCTTCTCAATATAATGAGACTGTGACAACGCCAGTCCAGTGTCCGTCCGGATGACCTTGATCCCCAGGTTCACATCAGCTCCCCAAGTCCTTCATACTGAACTTGGATGAGAGGAACTTCTTTGTCTCAGTGAAACGTGCTCGATCCGTACCCAGGATCAGCATGTCATCAACGTATAGACAAACGATGACTCATCTCCCGTCAACGAACTTTGTGTAAACACACTTGTTCGTCTCACTGACTCTGTAGTCATTTGATCTTATAATTTTATCAAACTTCTCACGCCACATTTTGGGGGCTTACTTCAGACCATATAACGATTTCACCAACTTGCAGACTTTATCTTCAAGGCCCTCGACGATGAATCCTTCTGGTTGTTGCATGTAAATATCTTCGGTCAATTCACCATTAAGGAATGTTGATTTCATAGTCATCTGATGTATAACCATCTTATGGATTGCACTTATAGCAATCAACATCCTGATGGTCGTCATTCGCGCTACTGGAGCATATGTGTCGAAGTAGTCGATCCTCTGCTTCTGAGAAAATCTCTTGGGTACCAGCCTTGCCTTGAACTTGTCAATAGTTCCATCGGCCTTCATCCTCTTCTTGAAGATCCATTTGTATCTGATTGGTTTAACTCCTTCAGGCAGATCGACCAACACCTAAGTGTTGTTGGAGGTTATTAAGTCATATTCATCATTTATAGCCTCCCTCCAGAAGACAGCGTCTCTGGTCTTCATCGCCTCATCATAGGTAAGCAGATCTGCTTTCGCATGATAGGTAACAAAATCATCTCCGGTGATCTTCTGTCTCCTCACCCGCTTAGACACTGGTTGCGAGCTCTGGTTCAAACTTTGTCTCTAGAATGACTTCTTCTTGGACTACATCTTCATTGGAAGCGTTAGCCTCCTGTGTACTCACACTATTCTCCGGAATGTTCGCGAAAATAATGTTCTTGTGCCTTGCAAAATTATCTTTCAAAGAATTTCGTGTCGCGAGATTTCGATGATATAAATTGACTCAATATCAAGGAACCTCCGAGCATTACTCTTCTCAGCATGTACCAGGAAGATTATCTTCGTAGTCCTCGTTCCTAGCTTCTAATCTTCAAGTCTGGAAGATTCACATACGCCAGATATACCCCACACTCGAATGACATTCAAGTTGGGTCTGACTTTGAACCAGCGTTCATGAGGAGTGACATAGGAAGTTGCGTACAGCACTCTGTTCAGAAATGAACGTAGCCGTTAGCGCAGCTTCTCCCCAGAAGCAGTTTGGAAGATCCACAGTTAACAGTATTGACTTCATCATCTCTGTCAATATTTTGTTCTTTCGTTCAGCTACTATATTTGATTGAGGAGAATTCGGAGCAGTCGTCTCATTGATAATTCCATGTTCTTTGCAGAACGATGCGAATTCAATGGACTTATACTTTCTGTCTCGATCACTTCGAGTCTCTTGAGTTGTTACCCTTTTCGACGTTCAGCCTCAGTCCTGAACTCCTTTAACTTCTCGAATGCTTCGTCTTTTGTCTTGAGCAGATAGACGAGTGCGTACTTCGAGTATTCGTAGATGAAGGTAATGAAATACTTCATCATGGTCTTTATGGAGAACTGTTTGAAGTCACATATATCTGAGTGTACCAACTCCAGAAAATATGTACTTCGATTTACCCATTTGAACGATTTTCTTGTAATCTTTGTCTGCGTACAGACTTCACACTTCTCCACCTTTTTACCCCCACATTTGGAGATAAGACATAGACTAGACATCTTGCGGTACAAAGTACATGTCCTAGTCTTGGTGTTTCACAACTCTTGTAATGAAACTCTACTCACAAGCAGAAGCTCGAACATCCATATGATACTGAAGCCTTGTTTCAAAGTATGTCTTTTGTCAAGATATCACCATCTGGCAACCATGGATGTTCACCCTCAAGTTTGCAACATACTTCCTGAGATTAGTTCCTTGGTAATCACTGGTACTTTGTGTAGAATTAGAATAATGGAATGGTTTTCATTGTAGTGCCCTGCTCCGCGTTGGCACTATGTACGAGAGATATCGGTTTGCTGTCTCAAAAATGAAACATTCTTGGAGAGCTCCTTGTTGAACCAGAAGATGACTGATCTAGGTGAGTGGGCAGAACTTCATTCTCTGATTCTTGCACGCCTTAATAATGAATCTGAGTATTTGAAATGCCTGTTTGCTTAATAAGATAATGATTGCATTGGGAATGGTATAACGAGAACCTGCTTGCCTAAAAGAGATACAACAATTGCAATGCTAAGTATATAAATGAATGTTGCATGCTAGTTACACTGACACCGCTGTCGATCGAACCTTGCCATGCTAAGGAAAGTGTAGAACTATATGCTAACTTGAAGAGATAGATAGACCCGTACCATGCTTACTTAAATTAAAGATCATTTATATGTTTGCTTGTCGTCGTGTATATAATTGCTTGTCTTTGATGCAAAAGCTAGATTGAATATATGCTTGTTTTGTTATAAAGAGTTAAATGACTTGTCTTGTTAGAGAAGAGACTAGTAGCCCGTCCTGATGTTCCGGTCCTACGAGATCTAGGGGGTGCGGCTATTAGATAAGAGAGAGATGGATTGAAAGCTTATATTGTCAGGTTGTGTTATGCTTGTGATATGCTTGTTATCGAGGAGCTTGCGGGGATGAAGGCTAAACGACAAGTTTGGAGACTAATAGTGCGCCCTGATGTTCCGGTCCTACAAGATCTGGGGGGCGGGGCTACTATTGGAATGGTGGATGAAGACTGATGGGTGAGACTAATAGTGCGTCCTGATGTTCCGGTCCTACGGGATCTAGGGGAGCGTGGCTATTAGATGGGAGGCGATGCTTCTGTTGGGAAGAGTTTGAGTTTGTATTAGAGAAGTTAGCTTGTTCATGGAGATAGCTGCATTTCAGGTCGTTAGGACGCATGCTAGGTTAGTATTCTTGTATACCTAACTGTTTGATGCTGAGACGGACAAGAAAGAGAACCTTATATATATATATATATATATATATATATATATATATATGCAAATTGTTGCTAACTTGTATGTCTGTTGCAGGAATAACCATTCGGCAAGGGGTAAGAATCACTAAATATGTGATATATCGTTTTGTTTACTGTTTTGCACTGCTCAGAGATGGTAGAGTATATATATATATATATATATAGCCTGCTTGTTCATGATCATGTGCATCATAGAGTTTATTTGATAGTGTTTTATGCATTTCGTATCGGTCGGACAATGACTATTAGTGCAGAGCTGAGTATTGGTCACGATTGCTATTTTGAGCATATTTTAGTGAAAAGTAACCATGAGTCACAGCTATTAACTCACATCTGCTAATACCATCAGATAAATGAGTCATTAGTTAGCTGGATTACCATCTACTGATCCTGAGTTTCTCGGAGACCGACATCTTATAGATAGTTCATCTTGTTGGCTTGATAGAAGGATAGTTCCTAGATGCTGCATTGTCCCTAAAGTCTTTGAGTATAGCTCACGAGATACGCTGTGCACACCCTGATTGGTACATCGTGCTTGAACTGCTTGCCTTGTTTGCTTGGTTGTATTGAACTGAACTCTGTTTTCAAAGATGTTTCCAAAAAGAAGTAATATGACTCCGTTCCTGTACTGCATGTAATGAACCTAGGTAAAACTAGAAAGATTGCTAGTAATGTAATATGTTATAATATAATTACTTAGTGTTGGTTTTAGTGAATGTTGCTTCTGTTCGTTGATTTTATACTCACCAGTACTTTCTTCAAAGTGCTGACCCACCAACAGTTTGCTTGTTCGCAAGTGTTGGATCTTCCGAAGAAGCGATAGCCGTGCTCATCTCCAGGACCCGAAAATCTGTTGTCGATGCCTTGAGCCGTATCAAGATGTTTTGAGCTTCTTTTGTATAGAGGGACATAATATATGGAATGATGCCATTGTATTCAGAGAACCTCATGCCCTTGAGCTTTGTCCCGTCTACTCAGATGGATTATTGTTTGCAATACTATCCCTCCGCTGCGTACTCGATCGGTTCGATGATAGCCCCAAAACTTTAAATATGTTGCCTTGTGCAAGCGCAATACCAGGCTCGCATGACATCACGCATCGATGGCAAATGACATACGCCCCGCCGGAGCGCCGCAACCCGGTGATTCGCGCCCGGCGGGGGCGTTGTCGGGACCTTCGGGATCAGGGCGTGACATTCATAGATGAGAAATACTACATATATATAGGAGGGGCTCGCCCCTCTCTATTATTCTACCCGATGTGGGACTAAAGCCCACTACTTAATATAACGCTTAACATCCTCCGTTAAGCTGGAGCATATGTATCAATCATGCTCAGCTTGTTGCACAAAAATTGTACCCGAGGACCCAAAAGAGATTTCGTAAAGATATCGGTTATCTGATCATCGGTCCTCACATGATGGAACTTTATCATTCCTTTTTTATACTCATCACAGACGAAATAAACATCAATTTTAATGTGCTTCGTCCTTTCATGAAATACATAATTGGTAGCAATATGCATAGCAGATTGGTTATCACACCACATATCTGCTGCTTTAGATCATGCTTCTTCTTCCAGCTCTTGTAGAAGATGCTGCAGATATAATACTTCTGCTGTGCCATGGGCAATGGTTCGATATTCTGCTTCCAAACTTGATCGTGCGATCACAATCTGCTTCTTACTCTTCCACGATACGAAGTTTCCGACAATAAATATCGAGTAACCAGATGTAGATCGTCTGTCAGGCTGGCACCCCAGTCAGCATTAGTAAAACACTCAACATTTGTATGTCCCTGGTTCTCCATTCGAATTTCTTTTCCAGGATTCTGGACTAAATAGCGCAGAATTTTGAGAACTGTCTGCCAATGTGGAACTCGTGGAGAAGACATAAATCTACTCGCAACACTGGCGGCAAAGAAATATCTAGACGAGTCATAACTGCCAGGTAGTTGAGTTTTTCAACCACTCGACGATATTGATTCAGATTCGTCATCAGTACCCCCTCGTAGGGGAGTAACTTTTCTTCTGGGTCCATTGGCGACGTTGCACCTTTGGCTTGCATCATTCCTGCATCATTCAGTATGTCTAGCACATACTTCATATGTGACATGACAATATGCTTCTTTTCTCGTACAACTTCAACACCCAAGAAGTAGTTTAATGATCACATATCCTTGGTCTGAAACTGTTCTCTTAGAAACTTCTTCAGCCCCGCAATGCCCTGACTATCGTCTCCTGTGATCACAATGTCATCAGCATAAACACTAAGTAGAATCTTTTCCGTCGATGTCTGTCAATAAAATACTGAGTGATCCTTCTTCGATTGACTCATGCCAAACTGAGTGACCACATCTGTAAACCGACCAAGCCATGCACGAGGTGATTGTTTGAGACCATACAGGACCTTCCTCAGATGACACACTTTACCCACTCTTGCAACAAACCCGGGACGTTGCACCACATATACCTCTTCATCTAGGTCCCCGTGGAGGAAGTCATTTTTGATATCCAGCTGGAGTAGCGGCCAGTCATAGTGAACAACTAAGGCCAAGAGTACGCGTACATAGGTCATCCTGGCAACTGGGAAGAATGTCTCAAAATAATCCTCACCATAAGTCTGGGAATATCCTTTAGCCACCAGACGAGCCTTTAGTCGATCAAGGATGCCATCTGGTTTCACTTTGATCGTGAACACCCATTTGCAACCGACAGTCTGTTTACCAGACGGCAAATTTACCAAGTCCCAAGTATGGTTCTCCTAAAGCACAATTATCTTTTCTCCCATAGCAACACGCCAACCGGGATGTTTGAGACTCTTCTCGGCAGAATTGGAAATCTGAATCCCATCAATAGTAGCTATTAAGGACCGAGTGTGGCTCGCAAGCCCTTTGTAGTTTTCAACATACAAGGGATGATCACGACAGGCATGACGAGGTCGAGCTGGTGGAACATACGGAGCTGAAGGCGGAGACGAATCAGGCGAGCCAGAGGAGGAGGATGACTCTGTGACCATGGGCATTATCTGCGACGATCGATCGGACGACGGTGATGCTGAGTCTGTTACCATGGGCAGTATTTGCGACATGCGATCAGGCGATGGCGGTGCTGATTGAATCGGTGTCTGCGGACCGTCGGACTGGAGCACTGGCTCGGTAGAGGAGGGAAGCCTAACAGTGGGCTGTTGTGCTTCAACCGGGAGCAACAAGAAGTCATATTCTGGGTAAACTTGGGGCACTGGTCCTGTAGTTTGTCGAAGTGGAGGAAACTCAGTATCAACAAAGGTAACATCCCGAGAGAAAAAATTTCTCTTCAAGACAGGAGAAAAATACCGATACCCTTTCTGATCCTTATGATACCCAAGGAAAATACATTGGATAACCTTGGGATCTAATTTAGAAAGAGTTGGTCGGGTATCCCTAACATAACACAAACAACCAAAGATTCGGAGACATAGAGGAAACGGTTCTCGTTTAGGGTATAACCGAGAGAAGGTGGTATCACCATTGAGGACAGACGATGGTATGCGATTAATGGGATAGCAAGCCGTAAGAACGACATTCGACCAAATTTTTTTTGGAGTACGTGCTTGGAACATAAGAGCACGTGTTGTTTCTAAGAGATGTCGATTTTTGCGTTCAGCCACACCATTATGTTGTGGTGTGTAAGGACATGAAGTTTGGTGGATGATACCATTCTGAGACAAATGGGACACAAGCTCACTAGACATACTCACGACCATTGTCACTTCTAACACATTTAATCGGAACACCAAATTGTGTTCTGATTTTCGCATTAAAATTGCACCAAATGTTAAATATTTCGGAGCATTTTTTCATAAGATAAACAAAAGTGACACGTGAGTAATCAACAAAGGTAACAAAGTACTTGAATCCCATCATAGATTTAACCGGACAAGGTTTCCATATATCGAAATGTATTAACTCGAAGGAAGCAGAAGCAATTTTATGCTGACTAACCGGATAGGAAACCCGGTGATGCTTTGCCAAGCTACATGACTCACAATGAAAAGAAACATCCAAAGATGGGTACATTTTCTGGAGTGCTTGGACAGATGGATGTCCTAACCGACAGTGTAACTCAAAAGGATCAAGTTTCACGCCAGCACAGGCAACAGAGGAAGGTTCGTCAAACAGGTACAAGCCTCCAGCCACATGCTCCCTACCGATAGTCCGTCCAGTCGGTAGGTCCTGAAAAGCACAACCATCAGAAAATAATGTTATCGAGCAGTGCATATCGCGAGTAATCTGATTAATTGAGAGTAAGCTGAATGGGTTTTCAGGGCTATGTAGTACTGAATGTAGTGACAGTCCCGATGAAAGACGGACAAATCCTTTTTCATGGACTGTCAGCGAACCACCATTGGCACATGTAATATTAGACATACGGCCAATCGGTACATAGTTTCGTATCATACCTGTGTCGCCTGTCAAGTGAGCAGACGCACCAGAATCAAGGATCCACTGTTTCGACTGACCACACATGCCGCTGAGTACCCTGCGGTGGACCCAGAAGTAGAAGCTTCACCTCGACGTTGAGCTTGAAACTCAACAAAGTCTGTATAAGCTTCATAAGTCATTGGACGGATCGGCCGCCAAGATCATGAGTATCTGAAGTAATGTTGGCGGCATGAGCTTTAGTACATTGCCACTGGAAATGACCCTGTCGGCTATAGTTGAAGCATGCGTGCAGTCGACCTCTATCACGACCGCCAATGCCTCGTCCACCATCACGGTCACCATTTCGGCCACCACGTCATCTACCACGACCACCACGAAATCCAGTATGAGCGACACCAAGAGAAGATCGATCAACAGGAGCATCACTAGGAGAGGTCTCGACGACCTTTGCAGCCCGTAGGGCACGAAAATGAGCTTCTATTAGAGATGGAACCTCACCTCCAGCAATGATCTGAGAGCGAACTGAGTCTGCATCAGGACGGAGAGAGGCAAGATATGCCATCACATGAAGCTGCCCTCGCTCCATTGATATCCGTCGTCAGAGGTAATATACGGTCAACTTCATCGACCATAACCTTAAAAGCCGAAAGTGGTCCTTATGAGACTTGTCGCCCTATTCTTCCCGGTAGACGTCGACAACCGAGTCGTAGATACTAGACAAGTCGCATTTTTCATCAAACGTCGTCGCTAGGACCTTCCATAGCTCCTTTACTATGTCCGTGTTTTGAACCATGTCTTCTACCGATGGTTCCATGGAGTTCATCAACTGGGTAAACGGTCGATTATCATCCGTCTCCAACTGCTCAAACGTGGGAGCAGTCGTCTCCGGAGGGTTGTCAGTCAGATGCTTGGACAACCGCATACCCCGAAGTGCCTTCTCAACCTTCTTCCGCCATGTTGAGTATCCGTCTGGTCCGTCCAACCGCCGATCGACGAGTCGAATCGAAGAGATCGTCGTGCCAGTGCCTGTTGGTCCCGCCAATGCATTTCCGACACCGGTATTACTGCTAGCCGCCTCAGAGGTTGTCATAATGCTCTTGATTCGACCGTCGCTGATTCTTTCCAACCCCAATAATCATATCAATTTTTCCAGTGCGCTATCAACGTGGCCAGAACCGGCACGCGCATGGAAAGATCGTATGAGAATCACACACGTCAGGACACATAAGTAACCCAAGTAACTCTCTTTGTAGATCCTGATGCGGATATCGGGGTAGATAGGAAACAAAGATCCACGTAAACAATCAAGTTGTCTACTCTTTGTTAACTCCTGAAGTCGTAATCTAGGAACAGAGGTTGTGCAAACAAATCATTGTCTACCCTCTAGCTTCGATATACGTCCCTGAAGTCGTAATCTAGGAACATAGGTTGTGCAAACAAATTAATGTCTACCCTCTGGCTTCGATAAACGACTTTTTTTTGAATTAGGGTTTACGCAAGAAGTAGGGGAGGCGGCCGCAGAGGTGTGTTAGGGTTAGGGTTTTGGATTGCATAGCTGGCCGGTGGGGCGGGGCCGCGAGGGTCGGGGGGGGGAGCGGGGGGGGGTGGGGGGTGGAGGAGGGGGTGGGGGTGGGGGGGGGGAGTTAGCGGGGCGGCGACGGGCATGAGGGGAGGGGAGAGGGGGCGGCTAGGGTTAGAATTTTTTTTGTGGAGAAAGAGAGAGAGAGAACGGGGGGTTATGACTCTATTAACATGTAGAATTAGAATAATAAAATAATTTTCATAGATGAGAAAGACTACATATATATATGAGAGGCTGACCCATTTCTCTATTATTCTACCCGATGTGGGACTAAAACCTACTACCTAATACAACGCTTAATACTTTGCTACACGTTCTTCTTTGAATGTAACTTTTCGAAGTCCAGAACCATTGTCCCAATCCTCAGATCCTCTGTTTAATCCTTGTTCGCTATCGAGACCTTCGGCCTTCTTTAGTGATAGGATTGACCTCGGTGAACTGCTCTTTTTAGAGCTCCTATGGCTAGACGCACTAGAGTCCATTCACCAGTCAGCAACCACGTCCGATGACTTAACCTGCGCAATCATATCAACCAAGTTAAGTAATCAAAGTAACCAAGTTAGGCTTTTACCTTGCTATTTTGGTTTGAAATTGGATTTGCAATCCTCATACTCATGGTCCTTCATGTTTAAAGAGACATGCGCCAAGGTGCTCATAGCCCTATGCGCATAACCGGGTCGCGCATAGACCTTGCTTAGAGCTAGCCACATAGACGCTTCCATGCTCCAAGTCCTGCCATGTACAGAAAGAACGCCATGCGCAGTGACTACACTGCACCGAGCCCGCCATGCGCATTTGTCACGCTCCGATCTCCCGTAGGCTAAATCGGCCGTTCCCGTTAGGCGAGAATCATCGCGCCAGCGCTCCCGCGGAACGATCGCTTTGACCCATCCGAACGTGATGCCGCACGAGCGTGAGCCACGTTCGTGTAAGGCCGTATTTCATTGGCTGGCGGTAAGAGTTCTAAGCCACAGAGTCGTACAGATTGTCCGAGTGCAGCAGAGTCATAAACGTATAGCGATTTGGTAACAAGTTCTCTGAGTTGACAATATAGCGGAAGCATTGAATAATACAAGTAGAAGTAAGCAACTCTTTATTGATATAAACAAGTGTTACATGCGGCGCTTGGCCGAGATTACAAGTCGCTCAAGCCTCTCTCTCTGAAACAGTAAAAGCGTGCCTAGTGGCTACAATTGTGGAATGATTGTACAGGCGATGTTCACAACATTATGTCTTGTATATGTGCTTCTGTTCCGGACGCAGCGCTCCAAGGCTTCAGAGGGAACTCCTGGCCTTAGCATGCACGAAGGAGGCATCTGCACCGAACGAGGTTCTCCCGCACCCTGCAAACGAACTGGTGGATTATCAGTACATTGAATGCACTGGTGGGGAGGCTACTCGTCCGCTCGACAAATCAAACACGTACTATAGGTTCCGTGCACCAACTATTAAGTTGTCTTTCTAGTTGCCTTAGGATCAGTTTCATGCAAGATTTGAATAGCCTAACTCGTGTGGCAGTGCGCTGTGCAACATGAGAGAAAACACGGCGAGATTTACCAACTTACCAATTGTCCTTCCCTGTCCAAGGCAAACATTATTAATACAAGCACGGGCATGCATAAACATTTCAGGGGCATTTATAATGAAAACAAAGGCAATAGCATATGCAACACGAGAGTCGTTATATCCAGATCGTTCAGGTGTTCAGTTGTTCTTTGATGCGATGCAATGACTCGCACGCGGATAGCCGCTAAGCGAGGATGACTTATCTATATGAACGTTTGTCACTGGCATAGCCATAAAGGACCGTTTATAGTCGATGAACGAGGATGGTTGCAACGAAGCACGTGAGGCACTACACACCATCCCGTCCGCACGTGAGACTATCGTGAAGTTCCATCCGGATCGGAACGGTCCCTGTGCCCCGGTGACCGCCCGTGGAACAAGATCCGAAGATCACCTTTTTCAAGTTGTCCGCGACATGCAGGTCAGGGTCTTTCCAAATCCATAACTTGATATGATAATCCATGATTCGTGATCTGAAACGAGCGTTTGCTCCACGAGCTGGGATTCATTCGTTACATGACGTGATTCTCGTTCAGATGTAAACTTGATGTGATTATCATTCAGTTGCAACGTGACATGATTCTCGTTCAATATTCATTTGCCCTGATGCGTGCCCATGGTTCGGAGATTGCCTTGGCGACCCAACGGTCCCGGATACTTGCAGGTTCAATCATGCACGGAACAACTACTTAGTAGTCTCCCGGGATTTGGATGAAAACAAGGCAAAATACAAGTAGACAAGCATGCATTTGCATAAACACAACATTCATGATATCTTGGGCCCGAAGGTAAGCCGAGGAGTGAGATTTTAAGGGACTTCCCGAGCGACACGTTCTAGGGTAGCATGCGAGGGTCTGAACATATATAAGCAATGTTTCATTACCATGTTCTAGTATAAGCAATACAAGTTGGGATTATTCCCTTAGCTAGGTGCGTTGTATTCTTTTTTAGCATGCAGGGGGTGAATCACCTAGTGACTAGCATGTATCATTCCAGATTTTATGTGTGCTGGCTAAGCAAAGACAAGTTCACCGTAGCCACCCACCTTAGTGATGATTCGCCTTGGTTGAGCGATACGTCAAGCGAGCCTCTGAAAGCCTAAGCCGGGTTCCTGTAGGGACAAGTCTGGATATCCTTTGCCTCAAACGAGTATTCTCGCCTGAGCAAAGCGGGTTGAGACATTGCACTTTTGCCGTTTGAATCGGCAGTCCGCTTGAACGGAACGGGGTGTTACATCCTACCCAACTCAGAAAAAGTCTCGTCCTCGGGACTTACTGAGGACAAGCAGTACGTTTCAATCAATTTTGATTTAACGATACAGGGCTGAGGCAAATCTATACAAGTCGTTGTACTTGTTTATTTGGATATTCACTCGCACAAGCGTTCGAGATCAGCATATCGCTAGTCTGGATCGTGCGCACATTCGAAGTGCACCTCTAGCGTGAGCACGCCAACCAACTTAGCGATAGCGAAGTCTTAGTACTCGAGTTTCACATTTTCTTAAGTCTTGGATCGTGCACAAGTTCAAGGTGTCCCTCAAACATATGCATTCAACCAAACTTAGATATAGTAAAATCGGACAAGCTACTTGCCATAATCTCAAGGGTTCTCACTCAGGTTGGCACAAAGGCCACTCGCATCACGATATCATACAAGCAATCATATCATTCGAAACGCATTTTGAAAGTATTTAGACTTATTGTTGGAACATTCCGTTTGGGACAATGAGAGAGCATGCATATAACCCACGAACGAGTTTTCGAAACTGAGATATTTAAAACGAAGTCCAAAGGCGTATAAGCCAGGCTCTGATACCATTAATGTCACGCCCCGATCTCCCGCTGGCTAAATCGGCCGTTCCCGCTAGGCGAGAATCACCGCGCCAGCGCTCCCGTGGAACGATCGTTTTGACCCATCCGGACGTGATGCTGCACGAGCGTGAGCCATGCCCGTGCAAGGCCGTGGTTCATTGGCTGGCGGTAAGAGTTCTAAGCCACAGAGTCGCACAGATTATCCGAGTGCAGCAGAGTGATAAACACATAGCGATTTGATAACAAGTTCTCTGAGTTGACAATATAGCAGAAGCATTGAATAACACAAGTAGAAGTAAGCAACTCTTTATTGATATAAACAAGTGTTACAGGCGGCGCTTGGCCGAGATTACAAGTCGCTCAAGCCTTTCTCTCTGAAACAGTAAAAACGTGCCAAGTGGTTACAATTGTGGAATGATTGTACAGACGATGTTCATAACATTATGTCTTGTATATGTGCTTATGTTCCGGACGCGACGCTCCAAGGCTTCAGAGGGAACTCCTGGCCTTAGCACGCACGAAGGAGGCATCCGCACCGAACGAGGTTCTCCTGCACCCTGCAAACGAACTGGTGGATTATCAGTACATTGAATGCACTGGTGGGGAGGCTACTCGCTCGCTCGACAAATCCAAACACGTACTATAGATTTCGTGCACAAACTATTAAGTTGTCTTTCTAGTTACCTTAGGATCAGTTTCATGCAAGATTTGAATAGCCTAACTCGTGTGGCAGTGCGCCGTGCAACATGAGAGAAAACACGGCGAGACTTACCAACTTACCAATTGTCTTTCCCTGTCCAAGGCAAACATTATTAATACAAGCACGGGCATGCATAAACATTTCAGAGGCATTTATAATGAAAACCAAGGCAATAGCATATGCAACACGAGAGTCGTTATATCCAGATCGTTCAGGTGTTCAATTGTTCTTTGATGCGATGCAATGACTCGCACGCGGATAGCCGCTAAGCGAGAATGACTTATCTATATGAACGTTTGTCACTGGCATAGCCATAAAGGACCGTTTATAGTCGATGAACGAGGATAGTATGCAACGAAGCACGTGAGGCGCTACACACCATTCCGTCCGCACGTGAGACTATCGTGAAGTTCCATCCGGATCGGAACGGTCCCAGTGCCCCGGTGACCGCCCGTGGAACAAGATCCGAAGATCACCTTTTTCAAGTTGTCCGTGACATGCAGGTCTGGGTCTTTCCAAATCCATAATTTGATATGATAATCCATGATTCGTGATCTGAAACGGCGTTTGCTCCACGAGCTGGGATTCATTCGTTACATGACGCGCGTTCAGATGTAAACTTGATGTGATTATCATTCAGTTACAACGTGACAGGATTCTCGTTCAATATTCATTTGCCATGATGCGTGCCCCTGGTTCGGGGATTGCCTTGGCGACCCAACGGTCCCGGATACTTGCAGGTTCAATCATGCACGGAACGACTACTTAGTAGTCTCCCAGGGTTTAGATGAAAACAAGGCAAGATACAAGTAGACAAGCATGCATTTGTATAAACACAACATTCATGATAGCTCGGGCCCGAAGGTAAGCCGAGGAGTGAGATCGTAAGGGACTTCCCGAGCGACACGTTCTAGGGTAGCATGCGAGGGTCTGAACATATATAAGCAATGTTTCATTTTCATGTTCTAGTATAAGCAATACAAGTTGGGATTATTTCCTTAGCTAGGTGCGTTGTATTCTTTTTAGCATGCAGGGGGTGAATCACCTAGCGGCTAGCATGTATTATTCCAGATTTTATGTGTGCTGGCTAAGCAAAGACAAGTTTACCGTAGCCACCCACCTTAGCGATGATTCGCCTCGGTTGAGCGATACGTCAAGCGAGCCTCTGAAAGCCTAAGCCGGGTTCCTGTAGGGACAAGTCTGGATATCCTTTGCCTCAAACGAGTATTCTCGCCTGAGCAAAGCGGGTCGGGACATTGCACTTTTGCCGTTTGAATCGGCAGTCTGCTTGAACGAAACGGGGTGTTACAGAGTGTCATGCGCCGAGACTGCTTATGTACTGAGTTCTTCTATGTTCAAATTGTTGCCATGCGTAGATGCATAGTGCCATTCTCTCTTCGGCAACCGCAGTAGACTTCTCCATGCGCCAACTTGCATCAGATGTCGACTTCCTTTCTCTTGGAATGTGCGTCTCCAGCGACGCCAGATCAAGATCACTTCCATCCTCAGGAATGGTAGATCCTGGATCTTTCTACCCACGTCCAACATTTGACAGATGACTCCTTCCTCATTCAAATGATTGAAGTGTAGCCCGTCAATCTTGACAATTTTTTTAAAAACTTGTGTTGAAAAGACTTGCACGGTTGTTCTCCATCTTACTCGGATCTTGCTTTGTGATTGTTATTCCCGAGGCTTAGTCAAATATGGTAGAATAAGAAGTTGAAATCGAGATCAGGAGTTCACACAAAAGTTTTCTCTCTCATATACCTCAAACCAACGAAGAACTATATAATATAGAAAATAGTTGCTGATTACAACTCCTTCATCACAAAATTCAAGAACCAAAAATACGTTCTTCCTTGCAGACGCAGTTGCAATTGGGACATAATGTTTACAACTAGAAGAAAAGGAGAGAAATATAGAATAAAATTTATTCTTGCTAGGGTGGTAAAGACCACCGTTGCTCAAAGCAAGATTCGTCCTCTATCGATGATCTGCTCCTAAGAGCCAACAAGTTCACAAGAGAACTTCTGCAACGCTCGTAGTCACCTCTTTGTGTGACTCGAACAGACTCATTTGGACTCATTTGGACTCATCTTTCTCAAAATTTGGTGTCTCAAAAGGAGGCTAGAGGGCTCTTTATATAGGGAAGGATGGAAGTCCATCCCTCTTCTTTCCGATGTGGTACAAAAAAGTCAATATACAAAATTGATATTCTACATTCGCAGCCCAATGCATAGTCCGCTCAGCGTCCGTCCAGCACCCGCTTATGCAACACGCGCATGCAACCCGAGCATAAAACGAGCGCAACAATAAAGCGCCACTTTGCGTCCGAGTCCGAGTCGCGGGTTTAGCTCATATGGAATAATATCCAAGAGCATGACAAAAAGCTTAAAAGCTTTCATTGAGTTAATCTTTTTTTCTCCTAATAAAATATCCCCACATGGCACCCAAGTGCCCCACCACACCCCATGTGCACACTTCAACGCATACAAAGTATTATACCCACTTGATGGTGTAGCCAATATGGGACTATCTTTACTAGTCTAAAGACAAAAACACCCGCATTCTTTTCACTCATGCATGTGTTACTCCTTACTGGCAAACTAAAATAACCTCCTAACATGTTTTTTTAGGTTTCATAGCTTGTCTCGAGTTATGCACTTGAACTTAACCCTCATATGATTCTTCCTTCCACTGGGAACCCCCCAGTTGTAGGTGGGCACTAAGAGTAAGTAGCAACTATGTTGGACTAGCTATTGAAAAGGGATTCCTCCTCTTCTCATCGTTATGTAGCTTATCATTACATGGCTTATGTTAGTATAGTGCATGAGGCTAGTTGAAGCCTCATATACCGTACGTGGCTATTACGTATAGGCCTGACGGTTGCCTAGCGGAGGCTTAATGATGATGGTCTACGACTGGTCACCGAAGAAATCACTTATAACCGTAATTTGGACACATGGTTATTGAAATTAAATTGTATCATTAAATTACATTTATGATAATTAGCTATATATGGTGATTGGCTGACTATATATGGTGGTTGAGATATTGAAATTAAATTGTATTTATGGTGATTGGTCATGTGACTTATGTCTCAAGTTGATACGTAGATGTATATATATGTAATATCATGATAAATGAAATACCGAAAATATTATCTCATCTCCTGTAACAAAAGTCAACAGGGAAACGCCTAGTCCTCTTTCTCCCTTATTCTAGGGTGGCCTGAGCCTCCATATATTGCTGTCTTTCTCCCTTCAAGACCACACAGCCTTTGTGTAAAGCTTAAGATTCCACAGTACTGTGTGATATTGCTGTCTTCCCCCATTCATCACTCAAGACTTGTAATAGGCAGTCTTATTGTTGGGTGCTTCTTGTTCTGAGAGAAGAAACAGTTAACAGGAACTTTTCGAGACTCATGTACCAGAAGCCAAGCCTGAAGGGAGGTCCTGTCCTCTGTATCATGACATAACATATAGATATCGGCAGCACTAGTTGGCCCGCGGTTCTGGAACCGTCAACCATACCTCGGACCACGTGACAGCTTTCCATTGGTCCAATTTTCGGTGGTTGGTCCAAGCAAATTTAGGGGGGAGGGAGACCAATGGAGATCTGCCACGTAATCCGCGATTTGGTTGGCGGTTCCAGAACCCTGGCCAACTAGTATTCCTATAGATATATGGGACTGGTAGTGGAAGTAAAGAGCTTTCTTTAACCCAAAGTGGGAAAAGCATGGAAATGGCTCTTTAGTTGGGTGAGATTCTTGTTTGAATTTGTTCAGACTCACATTAGTTGGTTCATTTTTTATTTCTTCTTCCAACCTTCATTTTCATTTTTACTGCTTAGATTGTTTGTGTGTGGGTGCGCTGTACTCTGTTAGCTGTGTGGCTTGTGGATCTGCTGCTTGGTTTGCTGCAACTGTGAGAAATTGCTGCTTCAGCATTTTTCTGTTGATTCTATGTCAACGTTGCTGTTACCAAACCAATCTTGGAAATGTTTTAGTGTGTGGTATTTGTTGATGATTATTGATAGGGTCTTTTAGACTTTGGATCTCGAATAAGTTATAAAATTTGTATTTGGATCTCCATAATCGATCTTACTAATATTTGGATCTTGAACCAACGGTTGACTCTTCATTCATGTACACGATGACGAACGAGTCACTCTAGTAGCTTCAATTAACTAATTAAGTTTTATAGCATGTAATCCAACTCTTTGTTTGGAGCTTGAATTGTGAACGCAACTGAAAAGAGTTCATTGGAATTTTTAGATCATTCATGACACAGGTGCAAGCTAGAATGAGTTATTTGAGGAATAGAACATATGGTTTTAATTAATTTTCTCTTTGAAAACTTTAGCTTGTAAAATGATGTGACGCTATGGAATTTTAGGAAGGAGGTCGTTGGAACCTTGAAGCACAATGTACTGGACAAAACTGAAGCGTGTTCTCATGTTGAGTCCATTTCCTGATGCAACTTGTGGCGAGAAAAAGACTGTTCCGTGTGGCTTTCCACGTGAAATTTCATTCACTTTAGCATAGTAGAAAACACTACAGAGATGGTCTTTACTGAAATGTCTCGGCGCACTTCCCATTTGTCGGTCGTTACAAATAGGGTTCTTTTTCCACCACCAGTCGCTGTTCCCATGGACAGAATAGACAGGCACCATATAAGTGTCTAGAGGCACTTCACACTCTTTACCAAATACTTGCATATTAAAGATAATAATTTCTCTGATATTATTAAAAAATTAATTAGAAAATTAAAATAATTTAAATATAATTTAATTAGAATTTGTTATAACCATGTTTTTGTGGTTTAAATATAATTTAAATATTAATTTGAATTAGATATTTTTTTTAGATATGTTTATAGACTTTGGATATATGTTTAGATAGATAGATTTTGGCCTTTTTTTTTTCCTTAAGTGAGGATATACTTACGACACTTAAGAGGAATTTATAATTTTTTTCTTTTAAATACGTGAGAATATACATATGATTTAGACGGCTCATTTTGAAACTTTTTAAAGATTTTTTATAATAGTAGAGATATGTTGTCGATACCAAGACATAAAGAGTAATATATTGGTATTTGTCAATCCACCAAGTGATACCAAATATCTATGAGTGACTGGAACAGTGCCAGATTTTAAATTTTGAGATCCAAGACGAACTCTAAAAGTGGTACCTCAAAGCTTAATGTTTATATATATATATATATATATATATATATATATATATATATATATATATATATATATATATATACCATGATATAATATTATTATCAACATAAAATTCAAAAAATTAAACAATAAACAAAATATAATATCCAAAATTATATGTCATAAGAAAATACTAATAAAATTGAATATATTTCAACCAAAAAAATAAAACTGTTGTTCCAGACAAATAAATAAAAAGAAAGCTAACAATGTTTGGAATAGTTCATAAGATTATAAGTACAAACAAAAACCTATAGAAAGGAATTTTTTTTTTAAGTATTGAATTTTAATTTGGTATATAATTATATATGCATTACTCTTATAGAAATGAAACACCCCATATGCAGATATTGGTGAGAAAATATTATATATATATATATATATATATATATATATATATATATATATATATATAGTGTCCTTAGTCTTCTGAAGTCCTAGATATCTAAATTTAAGAATAAAATTATAACTTGTTGTTTTTGTTCAATATTACCTGTGAGAGAGAGAGAGGAGAGAGAGAGAGAGAGAGAGAATGGCGAAGAGCGACGAAAGGAAGAGAATTTGATAGTGACTTTACCAAAAAAATTATTTGTTCCAAGTAACTTGTCTCTTAATATTCTACTATATATATGACGTTTATTTATCCTATACAAATAATTTTTTTTATATGAACTAAAAGAATTAGAAAGAACCTGCTATACTTTTGTTCATAATTAGATTTACATATATTAAATAGCATAAAAAAATTGGGTGCCTTCTACAAATTTGAGTCTGAAATAGCCGTCTCATGAACCTCAAATCAAGTCTGGATCTGGACTGGAACAAGTTACGTAGCAATGGTTTGGCATGAAAGCTTAATGACATGCTTTAGTAGGTCTAATATTCTAGTACGAATAATCATTATCGTATCCAATCATTTAAATATTCTCTTTCTTTTGGCTAAAGGTTCTTTCAAGCCTTTTAACACCCAAAGGAAAGGAAATTCTCAAGGAACCCTAATCCCAACCACATTGCCTGCCTTGCTTCTTATAGAACAATAAAGCGGGGGAGGGGCATATTAGTCCTTTGCGTTAGTATCTTAATCTTTGATTAGGTGAATCCTTGATGAACTGAAAACTAAGAAGTGTCGTTATTACTTGACCATTGTGGTGTGCTTTTATTAAGTGCGCTAGATTTCACTTTTACAAGTGTTGGAGGTCGGCATTGCCCAACTGATCTCGTTTACTATAATAAATATTCAATATAATAAGTTCAAAATATAAAAATAGTTAGTATAGATAATTCTAACAATAATAATAGTGCTGGTTCTCCCACTTCATCCTCTTCCCTCTATATTTCTTTTGTTAACTTATGATGAGTTAGTAGGTATCTGGTCATGAGAACAATCTATATTTATATATGTACTCAAGACACTACAAAAGTTATTCGAGACTGTCCAAATTTTTTTAATTAAAAATTTACCATTCAAATTTTTTTTACTAAGGGACCGGCCACTACATAATGGATATAGAACTGTCAAATTTTTTTGACAGACAGTCCTACCAATATATTGAACTGTCAAATAGTTTGACAATCCTGCCAATATAATGGACTGTCAAATTATTTGACAATCTAACATAAATCTTGGATCCAGCCAAGACTGTAGAAATTTTCTACAGTTCTGTAAGTTGTTAGGACTGTAGAATTTTTCTACAGTCCTGTATCCATTATGTAGTCGGACATTTTGGAGAGGATTTTCGACCGTCGTGACGACGCCGAAGTGGAATCGGTAGTCGGGGATCTCTGAGGGACGATGGGGTCGCAAGCAGAGACTTGTCTGAGAGTGCGGACTTCGACGACGGTGGAGTAGAGGTGGGCGTAGAAGATAGTGGTGGGAGAGGAGGGGAAGAGGATTGGGGGTGGGGGGTAGGGTGGCGGAGGACGAGGGAGGGGTAGGCGAAGTCGGAGCCGACTTTGGAGATTAAGTGGAGGGAGATGGGGAGGAAGAAGGGGTCGAGGACGTTGGAATATGAAGGTCCCACACGGAACCTCTTGCCGGCGTCAGAGTTAGGGTTTTGATTAGGAAGTCGGAGGAGGGAGGAGGGCATGTCCTTAGTAAATTTTGTTTAGTGGCAAATTTATAAATAGAAAAGAAAGTTGAACAGTCAGGAATAACTTTTGTAGTGCCTTAAATAATATTCTTTTATATATATATAAAAGAAATAATATTATTATTTTGGCTCCGTAATTCTTGCTTTATTCTTTCAACAAATAGATTATGAAGTCCATCAATGAACTTAGATTTTCAGTGAGCATCATTTGCATCCCCAAGTAACATAACTCGGCTCAAGAAATTATCTTTATACCATCTGAATTGAGTTAAAGTTGGACACCTTAAATTTTGAAGAAGAGTTCCCACTCTTTCTCCATGATCGGACTTTTTCCATGATCGAAGATTCCTCCAGTAAAGTGTTCCAATATTGTAATAATTAAAGTGTAAACAACATCCCGTTTAATAAGCTGAGTATTGTTATCTGGAATGGTCTCTGTTTTGACGGCATTCAATATTTCTTGCCGTTGAGTTTCACTCGTACAATTAGACCACCAGTCCCGAAGAATGTCGGTAAAATCGCAAGAAATAAATTGAGCAGTATCTTTATCATTGTTGCCAATGGATTTAGCAACATTAGAATACATCGTCATTCGATGTAACTGGTCATGAATTTGTTTATCAGTTAATCCGTCTATGTTCCATTCATAGACATAGGCTTCCCTAGCGACTAAAGTATCAAGAGAGAGAGCTCAAGGAGAAGACACCATCTAAGCTGGCCCAGATGTCCTCGTCGTAACAGCACTCGACTTCCTCCTCCGTAGTGGCGAGCTGCACTTGCTTCAACCAGTCTTCTCCCGAGCTCTCGAAATTGTTGCGGTTGCGACCGCCGTTGTTGTTGTTGTTGTTGTTGTCGTCGTCGTCGTTGTTGTTGTCGCAAGTATCACGGCCGTAACACTCGAAACTGGTCTCGGACGTCGACTCCGTTTCGAGCTCGGCCTCTCTCTCCCCGTTCCTGGCGAACCGTCCCCTAACTCGAGTGCGGCTGTCGGCCAGTGTCTTTCTACAAGCATACTGCGCAGAAGATGAACAGAAGTGTGTCAATAATCAAAATACAGTAAATTTAGAGGATTTGGAATAATGAAAGGCATCTTCTTCTTCTTCTTCTTCTTTTTATTCCTCTATCATCACCTAGATATGGAATATTCCCTCTTCTTTCTTTTTTGAGTTAAAAGGCTAAAACACTCCTAACTGACCAAGTTAACCTGCCATGAAAGGTTCCTACTAAAGTAACAAGGTCGAACCTTCATTTTCAATTTAATAGTTAGGTGCCACTAGTCTCACACTGTTCACATATGAATGATTTATTTATTAGTTCACATCGTTTCGCTAAATCGGGATTTTTTTTTTTATATGCACAACATTGTCGTCATAAGAATATAAAAAAGAATATAAAGCTTTTTGTAGGAGGATAACAAATTTGTATTAAAGAGGACGAATTAAAAAAAAAAAAAAAATCAAATAAAGGAATGATCTACCACTGCTAAAAAGTACGTACAATGATCTTCTTATGGAAGTTCCGGTGGTTGCGCTTGCTCCGGTATCTCTGGATCCTCTCCTTCCGCTCCTCCGTGCTGTAACGGCGGACATGTCTGGCAAAGCTCGCCGCGGCGGCTGTACTGTCCTGGGTGTAGCTTTTCGAGAAGGTCTGTAGATTGTTCATTCCCTGGATCATTTTAAGCTGACTATTTTCATGTGTCCAGCTCGAGGAATGAAATATATATATATATATTATCTTTTATTTCCTAAGCCTAACTTCACTATATTTTTTTTTATTACTATTTCATGTATTCATAGTTTGTTAATGGTAATTATATTTTTCCTCCAAATTTTTTGTTTAGTTAGGAGGTAACATTAATAAAAAAAAAAAATTGGAGAAAGGGTGGGGGAGGGGGAGGGGTAATACAAATAAGCTATCAGCAATTAGGGGTAAAAAAAAAAAATTCCTATATATACTAGTTACTTGAATGTCGTCGATGCTGTAGACCCTACGGGCGGACTTGGACGGGTCGCAGGCAGGGGAAGCAGGGTCGGGGTTAAAGCGGGTGTGGTGGTGTGCGGCGGGAGAGTGGGTGATGCTGTTCCGGTGCATGAGGTAGTTCTCGTTCGGCGAGGGAAGAGACGATGAAGCTCCGTAGACGGTAGAGAGGAGGTTGAGGCTGGGATCGCCATTGGCGCGGTAGGGGTAGTGGAACATGGTGGTGGTGGTGGTGAGCTTTGAATTGGAATTGGAATGAGGAGGATTGAGGGGCTGGGGTGTTGGTTTTATGGAGAGGAGAGTTGAGTGTAATGGTGGGCGCCGGAGAAATTTCTTTCTTTTAGTTGGAATTGACCGTTATGTGGGAACCAGGGTATGGGGGTGGTGGGACCAGAGGGATCTTGGTTAGATTGTAGGTTGGGGTTGGGGTTACACTTGCACTTGCATGGGTCAGGTCAATTTGTAAGCCCTCGACTCAAAGGACCCTTAGTTGGGGTCTTTAGTCTCGATTACAAAATTACGCTTGTTCGGATTGCAACTCTTCACTTGGAGAGTCGAGGTAGCGACTATAGATCACCCAATTATGTCAGAAACTTCGTGTAGAAGAGAAAAGAAAAAATAATTAATTTTTTGCTTTTTATTTTTTAAATTGCTATTCCTATCCAACTCTTCACTTGGATAGGGTGTTTTTTTCTATCCCTACGTTAGTGTCGGACTGCGGTTCTACTTCACTTCACTTTAGGTCTATTTTTGTCCGGGAAAAGAAAAGAAAAAAAATTAATTTCTTGCTTTTTATTTTTTTAATTGCTATTCTTTTTTATTTTTTAAATTGTTTTACAAGAAAAACGTCGTTTTCAACTCAGCAGAAGATTGGCGTCATCAGTGCTCTTGGTCTTTCACTTTTATAATGTATTTTACATTTTGTTTATAAGATCAAACGTACATCGGGTTCGCAGTTGGCACTAGGAAGCTCAAATCCATATTAAACCAGAACCTAGTCCACATAAAACAGCTTGAACCAAACCAAACTTGTTCCAATATTCTGGAAATAGACCAACAGAGTTCGGACCGAACTCGGACTGAACTCGAGCCGAACTCGGTCAGGGTCAAATTAGAAAACCGAGTCAACCTCCTCTTCCGGATGACCAAGCTCTAACGTTCGAATTTCTGAACGTTGGGCATCCAAACTCTGTCCGAACTCGGTTCAGAAAAATCCTATAAATAGAGTGAAATTTCATACCATTTTTATTAAGTCATTCACTATAAACATTTCACTTTCCTATTCGATTATGAGCTATAAACCTTCCCTATTTTCAAGATCAACTCCCAGCCTTCTAGTACCAAGTGCGGTTCCGATTTCGAAGTCAGATCGAGTTGTATAGCTTGATTTACAAGTTTGTCTTCCATACAAGTTTGAAGTCGGCGTGCCCTTCGGATCAAACGCACGTGTGGAGTCTTTCGAGACTTCGGATCAAAGCTCGATGTTGTAAGAAGTCTGCAAGCCTTCTGATCAAAGCTTGTGATTCACTATTGGTGATTATAGTGGATATAATTTCGAACAAGAGTTCTCGGGCCTGGACTAGTCCCCTCAGAGAAAAACCAAAATAAAATTCTCGGTGTTTGCGTTTTCTCTTCTTACTCTTCTTTACTGTACATATTCTTAATTGTCGTATATGTTGGTACATTTACTGCCTTACTTAGAATTTTTAATTGGTGATTATTTTTTGCTGCACACGCACTTACTCTATTTATCTCCCTCTAGAGTTGCTACACGATCCTACAATTGGTATCAGAGCGGATTCTCTGTATATAAGTTTTTGCTGCTGTCATGCCTCGATTCCGTGGAATCGATAGTCGTCCCCCGGGCGTGACGTCGTGCGGGCCTAGGTTGCGCATCACACAAGGTTAAGTTATTTTGCATAACGAGCACATATTCAGAGTTACGCAGATAAATTGAAACATAAGTTGAAACATGAAAAAGTTCTCTTTATTGATAATGAACATCTATTACAAACTCTTGAACGAGTCAGAAGGTTGCCGCACGATCTTACAAAAGTTGCCACAAAATGAGATAGTTGTCCTGTACATTACATCATTTACTAAAATTTTAAAATAAGGGACCTCCAGGCGGGACGATGGCTTTCCCTCTGAGCTGCATTGAGTTTAGGTTGCTAGCTCCTGGCTTCAAAATGCTTCCAAAATAAGACACGATCAGGACGCGTCGACAGCTAGACTGGATTGGACAGAGACTTCAGCTCCTCGCAGGATCTCCTTGGTGCGGGAAACCTGTTTCAACGAGGGTCAGTACATCAAAACGTACTGGTGAAGGCGAGCTAACCCAACTATACCAATCAATATGTTGTTTATATAAAACATGCATATTATTTGTGGTCTTTCTATCTTGCCTTAGTTCATTTTACAAGCAAGCAGTATATATAGAAATTTCTGAAATGAACTTGCCACAGTCCGGTGGCTTTTACCTGCTCGTCTGAACCACCTGCACAATACTTACCATGTCCTTCCCTGCCACGAAGATACAAATTAGCTTGCACAGGTTTAAATATACGAGGGATCACTAGCATAATGCCACAAAGGACGAGTTATAGTATCAAGACGAAAGGGTGTGCAACGCAGGTAGTGAGCCCCCGCTGTACACCATTTTCGTCGATACAGACGACTATACAGATCGTTTCGTCCAGATCGGATCGGTCCTAGTGCCCTGGCGACCGTCCGTAGGAACCAGAAATCTTGTGCACAAGTTGTCCGTGATCAAATGGCATATATTAAGTTTTCAATCAATTCATGTAGTTTGAGGCAATACGAGCACAATACAACTCCCATAGCATAAACGGTTTCGCATAGTATTACTGATCAATATATCGCATAGCAAAGTGTGTTCTCTATATGCATAGTACAATTTATAGAAGAAGTATACAGTCTAACTAAAATTGAAGCATATGAACGAACATTCTAAATGAGCTAGCATGCAAATAGGTAACCGTTAATAAGTTGATTGACAAGCATCAAGTAGTCCAAGTCTATTCTTTTTTAACTTTACATCTTTTAGTTATTATGGTATCGTTTGATCGGGGTAAGCAAAAATACAAGATTTTAGATGTGGACACTTGGAAGAAGGGTCAACTGAATCGAATATAAGCCACTCACTAGTTGGTTAGAGAAGGAAAGGAAAGAGGTGCTTTAAAACTCCGCTCGCGCGTCGCCTACTGCTCGTTCACCTACATTGCCACGAACAACTGATTAATACATATTCCACTCTTTCCAATCTCGGAATTGAAGTGCAGTTCAACGAACGAAAATAATAAAATCAATCGAAACTGTTCAAGAAAACGCAAACAAATCTGAAAACCAACTCAAGGCACGAAAGCAACAAAAGCGACATCGAAAACTAGGCAAAAAAACTTGCAGCGGAGAGGTCCCTCTTGACTCTGCCGCTAAGCCCATCCTCGGGACACGGTCCACTGAATATGGGAATCGATTTTGAAGAAGCAAATCCATAATGATGATAAGATCTTGCTTCAATCTATCCCGATCGAACGATACCGACTTGTATTTCCTAGCCGCGCTCCCCAAATAGGGGGAACGGGGCACCACATCCTAACCAACTAATTGAAAGTTTTGTCCACGAAACTTAAGAATAGAACCTACCACTAGAAAATAATGAAGGGAACCTTTCCCTCATCTCAGATTCAAGCTCCTATGTAGATTTTTCGACCGAATAATTTTGCCAAAGCACGCGCACAAGAGGAACCAAACGACTTCGAAGCAGCTTTTTGTTATGATCCAAAATTTGTACAGGTTGTTCGACATATGTCAAGTCTGCCTTAAGATCCAGTTGATCAAGATCTACCACATGACTCGGGTCGTACACGTACTTTCTAAGCTGTAAAACATGGAAGACATCATGTACTTTGGATAGTGACTGTGGTAGGGCAATCTGATATGCAACTGAGGCGACTCGCTTTAGTATCTCGAACGGACCGACGAACCTTGGACTTAGCTTTCCCTTTGCTCCGAATCTGGTAACTCCTCGCATGGGCGAGACTTTGAGAAATACCCTATCACCTTCTAAGAACTCAAGGGGTCGTCGATGCGTGTCTGAGTAGCTCTTTTGGCGACTCTGAGCTACCTTTAGCCGTTCTCGGATTAAACGAACCTTCTGGACGGTTTGCTCCACAAGTTCAGGGCCAAAAATTTGTCGTTCGCCAACTTCATCCCAACAGATCGGGGATCTGCACTTTCGCCCATACAATGCCTCATACGGCGCCATCTGAATGCTGGATTAAAAGCTATTGTTGTATGCAAATTCGGCTAACGATAGATGCATGTCCCAACTCATCTTCAAGTCCAAGGCGCAGAGTCGTAGCATATCTTCGAGGATTTGATTGACACGTTCTGTTTGACCGTCTGTCTGTGGATGGTAGGCGGAGCTGAACTTTAACTTCGTCCTCATTGCTGATTGCAGGCTTTCTCAAAAACACGATATGAATCGACATCTCTATCGGAGATAATGGATACGGGCACGCCGTGGAGCCGAATTTCATTGAGGTAGATCCGACACTCCAAGTAATTTTGATAGGCAGAAAGTGAGTTGACTTGGTGAGTCGATCGACGATAACCCAGACGGCATCATTCTCCCGTTGCGTCTTCAGTAAACCAACAATGAAATCCATTGTTATATGCTTCCATTTCCACTCCGGTATAGCGAGGTTCTGCATCTCTCCGTCCGGCTTCTGGTGCTCGGCTTTTACCCTCTGACAAGCCATGCATTGCGACACAAACAACGCCACCTCTCATTTCATGTCGTGCCACCAAAACGTCGTACGGAGATCTCGATACATCTTTGTGCTACCCGGATGAGAAGTATAACTAGCATAATGGGCTTTCGTGAGTATCTCTTTTCTAAGGGCTGCATCGTCTGGGACTCACAATCTTCCCTTCACTCAGATCATTTCGTCCGTGCCTAACGCAAAATCGGTTGCCTTTCATGCTGAGATAAGACCTTGCATCTTTTACCGGAATATGTCATCCTTCTGAGTGGACTTGACCTTTTCTAATAAGTCAGGTTTGAGGCACAGTTGAGCCATTTGCGCCCCCTTTTTGTATCTGATTATAAGTGTAATGCCCAAACCTTCGATATCCCATCGCAGCTTGTCATCAATATCCAGGCTTCCAACGAATACTCGACTTAGTGCATCAGCTACAACGTTTTTCTTGTCCGGGGTGTATCTAATTATCAAGTCAAAATCGCTAAGAAGTTTTAGCCAACGCCGTTGTCGAAGATTGAAATCCTTTTGTGTATAGAGATATTTTAGGCTCTCATGGTCCGTATAGATCTCGCATGGTACACCATAAAGGTAGTGGCGCCACAACTTCAGTGCGAACACCACTGCCGCTAGCTCCAAATCATGTGTTGGATAATTCTTCTCGTGAGGCTTTAATTGCCTCAATACAAAGGCTATTACTTTATCCCTTTGTATCAGGACACATCCCAATCCTTTACCTAAGGCGTCACTATATATCTTAAAATCATCGGGTCCGTCTACAAGGGTAAAAATTGGTGCCAAGACGAGACGCTGCTTTAACTCCGTAAATGAAGCTTCACAATCATCCGTCCAGGCGAACGTTACTCCCTTACGAGTGAGCTAAGTCAGAGGCGAGGCGATTCTAGCAAAATCCTTAATAAATCTACGGTAGTAGCCCGCTAGACCAAGGAAACTCCGAATATCGCTAGCTGATTCAAGTCGTTTCCATTTCACGATGGCTTATATTTTCTTTGGGTCAACTGAGATGCCCGTTGCAGAAATAATATGCTCGAAAAAGGCTATGCTGTCCAACCAGAACTCGCATTTATTAAGCTTCGATTATAACTTGTTGTCTCGAAGGGTTTGAAGCACCATCCGCAGGTATCCTGCGTGTTCATTCCTATTCTTCGAGTACACCAAGATGTAGTCTATAAAAATGACCATAAATTTATCGAGGAATGGTTGGAACACTCGATTCATCAAATCCATAAAAGCAGCAGGGGCGTTCATCAGTCCAAACGGCATAACAGAAAACTCGTATTGTCCATAGCGGGTTCGGAATGCAGACTTGGGCATGTCCTCGGGCTTAATCTTCAGCTGGTGGTAGCCCGAACGAAGATCAATTTTTGAGAATACCATTGCCCCTTGCAGCTGATCAAAGAGGTCATCTATCCAGGGCAGAGGATATTTGTTTCTGATGGTGACCTTATTCAGCTTCCGATAATCAATGCAGAGGTGTAACGTTTCGTCTTTCTTCTTTACGAAGAGCATAGGCGCGCCCCAAGTAGACACGCTTGGACGGATGAACCCACGATCTAGAAGCTCTTGAAGTTGGCACTTTAAATCCTTCAGTTCAGCAGGGGCCATTCTGTACGGAGGCTTAAAAATCGGCTGAGTATTTGGAAATGTGTCGATGGTGAACTCGATCTCTCAGTCAGATGGCATGCCGAATAGTTCGCTCGAAAACACATTAGGGAACTCTGCCTCAACGGAAGAAGACTCAACGTTTGCGTAATCCAGCTGTGTATCCCGAACTGACGAGAGGTATCCCTCGTAGCTAGAGTGTAGCATCCGTCGAGCAGATATCGCCGAAATCACCATGCAAGCCCTGAACGCATCAGTTGCTAGACTACTCGTGTAGCAGAATTCGGCTTCTCCAGGTAGGCAGAAGAGCATAGGTGCGCCCCAAGACACGCTTGGACGGATGAACCCACGATCTAGCAGCTCTTGAAGTTGGCACTTTAAATCCTTTAGTTCAGCAGGGGCCATTCTGTACGGAGGCTTAAAAATCGGCTGAGTATTTGGGAATGTGTCGATGGTGAACTCGATCTCTCGGTCAGATGGCATGCCGAATAGTTCGCTCGAAAACACATTAGGAAACTCTGCCTCAACGGAAGAAGACTCAACGTTTGCGTAATCTAGCTGTGTATCCCGAACTGACGAGAGGTATCCCTCGTAGCTAGAGTGTAGCATCCGTCGAGCAGATATCGCCAAAATCACCATGCAAGCCTTGAACGCATCAGTTGCTGGACTACTCGTGTAGCAGAATTCGGCTTCTCCAGGTAGGCGGAAGACGATTCGTTTCTCTACACATTCGATAGTTGTCGAGCAGGCGCCGAGCCAATCCATCCCAAAAATGAAATCATAATCCTGAACATCTAGGACTGGGACATCTAACGATAGCTTCCTTCCTCCAATACAGACGTAACCACCTTGTCATACTGAACGAACATGTATTTTCGTGCCTAACGGGGTGCTAACACTAAGGTCTAGATACAACGGTGTCATTTCTATATTATTTTTATGGCAAAATTTGTGGATATAAAACTATACGTTGCACCAGAATCAAATTACACACGTGCAGGTATGTTATTAAAAAGTAATTTACCTGATACAACGGTGTCCGAGGCCAGGGCTTCTTTTCGTGTCATAGTGTAGACCCGACCTTGAGCTTGGCGACGCTCTTGCTGAGGCGCAGCTCGGTTGGCCTGGGGTGCAGGGGTAGGATTCGGATGTTGAGGACGAAGCTTGGAGGAAAGCGGACAGTCTTTAGATATGTGACCCTTGTCACCACAGTTGAAGCATAGACTATTTTTGAGGTAGCAGTTGGTGGTGGTGTGCCCTGATTTCTTACAGAAATTACAGTATGGCCCTGGGTTCCTTCTTTGCTAACCGTCGTTATTTGGACTCTTTGCAGCGTTGTTTTCTCTCTCGTTGCCATGGCGCTTGTGATTGGAGGTATGCACAGTGTCGGCAGCAACTGGAGGATACTGCGGTTCGAGGGAGAGGGCATGGTTGAGAACTTCCCACATCGTCTGGTACTGAGGAACGACCACGTGCGCATGGATGGCAGGACGCAGACCGCCTTTAAATCTTCGAGCACGACTCGCTGCATCAGGTAAATAAGGACTTGCAAATTTGGCAAGCCGGTTGAATTCGGCGGAATACTGCTTAACTGTCATGCTGCCTTATCGTAGTTGCACAAACTCGTTCTCTTTCTGACGACGTATGTGAGGGGGTATAAACTCCTCTTCAAACACACCATGGAAGGTAGCCCATGCTATCTTCTCTTCATCATCGTCAACTGGAAGAGATCTCCGATGCATGTCCCACCAATCGTGCGCGTTCAATGGAAGCTGTAGTTGGGCACACACGGCACGCTTCTGCTCGGGTACCTCTAGAAGTTTAAAATGGTCTTCAAGTTTGGCCAACCAATCTAGAGCCACGATTGGATCCTCAATCCCTTTAAACGACGTGTTGCAGACCTTCTTGAAGTCGGCAAAGTCGAAGGCAGTCACATCCTTCGCCCTTTGAGTTTGAGGCATTTCGACTTCAAGTACGGGTTGCTCCACCGGTGTCGCTGCTGTTGCTGCAGACTGGTTGGAGGCCAAGGCTGCACAATCTATTGCAGGGTATCTACCTGCCTTTGTTGGACTGCGAACCCGGCTTCTAGATTATCTTGGAACTTGCTTTGCCTCTCTTCCGCTCGCTTCTTAGCCCGTTCATAATGAGTCTCATCCTTCTGCTGGTTAGCCTCTAACATCCTCATCATCTGCTGAATGGGATCGACACGAGACATGGCTCGCTGGCTCCGAGAACTTCCCGATGTGCCGGAACTACTTTCTTGGGCTTGTGTCTCGCCCGGCGCTAGCGATGATGCTTGCGCTTATGCCATTCCTTTAAAAGAAGGTAACTTACATTAGGATCATAATGTATTATGGACTCATTGTATGAACGTATCTCATTTTTGGCCTAACGAGTTCAAGAGTTCGCACAGGGATTAGATCGCTAAATGAACTTTTCCAATACGAGGGTTAAAGAAACTTGAAGCTGTGCTCTGATACCAATATGTCACGTCCTGATTCCGTGGAATCGATAGTCGTTCCCCGGGCGTGACGCCGTGCGGGCCTAGGTTGCACACTGCACAAGGCTAAGATATTTTGCATAACGAGAATAAGATCTTGTTTCAATCTATCTCGATCGAACGATACCGACTTATATTTCTTAGCCGCGCTCCCCGATAGGGGGAACAGGGCACCACAACTGCCTATACCAATTGTCCTACAATTGGTAGCAGAGCAGGTACTCTCTTAATTGGTTTATGATCCCAATTGCTCCTATAATTGGTATCAAAGCACGGTTCTCTTGATAAATGATTAACACCCTAAAGCAGATCTATGGCAACTGCACGGCCAATTTACACCAACAGTGGTGAAGGCCAGTCCACAAATATGCCATCCCTATTTGATGGAACCAATTACACATATTGGAAGACACGGATGAGCTTTTATTTAAAATATCTTGACTTTGATCTATGGGCAATTGTCACTGATGGCTACAAAAAGCCAGCAAGAATAGCCATTGATGGTAATCTTGTTAAAAACCCAATGGTAGATATACTGATCTGGAAAAGAAACAGACTAGTCTTGATGGTAGGGATATTAATGCTTTGTTTTGTGCTGTAGACAGGGCTGAATTCAACAGAGTATCAACCTGTGCAACTTTACATGAAGTCTAAAAGCTTCTTGAGGTTATTCATGAAGGAACCACCCAACTGAAGGTATCAAAGATTAGCAGGCTGACAGAAGAGTACGAAGCATTTAAGATGAAGCCAGACGAGTCCATCACCCAAATGTTTACTCGCTTCCTGGATATTGTAAATCCTCGGTCATCTCTTGGTAGTGATTATACAAATCATGAAAAGATCCACAAGGTGCTTCGGGGACTCACCATGGTCTAGAATTCCAAGGCAACTACAATCATTGAAGGAAACGATCTCACAACAATGACGCTGAAAACGTTCATAGAAAAGCTGATGACACATGAGCTGGATCTTATAGACCTTGAAGAGTCAACTCCCAAAGAGAAGGCCATCGCATTCAAGGCGTATCAAAGAAGAGCTTCTGACAATTCTTCTGAAGATGACGAAACAGATGATGATTCAGACGATGGAAAGCTGGCCCAAATGTCGAAGAAATTCAAACGATTCTTGGAGATTGTAAGATCAAACCGAAAGAAGAAAGATATTAAAGAAGAAACAATTTGCTACAACTGTAGAAGACCATGCCACATATTGAAAGATGGTTACAAAGCAAAAATGAAGAATCAATATGAACGATCAAACAAAGGAGGATCATCATCTCGCAAGTATGCAAATACAAGCATCTGGTACGAAAGTGAAGCTGACGACTCAAAGGAAGAAGAAAATCCTCACAATAATGCAAATGTATGTCTATTGGCATTCGCTCAAATATCTACTAATCCTCTTTATGAAGAATTTTTCTTTCATGAATTATCTAATGCATTTAGTGACTTACTGGGTGATTACAAGAACCTTAGAGATAAGTATAAGTATGCTAGAAAAGATATTAAATCTTATCAGCTTGAGAATAAAAAGCTTACTTGTCTTTTGAATGATGTCAAGAATACTTCTACTTGTGATGATTCTACTGAAATATCCACACATAAGCTTAGCTTACATGAAGCACTTGAGTGCATCAAGAAAAATACTCGAGAAAATGCTAAACTTAAGGAGGAGTTAGAATATGAGAAAAAAAATATTCTATTGCTACACTTAGAATATATGCTTTAAATACTAAATACAATAAAGTGTACGACACCTCTAAAAAGTTAGAGATTAGACTTGGAAAACAGGTAATGGAACCTATGACTCAGTCTAAAACAAGACACATGACTCTTCATAAAGCCACACGCGGTGATCATTTCTAAAGGAAGCAAGCAAAGCTAGAGTTTTACACAATCATGCCTTTATCTTTACACAACCACGAAAGAATGTTCATATCACACATCGCACCTATACACCTACTTCAAACACAAATAGTAATATTACATGTCACTATTGTGGTTTGAAAGGATACATATCTAGACAGTGATATGTTAGAAAATAAGTTGATATGAATTGGTTTTCCAAAGCTAACAAATGTGGATCCAAATTTATTTGGATACCAAAGTCTCTGTCTAATGATGCAGGTAGAACGATTTGTATCATGACTTAGCACCAAGGAGAGCGTTGGTGATAGCACCAAGGAGAGCGTTGGTCATTCCAAAGCTACAAAGGATATCTTTCAAGTAATTTCACCAACATAAATATGTCTACTTGAGCCATTTTGGTAATATGCAAATTGACTCTTCCTATAATTGAGAAATTTGTAGAATTTAGCATATTTTTTTATCAATATTTTGTCACTATCTCTTATTGATTTCTTTTAATTGGTATTTAGTTGAGATATATGAAACTAGCATGATTAGCTTAATTCTCTTTTGGTTCATGGATAGCTATTGATTAGTTCACATTATGGAATCAATTATTTACTTTCTATTAATATGACACAATTGTCTATGCATGCTTTATATCGTTTAGTAAACTTTATTCGTCAAGAACTAGAATTTTGGATTAGGATGTTGTATAATGTTATAATTAGCATATATACATGTTAAATCTAAGTTCTTTAAAGTTAAGATCACTTTTGGTTATAAGCCGAAATAGTCCTTCTGTCAAAAAAGCATAAATAGCCTAAGCTACACGGTACTTAAGTGTCTTCGTGACCATCGCTAGCTGGGATCCGACCCCTACAGCTAACCCAAGATGATCAATACTTTATTGAATAAATATTTGTTAAGATCTATTTGCAATTATTTTCAGAATACAACAGCAACTCTGAGCCATACGTTTTGACTTAAAGTTAATAAGTTTTAGTATAGACTGTGACACTATGACTTTTAGTAAGCACTACTAGTCACATTGGATATATCTAATTGTTTTAGAACTATGTCACTTACTTTAAATTTGAGTTTAGACCTTGGCTAGTTACAATGATATGCATATTTCTTTCCTACTACATGATTCGATGTCAGGCTATGATATACATAGTTTAATGTTGAGATTGGGATATCTGAGAGAAGTTGTTTAATTGTCTCTTTGAATATTAAGTTATGCTTCTCTTTTATTATTGTTATCCGATGTTTAATAGTAAATTTATGCTATATGCATTGAATATGTCTACATATGGTTGAAATTATTTCTATGATCTGCTGACATTTTAGCTACTTACTCTTCATACTCTTCATTTACCACATGATCATATTATATACTTTATGTTGCTCACCTTGTCTTTAAAGTCTATTTGCGGGAGAGCTGTAAACTAGTTATTTTGTGTATATTCGTCAACATCTCGTATACTACGGGAGAGCATGCACAAGTACAAGCCTTGGTAACATCAGTTGTATCAATATCTCCTATTACGGGAGAGCTTCTTTTTATCATGTCAAAGGGGGAGAAGTAAGTTTAAGTATGTAAGTATATATTTAAGTAATATACTTATAGTGATCTGTGCTTATTATTTTTGAAGTACGCATCGATTATATCTGTCTTAAACTTAACTGATTTGCCATAATAAAAAAGGGGAAGTTGTTGGCCCAATGTTTAAGTTGAGTTTTTGAATATGACTAATCGATTAAGTTTACCATTATGATAATCGATCAAACACTATAGTAACTTCTACTTAAACTCAGCAATGTCCAGATATACATTAAATGTTATAATATTTGCTTCTATATATCCCTTGTTCGTCTAACATATATGTGTAGAAAAGCAATAGACATATGATATAAAAAAATAAGGATGAGCCAAAGACGGCGTTATACTATAAGATTTTGTCCAACCGCATACGACTTATCCGGAGCATCGCACTCGTAGGGGTTCAGGGGCGAAATCCCTGAAAGGTATTCAGATTCCCAAATCTGGCTATCTTTGGACAACTGTCGTCGAGGGAAAAGTCGTCTTCAAGTAAGCAAAAGATTGGCGTCATCAGTGCTCTTGGTCTTTCACTTTTATTATATATTATATATTTTTTTATAGAACCAAATATACATCGGGTTCGTAGTTGGCACTACGAAGCTCAAACCCATATTAAATCAAAACCTAGTTCATTCAAAACAGCCTGAACCAGACCAAATATGTTCCCAACATTCTGGAAATAGACCAACAGAGTTCGGACCGAACTCGGTCAGGGTCAAACTAGAAAACTGGGTCAGCGTCCTCTTTCGGATGACCATGCTCTAACGTTCGAATTTCTAAACGTTGGGCATCCGAACTCTGCCCGAGCTTGGTTCAGAAAAATCCTATAAATAGAGTAAAATTTCATAACATTTTTTTTAAGTTATTCACTCAAAGCATTTTACTTTCCTATTCTATTCTGAGCTATAAACCTTTCCTTCCAAGATCAACTTCCAGCCTTCTAATGCCAAGTGCGATTCCGATTTATAAGTCTAATCGAGTTGTATAGCTTGATTTACATGTTCGTCTTCCATACAAGTTTGAAGTCAGCGTGCCCTTCGGATCAAACGCACGTGTAAAGTCTTTCGAGCTTTCGGATCAAAGTTCGATGTTGTAAGAAGTCTGCAAGCCTTCGGATCAAAGCTTGTGATTCACTATTGGTGATTATAGTGGATATAACTCTGAGCAAGAGTTCTCGGGCCTGGACTAGTCCTCTCAAGGAAAAACCATGATAAAATTATCGATGTTTGTGTTTTCTCTTCTTGCTCTTCTTTACTGTGAATATTCTTAATTGTTATATCTGTTGGTATATTTACTGCCTTACTTCAAAATTTTAATTGGTGATTACTTTTTGCTACACACACACTTACTCTATTCACCCCCTCTAGAGTTGCTACACGATCCTACATAATATAGTTGCATAGTTGGATAGCTCAAGGTTCTTGTGATACCACTAACAATATTTATTATTGTTGGTATATTTACTGCCTCCTCCTATATATATGTAATCCCTCCTGAACAATAAATTATCTATTATTCCTTTCTACATGGTATCAGATTCAAAATTCTGATTCTCTTTCTCGACATTAATTTTTTTTCCTTTTTCTTCTTCATCAGCCACCCTTCTTCTCCGCCATCGCCCTTCTTCTCCTCCACCGATCTGTCGTTGACGTCCCCTTATGGGTGTCGTTGAACCCGTCGGAAAGCAAGGTACGCTGTCGAACCTATGGGAAGTAGGGTACGCAACTGTCGACTTGTCCTTGTCGTACGTTGGCGTAGGCGAGTTGTTCGTTGGATCGTGGATAATCAGAGATGAACTCTTGTGTGAACCTTAGATTTCGATCTCAACTTGGGTTCTGAAATTAGAGAACATACTTCCTGAAAAGTTTTGCACTGATCACTATTTCTAGCCTGGGTTCTGAAATTAGAGGGCATACTTCCTGAAATAGTTTGCACGGACCTCTATTTCTAGACTTTGTTTAGGCGAGTTCTACCTATCGTGCACCTATCCTGCCACATGAACTTGGAAAGCATATATGTTCTACGTATAAAATGGTTGGTTTTTAAAATTTTGAGTCATTTTCACTTGTTCATTCTGATGTTTGGGGACCGTGCCCTACTACTTCTATCAGTGGATTCAGACACGTATGAGCTGAATCTACATGATGAAGCAGAAATCTAAGGTACACAAATGTTTTCAAGACTCTCGACGTATGCAAAGATCCAGTTTGGAGTACATGTGAAGATTCTTCGAACAAATAATGGGACCGATATGTCAACAAAGAATTTGCTACTTTTATCTCTAGTCAAAAAAATTTCATCAAACCACTTGTCAGACACTCCTACTCAAAATAGGGTGACTGAATGCAAGAACACGCATCTACTAAAATTGTCACGTCCATGGATGCTAATGATGAATGTGCCTACGCTCTTGTCGAGTGTGGCTGTTATTGTAAATCCCCTCACTCCAAAATATGTACTTTGTGTGTATTTTGAAATTTTTGTATTTATTTTAGATTATTTTTCAAAACAAATAAAATCTAATGATTTGTTAGGACACTTCACCGTGGTTTGGACATTAATAATATAGGATGGCCCCAAAATCTGTATCGTCCTTCATAGGAAGTAGCCTACACAGGAGACACTATCTATAGGATCTTTTTGTGGCACAGAAATTTGATCCCTTGGTGTTAGTATGACATTAGTGTAATGACCATAGATTAATTATTAAATATTTAGGTAATATATATATATATATATATATATATATATATATACATATATATATATATATATAATTTAATTTTGTTTATTTTTTCAATTTCAACTTTTCTATAATTAGTAGCCCATAATTTCCCGTGCCAAGTTAGGCATTTTTTTATATAGATATGTATATTATTTACTATTATCCTATTTTGTGGATAACCCTTTAATTAATTACTTAGTTAATTAGATAATACAATTATTTGATTTATATAACTAGATAAATATATAATTATGAATTATAAAATATTTTGGGTATAGTATTTTATTAAAACTTTACAAAATAATTTTTAAAATTTATTTTATGTACAAATAATATTTTTGGATTTTTCCTCATTTATATATGTGAATAAATATATGGTTAATAATAATAATAATAGCAATATAATAATAATAATAATAATAATAATAATAATAATAATAATAATAATAATAATAATAATAATAATAATAATAATATTAGTAATAGTAATAGAAATAAATAAAAAGAGAATAAAAAGTAAAGAAATAAAAAGAAAAAGAAAAGAAAAAAAAGATAAGCAAAAACCTAATATAAACTAACTAATTATTAACCTAAACCCAACTTAAAATCCTAAACCTATTCTTAATTCTCCACCTACCCACGCGCAGCAAACCCAGTAAAGCCCCCTCTCGAATTTACCCTCTCACTTTCGATGAGGTCTTCTCTTCGAGCCTCATTGTTCATTAGATGTACTTATTTTATTTCTTTTATATTCTAGTTTGGTAGTGGATTTGTCTCCACCAAACTACTTGTTCTTATCAAGCATCTTATACTTGATTCAGTTATATAGTTGATTGGTTATTCATTTCCTTATGATTATTTTTGTGGATGAGGTTTAGTTATGCCCTGTGACTTGTGATAATTATATACCGCTTGTGAATTATTGTTCATAATACAGCGTACGTATGTGTTATGGTTTCCATATATTGGAGTTGCCATATATATATACGGCTGGCATGTTGCGCATTTCTAGTCCTACATATTTTGGGACTGAGACGTGACATATTTTTGTGGTGGCCCATGCAGGTCAAGAGTATATTGTCTCGGTTACGTTATTGTACCGAGCAAGCCTGCACCTAGGATTAGAGTTTTAGGTCTCATCCATATTTGACTATGACTCACCTTCTTTTCAGTCCGTTTTATTTAAATAATTGCATCCTGCTTGATTCATGTACTTTCCTAATAGTTTCTTGAGTATAGTCTTCTGCTAGAATATATAAATCCTTATTGTTAGAATAATAATTAGGGTAATATTCCTACTAAGAACACAACTAGAATATTGACACATCACTAAGTTTAGAATACCTAATGAACTATAGCATCCCTTACCTGTAGATTAATTGACCATTATTCCTTGATATATTTATGAAGGACTTGAGAGTAGTATAGACACTACTAGAGTTAGTTAGAAATTTGACCATATTGTTTGACCCTAGTATTGATGAACCAATAGAAATCTAAAGTTGAATATTAGGACTAAACCTAAATTTCATAGTGAGATAATATTAGAGAACTATAAATTTATATTCTTGTTTTGATATTAGCAGAACAGTACCGTAGGAAGCCAAGAGGAATGAATAGAATATATTTCTTGATCATACCTCAAACACAGAGATTAGCATACCACATCTCTTTAGGAAATCATGATATTATCAAGAGTCTCTCTATTTAATTTCATATCTTGTTCTTTCGAAACCTTAACCCTCACTATTTGTGCGACGACCAAATTTTTTCTTTATCTTTCAATTCGTGCCACCTAACCCTTCTGATTGTAGGCCAAGTGATTTTATTTTATATTATGATATATAGTTTGCTAGGATTATAGTTGTTAATCATAAATTTTGAAATTCTGTACTTGGTAGTTAAAACTTGATAGTTTGAGTTGCTCATTTAGATTATGATTTTATGATCATCATTTAGTTGCAAATCAAGTAATTTGTATCCATATCTCAATACAGGTTATGTCCTCTTTCACTTGAGAGCCAGTAACTTCTCCATTCTTAATATTAACACTTTTGTTCTATAAGCACTATATTTAAGACTTAAGATGACCATTACCTATGGAGTTTTATAATACAATAGGATACCTTAATAAGTACCAAGATCTTTTTCTCGTATACCCCAATAAGGGTTCTACTTTATTTACGAGGACAAGGTTATTTTGTAGAATCCCCTTAAGGCAGTTATACTATTAGTTAATTCTTGTAAGTTTGGTAATATGCCTCACGACATAGTATCGCATAGTCCTATTGACCCATTAATGAAGTAGAACTGAATGACACCAACTATATGCTAGCATAAGACGATATTGTTTATCCAGACTGTAGAACTTAGAGGTCCATACCCCCATTTCGTCGACTAGAAACTTATACAAGGAGTTAATATGGCGACTGTAGAGGCACAACACCGGACGAGTCTCATCTTCTTGGTAAACTTGAATTATTTTGTACATTCTTTAATCATAATCCAGCGTACTTATATTTTCTGGACTACCTTCACTTATGTTGCTATTATAGCCTATTTTTGCAAGCTTACTCTTTTATCGAGCTTGATCATGATATATATATTATTGGGTGGACACACTAATACATTGTCTAAAATCAGAATCAGTGTATTATGGTCTAGCTAACCTTAGTGCACTTGGTTCACTCTTAACATGACTACTTTACGTGGAATGAGATATATAGTTGACTAGTAGACGAATATACTTGCCCTCTAGACAGGTCAGAGCATATCATCTCAGGTACGTAACAGTTCTGATATAAACATGCGAATAAGAATTTACCAAAATAAAATTTCAATCTACAACTGCCTTGACAACTCCATTTTGAATTATTTAATCGCCTTGAACCCCGTACTTGTATTCTATCACCTTCTCCTTGAATTTTTTATTGTTGTTTTCTGTTTTCCCTTATTTCGGAAAGACGAACGCTCGTGCTTGGTATAAGTTTGATACATGGAGAGTACTAGATATACCACATAGTCCAATCACATTACTTGGTGACTATCTTTTGTAATTAAGGGCACATCACATGTGATATATTTTGTGTGTTAAAAATTTTTGAGGATTGAATAACACGATTAAATAATTTGAGGAATATTTTTCTTAAAAGTATAGTCTTGTGTGATAGATCGTTAAATTCTAAGTTGGGTAGAAATTGCATAGTCAACTTGAGGTAAATTTTTTTTGATTGTGATCAAGTGAGATTAGATTGAAAGATTTAAGTTATTTTAATTTTGAGAATTTTTAGAAGAATGATTAAGATGTTGAGAATTTAATAAATTTTAAAATCTTGATATCGCGGACCAAATATTTATACGTTGAGCACATGATTTAAATTTTGAATATTGAATGTTGAATCATCGATTTAAATTTTGAGGATAAATATAGAATCTTAGACCTGAACAATTGGTGAATTAGACATAAATTTTTCTAATTTGATGATTTGAATTAAAAGTTAAATGTTGATTGTTGGATCATCTATTTAGAATATTGATGATGGAAATTGAATTTAAAATTTGCAGTGTGCAGAATTCATAAGTTGAAAATAGGAATAATATTTGATTAGAATTTTTTTCTAGAGGAGATTATGATAGTTGGAAATTGTGATATAAATCTTGATGTGGGACGTCATATAGATTTGAATTAAATTTGGATGTTGATGATTTAAAAATTGAGGAGAGATTACGATAGGTTGAATTTTGATTTAAACAGTGATTATTTTAGTTTTGAAGTGAATGCGATAGATTTGAATAGATTTTGTTATTTAAATATTTTAAAGAGATTGCGATTGACTTGCCTTATATACGAATGTGAAGGATTTAGCAAATTATGCCTTATTTTTAATTTTGAGGACGAAATTCTTTTAAGTTGGGTAGATTATAAATCCCCTCACCCGAAATAGGTATTTTGTGTGTATTTTATAATTCTTGTATTTGTTTTAGATTATTTTTCAAAATAAATAAAATCCAACAATTTGTTACGATACTTCACCGTGGTTTGGACATTAATAATATAGGATGGCCCCAAAATCTATATCGCCCTTCATAGGAAGTAGCCTACACAGGAGACACTACCTGTAGGATCTTTTCTTGGCACATAAATTCGATTCCTTTGTGTTAGTATGATATTATTGTAACGACCATAGATTAATTCTTAAATATTTAGGTATTATATATATAATTTAATTGTGGTTATTTTTTTTAATTTCAACTTTTTTATAATTAGTAGTCCATAATTCCCCGTGCCAAGTTAGGTATTTTTTCTTTTTATATAGATGTATATATTATTTACTATTATCATATTTTATGGATAACCATTTAATTAATTACTTAATTAATTAGATAATACAATTATTTGATTTATATAACTAGATAAATATATAATTATTAATTATGAAATATTTTATAAAATATTTTATTAAAACTTTATAAAGTAATTTTCTAGAATTTATTTTATGTGCAAATAATATTTTTGAAAATTTCTCATTTATATATGTGAATATATATTAATAAATATATGGTTATTATTATTATTATTATTATTATTATTATTATTAATAGCAATAATAAGAATATATAGTTAATAATAATAATAATAATAATAATAATAATAATAATAATAGTAATAATAATAGAAATAAATAAAAAGAGAATAAAAAGAAAGAAATAAAAAAAAAGAAAAGAAAAGAAAAGATAAGCAAAAACCTAATATAAACTAACTAATCCTTAACCTAAACCCAACTTAAAATCCTAAACCTATTCCTAATTCCCCACCCACCCACCCACCCACTTGCAACAAACCCAACAAACCCCCTCTCAAATTCACTCTCTCTCTTTCGAGGAGGTCTTCTCTTCGAGCCTCATTGTTCATTAGATGTACTTATTTTATTTCTTTTATATTCTAGTTTGGTAGTGGATTTGTCTCCACCCAACTACTTATTTCTATCAAGCATCTTATACTTGATTCAGTTATATAGTTGATTGGTTATTCATTGCCTTATGATTATTTTTGTGGATGAGGTTTAGTTATGCCCCGTGACTTGTGATAATTATATACCACTTTTGAATTATTGTTCATAATACAGCGTACGTATGTATTATGGTTTTCATATATTGGAGTTGTTATATACATATGACTGGCATGTTGTGCATTTCTAGTCCTACATATTTTGGGACTAAGGCGTGACAGTTATGACAACAGCTTATCTAATCAACATGATATTGTCAAGAGTATCAAGGATGAAGACACCATGTGAGATGCTCTTGGGCTCTAATATTTTTATTATTCCACCTAGAGTGTTTGGATGCACATATTTTGTAAGAGATCACAGATTGATGGTGAGCAAGTTGGATCCACAAGTAGTTAAATGTATCTTTGTGGGCTACTCATCAAGTCAGAAATGATACAAGTGTTGGTGTCCTACTGAAAGAAGGCTATTTGTCAGTATGGACGTAACCTTCTGGAAGTTTGAACCATTTTATGGAGAGAAAACGGAGTTGAGTTCCTTGTTCGAGGATGCTAGTAGAGATGAGAGAATGAGAGTAGCATCATGGTTGGTATGATTTCATGTCCTTTTGAGTCACCGACGAGTGATGGTATCTCTGGAGGGAGCCGACAGTCAGGGGAACTGAGAGTATGTCCTTTTGATTCACCAAGGAGTGATGATATCTCAGGAGGGAGCCAACAATCAGGGGGATCTGAGAGTATATAGGGAGCATGAGCATGCAGGAGTAGCATGGACAACATGAGCCGCCTCTTGTGCCTATGCTACTACCCACAAATGCTGATGTCCTAAGTCCCTCTTCTCCAGGTCCTTCTTCAGCCTTTCCACTTAGGTTATCTAGTAATAATTCCTCCCCTGATACTTCTATTACTCATGTCTTGCTTCGTAGAATTTCTAGAGTCAATGCTGGAAAACTTTCAGCTAAGTTTGACAGTTGTGATACTGACATTACACATTATATTTCATATGCATCCATTCCACCTGCATATAATTCCTTTCTTGCATCATTAAATTTAGTGCTTGTACCTAACAACTGAAAGATAGCTAAGAAAGATCCTAGGTGGTTGAGTGCCATGTATGAGAAACTTCTGGCCTTGAAGAAGAATGACACATGAGAGCTGGTACCACTGCCAGCTAAAAAACGTGTTATTGGATATAAATGAGTTTATACTGTTAAGCAGATTCTAGAGGGCAAGATTGACTGGTACAAGGCTAGATTGGTTGCTAAAGGCTACAACCAAACTTATGATATCGACTATAAAGAGACATTTGCTCCAATAGCAAAGATGAGCACTGTGGGAGTGTTGGTGTCACGTGCTGCCAACTTCAATTGGCAACTACATCAGCTAGATGTCAATAATGCCTTTTTTATTGGGATCTCCAGGAGGAGGTGTGTCATGCCCCAGATATAGAATACTGGAGAGCGGGGGAATGACTCAGCCAACCACACCTTGCGGAATACCGAAGCAACCCGTAATATGTTAAGGTTGTCTAGAGACAAGGGGGTGCATACTACAATCAAGTCTTCTAGGGCCAAGAACTTCTATATCTCAATCATTGAAACAAGTAGCAATAACATAGACTATTTCAGAATAAGCAATAAGGCGTCCCCAATGCCACATCAAAATATTCTAGAGATCCAGTAAATACAAGTGATATGCCAGATACACAATCAAAAGTATACATGACAGTGAGTCTGATGCAGTTTGAATATATTACAGTCATGTAGGGAACTAGTGTCCAGAATTATCCGACTAACAGGTGCCGGTTGGCTAAATGCCTAAAAGATTATAGTTTTCGAAAAATATGTGAACCAATGATATACAAGTAAGAATATGTAAGAATATGTGATGAACTAGTGTCCAGAATTATCCGACATTTAGCGACATTTTAGGGAACCAATGATATACAAGTAAGAATATGTGATGAACCAGTCCCTTACAAGGGCCCTGAGCTAATTTGACTTATTTATAACGACTTGTTTAGCGACGTATATAGCGACGTATTCAGCGACGTAATTAGCGACGTAAGTAAACGTTGCTAAATGTCGCTAAATGTCGCTAAAAATATCGCTAAAGATACTGAAAGAATAAAAAAAATATTGAATTATTTTCAAACTATTCTTCCTGCAATTTATTAATTCACATTTTGTACAAATAGACCCAGAGCAACCCTCCGTTGAATTTGCTCGGTTCGCCGACCCCCTTCGGTTGAACACTCAACACCGATAAATTAACATATATTTTATATGAATAATATAATAAAATTTGAAGAAAATAAAATATTGAGATTACAAACTGAATAAGGAGAAAATATCATCGTAAAAAATACAGCAAATATCTACACAACTGAGTCTGAAAGGCTTGTCCTAAAGAATACAAGAAATAATGTCTGAATGCCACAAAGATAAAAAAATATTCATAAATGACCAAATATCATAGGTCTGAAACACAAACAATCAATAAACGGTCCTAACTAGGACTATTGTGGATCTGTATGAGGATGACCACCGGCGCGCATGAGGGATAAGAATAGATCATTCTGCTCCTGAGAAATTGACACCGATATTGATGGAGAAGGCAATGACGTCGGTGGAGTCTGTGTCGATGTAGGCGCACCAGGAAGACGTATCTGCTCCAACTCTGCTAGTCGCTGGTTGTATGAATCCATGGTAGATAACAGCCTCGTACTGCTATGAACCATTGAATCCTGCATCATTTCAGCCTCTTGCCCATGGACAGCTGTGATGCATACAGCTTCGTCACGTTGCGCTCTGTCGACGCTCTAAGATCAGTTGTTAAATCCTGAAGCTCTATGATGCTGCGCTCGAGCATATCAAATCGTATGATGAGCGGCGCATCGTCCGCCTACGGTTGGGATAGGGGCTGCTCCTCCATCCTTCGTAGCAACTCGTCACGGAGAGATGCAATCTGACGGTCAACGGCCTCCTGGACTCGGGTCGACGACTGCGAGGGATGTGGGGAATGCGTACTTGCCGAGGAGATCCTAGATGACTGCGTCGCAACAAGGGCGCCATAGGATCCCATACCGTAGTACGTACCCCTCTGGAGACCACCAGCGGCGGTCACCCACAGCTCATCCGCCGACGGAGCTGGAGAGGGCTGCGAGGAAGTACCAGCCTCTCCCGCTATGGGTGCACTAGCAGTCGCCCGCTCATGCAGCCTAAGATACTCGGACTAGAAAAGTTTGGATACTCGATAATTGTCTAAGTTATATTAAAATTAACACAAAGTAAAGTAATATTTAATTTTAGTCGAATCTAGCCCTCATCGTAGTCCACTGCTCAGACCTTTTCTTGTACCTCAGACCTTTTCTTGTACCTCAGATCTTTTCTTGTACCTCAGATCGTCGAATCTAGCCCTCATCGTAGTCCACTGCTCAGGCGTGATCCAACCTTGGATCAGTTTTCCAACGCGATCACGAGCCTTCTGGTCATCCAGAGCAGTGCACTAGCAGTCGCCCTTCTCAGACCTTTTCTTGTACCTCAGATCGTCGAATCTAGCCCTCATCGTAGTCCACTGCTCAGGCGTGATCCAACCTTGGATCAGTTTTCCAACGCGATCACGAGCCTTCTGGTCATCCAGAGCATCACGAATAATGTTGGTGGCAACGACAGGAAATATCTGCTCGATCAACTCGGCCCGGTGCGGAGGATAGAAATACGTTTGCTACAATAAGTAATTTAGTAAGTTATATAATATGCATAAATTAGATGATTGATATAATATACTTTTACCTTGAAGTGCGCAAACTAGAACGTCTTCCTCCCCTCTGAAGCTTCAGAGTAGTTGATCCAAGGGCCACCATAGTTATTCCTCAGAAAGAGGCCTAGGTGTCTCTGTACCGACGAGAGACGATATCTATACAGAGATAATTATTTTTATCGAAAAAGTCAATATATGATGAACAAAAAAATACACGATATATATGATGATAAACTATCTAATTGACTTACTTTGTACTGTCGACCCGAATCTCTGTCCTCGTCTCCTCCAGAGGTGCGCATGGAGGGTCTAGCTGATGCTGGGACGACGTCGGCTCGACCTCCTCCATATGCTCATCTGTCTCCATGGTTCCGTCAACTGGAGGAACGCTGGACGAGGGAGTACTATCAGGCCTGGAACTACTCATCCCAGGAGTGATGCCATGTAACATCGTCGCAGTCAAAGATGTGACTGGTCGATATACTGGAGTACTAGGCGATGAGGATCCAGAACCAATAGTAGGCAGTTCCGGAGGAGCACTCTGTCTACCTCGGGACATGCCGAACCCTCCGCGTCGTCCTGTTATACCTGATAACAACATATGATGAATAAAGAAATACACAAATATATAGTACATTCTACAGTCAAAATGTTATGCATATCTCACAGTATTTATAGAATTATACAGTAAATAACTAGTGGTGTCACAAGTCTAAATGGATATTACTTCTATAATCAAAATATAGTACATTCTACCGGCAAATTATTTTATTTCAATCATCTTCAGAAAATTTATCTTGTTCGCATTTCTCGTCCTCCTCTTCCTTCTCATCTTCACTTTTATCTGCTTCGTCTTCGTCTTCGTCTTTCTGTTCGGATAATTCTACATCTTCTACATTATTACTCGTGTAATGAGTAACTTTCGTTGAGTCCACATCTACAATATTTGTTACAAGAGGTAGCTCGTCCTCCTGATAAGCTATTTTGCCAATGTCAAAGGTATTTCTAGCTTTAGTCTTGCATATTGTCCACCAATCCGACCATGCTGTCCCCCGTCTAGGATAAGTTGTGAAGTACACGAGCTGAGCCTGACTTGATAGGACAAATGGTTCATAGCCTTGATATCGCTTGTAGTTTATATCCACAAGGCCATGCTTTTTAATTTTTAACCTTGATCTTGAATCAGATCGAACCATTCAAACTTGAATAGCACAATCTTAGCAGGTTCTGTGCCATAATTATATGTCAACTCCATAATCTCTCGTAAGATGCCAAAGAAATTATTGCCTGGATCGACGTCTTTGTAGTTCGAATATTTGATACACAAACAACTATTTTTCGTGGAATCAAGATCCAAAAATCTATCTCTGATCGGAGCATTTATTGACTTGAACCTAAACCCATTCACACAGAAACTTGGCCATATTTTGATGGCAATAATTGGTCCCTTGGCTAGTGTCACGCCCCAGTCCCAAAATATATAGGACCAGGAATACGTAACACGCCAGCTACGCATTCGACCAGACTCTGGTCTGACTCGAATACGTATAAGCTGTAATATAAAGGGCACAATCTAGATATCCCATAAATGTAAACCTCTATATCTCAATCCACAATATAAATCAGTAAACAAAAAAGAGCTATATGTGCTAGAGTCGGCCGCCCAATAACACACTAACTCGAATAGACTCGAGAAGAAGTATGAGTCTATAAAAACTAGGCTACAACAGCAGATGAAATAAATAATGTAAACTAACCATAATGCCGGTAGATATAATGTGAGTACCTGGTACCATTCCCGTAAGACATGCAACTCCAACAGCAACTCCAATGCTCCGTAATCACCTATGCTGCAAAACTAGCAGGGAACCAGGTCCTTAGAGGGACGTAACAAGGTACAGAAATACAACATGCCAAGTAACAGAAAGTACAAGTGCACGACAGGGTACTCTATCATAACCAAATAAGTGTGACACAGTTTAAAGACAATGTTCGACGCGTGGGCTTTCTAAAATAAAACCGTAGCTCCGGACACGGAAACACACGGCACGTACTGCAGCTCCGGGCAAAGAGTCACACGGGTGATACAACTACACTAGATACATGATCACTACAGAAATAATACATATATATATATAAGCGTGTGCAGAGTAGCCCAAACGTCTAGTAACTGTCTTCTCCATCCCAAGCGGTCAACGATTGTGCGCTGAACCCGAACCTCTATCTACAGTCTCGACACACAGAAATAACACGACAGACGCAACCCTAAGGTCGTCCCAGTCTCTGGTCATGAAGTCAATATCAGGATACAGGAATCTGGCACGATCACAGTGTATGAGTGTCCTGGGGTGTAGTTATACTCAGGTACGCATATCGAGATGCTACGAAACATCCAACAATCTTTCTAAGACGTTACGATGTACGTCTTCACCCAGTTGTGAACCGGACGCGAAGTATCGAACGTCAACATAAATACGTGCACAATGTACATAAAGAAACAATAAATAACTGTAATCTAAAATACAGGGTGGCAAGGTATATTTGCCTGCGTGCGGCTGCTGATGACGGGGATCCGGTACCACATCCAAGTCCTCAGGTCCCGTAGTACCTGGAGATGAGATACAAACCCGAATCAAGGTCTATCACACGACAAACAGGGATGTGACACACGTCTAAACATATGCTACAATCTTAGTTACAAGTCACATAGACACGACGCTAGATGGTTGACCAAGATTGACTATTGGTACGCTATATCTAATTAAATTAAACATTGGTACAATATCATCAATCCAAACCTCAATCTTACTATGTTCATCACGATATTCCGTATTCCAACCCATGATCCAATCCTCAGTTTCACCCCAGTGTTCACAGATGTTAACTTGCACATTTACGTGTCCAGCTTGAATAAATAATTATTATTCTCAATCCTCAATCACGGTCTCACGATTTAATATTATGTCTATTTCTCGATCGAGCACCTGCTCCCAAGGTCCATCAACATTTTAATGGCATATTAATTTTCAGTAATAGTTTGCAACAGCTAACACAACAATGACCCATTTGCGTATATATAATTTATGTCCTCAAACAACTTTATCACATCTTCTAATATTTACCCAAGGATCGATGTCCCTCTACCATTTTAATTTATATGCTTCTTGGTATTAATCACTGTGTTCATGTCACCATCATTTCTTAATTGTTTAAATGCATGCACAACAACTTTAATCAAACACATATGTTAAATGAAAAACCCTAACATTTCAAACCTAGCATTTGAACCTTATTTACTAACCATGTAATTTCCTCAAAATTCCCAATACGAATATAACCCCAAACAAGGATCCAATATTTCTCAAACCCTATCTTGATTTATCTCCATTAATTTATTTCAAATACTAATGTAGGTAAACCCTAACCACTACAATAAATCCTAATCGCATATTATCACAAGATCATTGATACTATACTATACTACTAAACCATATATAAATATGTAGAGAGGGGGAGAAGTCGTTCACCTCGGCGACGAGGTTTCAATGGTGGTGGTGGTGGTGATGGTGATACAACGGTGGTGAGGAGATCGGCTAAGATGCAATGGTGGTGGTGGCTAAGGCTGGAAGCTCGTCGGAGTGGCGGACTGCGCTGTGTTGGAGCTACGGGGAGTCGGGGGGAAACTCGATACCGTGAAGTCGGAGTATTGGCTATAGTGGCAGAGTAGGGGATGGCTCGTCGGTGGCCGGAAGGATGTGGGAGGAGGTATTGCTGTCCTGGTCGTGGAGGGACAGCTCGCCGGAGCAGAGCTCGCTGGTCGGAAATGGAGGGAGGCCGGTCGGGGAAACAACAGCTCAGGGGGCTCGTCGGCACAGCAGCTCGGGGCTCGGCCGGACGGGGGAGTTGCTGTGTGCTCGAAAGTCGGAGTCGGGGTCACTGGCCGGACGACGCCGCGACTGCACAGGCCGCTGCGGGGGGAAGGAACTGCACAGTCGAGTGAGGGCGCAGCAGCTCCGTGAAGCCGAGGGATGGCCTGTCGACTGCACGAGGAGGCCGGAGTCGGCTGTCTGAGAGCAGCGGGGGATCTCGGCGCCGGACAGATTCGTCGAAGAACCGCGGGTGTGCTCGACAAGGGGACAGCACCGGAGAACAGCCTCGTCGGAGCTCTGGAGGGACGGATATGGGGAGGCTCGACGCCGGAGTGCGCCGAAGCTGGGCTGGCCGGGAAGCTGGCCGGAGTCAGTTGACCGGATGGGCTCTCCATGAAGAAGAAGAAGGAAGAAGAAGAAGGAAGAAAAAATATGGGAGGGGCTCGGTTTGCATGGAGAAGGAGGGAGGAGAGAGAGGGGGTGGGTTTTTTTTCTAGACATGGGGATTAGGGCCGGCCTTGGGGTTTGTGAGGGTGATGGTGATGGTTTTATAGGAAGGGATGATGTAGCTTGAGTGGTGAGGATGCTTCCAAAATTGAATGAGTGGCTAGGATTAGTCATGAGGGAAAATTATTCATTCATGGGGAATGGAGGGTGTAGATTAGTCCATTTAAAATAGAGGGCTAGGATTTCACATAAGTAAAGATCATTTCTTAATGAGGAATGGAGTGGGGGCTCTCCATATGGTCATGTCCAATAGGGTGAGGACACATAAATTAATAAATTGTAACTAAGCCCCTTAAATTCGGGAAATTGCACGAACACATAAAATGACGCCAAAATTGTGGAAAAAATACGGGTGATGATTTGCAAGGCGAGGGGGTGTTGGGGGTTTGGCACGGGTTTAATTTAATGGCCATCGGGATTAATTGGGGATTAAAATATGATTAGGCAAAATCGGTATTCTCGATTTAATTAGAATTAAGGTGTCCCGCGCTTTTAAATTAAATGGGGGCACTTGGGGTCAAAATCCGGAAATGACACAAAGGTCAAAAATGGTGGGGGCTTGGAGTCAGTCTTGACCCTTTAGTTGGTCCGGCTCAACGGGTTAAGTTGGTATCTCAAAATTTAGGGTAACGACACAGGTGTCCGACACAGAATTTAATTATGGGATTACGATTTCGGAAAATTGTGCAATTAATTTAGAGCACAACGAAATCTGATTTTTGAGTGACGGGAAGGTCCAGTGCCTAATTTGACGGGTCAAGTCAGAAGTACAATAATTCGATGGAATTTATGGGCTGATATTGGGCTCTGAATAATTTAGCAATGATAGGGCGCGCCAAGGATTTTAATTAAATGAATTAAAATACCAGACAAGCTTAACTCCACTCTAAACCTCAACATCTGCTGCTAAATCCAATTTTTTTTTCCAAATCCAACCTGACTATCTATAGAATAAATCGAGGGGGTTTACAGCTAGAGTTCTAATAGATTCAGTTTCGGGTGTTATTAGACGATCGACCTAAATATCAAAGTAGCGATAGTAAGTTATTTATTGTGCAAGTGTAGAAAGAAAAAGTAATTATCAAGCTCCTTACATATGCGCTCAACCAATAAGGAAAATTCTGTCTCATTTCTTGTTCTACTTCTTCATCTGTTATGTAGGGTCTAACCGACCTCAACTCATCATTATATGTGCTAAAAAATAATGAAGCAACCGCTGATTAGTAGCATAATAGTAGCTTATACTATTACATTGAGATGATGTAAACGTGGACATATTAATTACTTACCCTCTAGCTTCTCCATTTCATTCTCGTCGCAATTGAGTAATATATACAACTGAGCAGCCCTTAGCTCGTCGTCATTCAAATATCTCTTCTTTATTTTCTCCGAAGGCTTTTTGGACGCATTGAATACTTTGAGTATTGCATCATTAGATTCCTGATATCCATTGTCGTTTCTCGGAGCTCTCATTTTATTAGTAGCAACATGAGATTTAAAATACATCGAGCAAAAGTTTATAATCTTCTTGAGAACATAAGCTTCACAAATATAGCCCTCAACCCGTGCCTTATTTTTTACCTTTCTCTTTAGGTGATTCAGATGCTGCTCGAAGGGGTACATCCACCAATAACCGACAGGACCACCAATACATGCCTCATAAGAAAGATGAATTGGCAAATGCTCCATAGAGTCAAAGAATCCAGGAGGAAACACCTTCTCGAGCTTATATAGTGTTACCGCAATGTCCTTCTCTTGCTTTTCTTGACGTTCGACGAGCAACTTAGCAGAACAAAGATTTTTGAAGAATATGCTGAGCTCTGTCAATGGATCCCAAATGACCTGCGGTAAGAATTCCAGAAATATAATCAAAATTAACCTCTCCATGAATACGTGACAATCGTGGCTCTTCATATCCGCCAATTTGTTCTCCTTGAGGTTGACGCATCTTCTCAAGTTCGACATGTACCCGTCTGAAAATTTTAGACCCTGAATCCACCTACAAAGTCTACCTTTATCCTCCTTCTCCAGTGAGAAAACTGACTTAGGTTGCTTTAACTTTTCATTCCCCTTCTTTATCAAATGCAACGCAGGACGTCTACATATTTCTTCTAAGTCCAACCTAGCCTTCAGATTGTCTTTCGTCTTCTCCTTTACCTCAATTACAGTATTAATTATGTTATCAAATACATTCTTCTCAATATGCATGACTTCAAGGTTATGTCTGATCAGATTAGTGCTCCAATATGGCAGATCCCAGAATATGCTCTTCTTCGTCCAGTTATGGGTGCGACCACATGTGTCATACTTGTACCCCTTAGCAGGCTCTTCGATTGCACTTGGTAAATCTTTTATCTCTTCCCATATTGTGTATCCGGAACACCTTGGTGGTGGATTGGCCTTCTCCATAATGTCCGTACGAAAAGTATTCCTGTTCCTCCGGTACGGATGATCCTTCGGCAGAAATTATCGATGACAATTGAAGAAGCACGGTTTACCTTCGTATTTTAATGGAAAGCGTTAGTATGGTCCATACAATACAGACATGAGAGACGACCAAAAGTGCTCCATTCCGATAATATTCCATAGGCCGAAAAGTCGTTGATGGTCCACATAAGTGCTGCCCTCATCTAAAAATTCTGCTTTCTGGAAATATCGTACGTGTTGGTACCTACTTCCCACAGCTGATTCAATTCATCTATCAAAGGCTGTAAATATACATCGATGGTCCTCTTCGGATTGTTTGGACCCGGGATAATAACAGTTAGGAACATATCCGGAGTCTTCATGTACATCCAAGACGGTAGATTGTACGGAGTGACGATCACAGGCCAACACGAATACTGGGAGCCTGAAAGTCCGAATGGGATAAAACCGTCGGAGGAGAGCCCCAGTCTGATATTACGCGGATCAGAAGCAAAATCTGGATACTCTCGATCAAAGTGCTTCCATGCTTCTCCATCGGATGGATAATCTAATACTCCTTCGATTTGTTTCTGCCTGTGCCAACTCATATTTTCTGCAGTCTCCTTCACCATAAACAACCTCTACAACCGCGGCGTCAAAGACAAGTAGTGCATCGAATCGGTAGGCTTCTTTGCACCGACAAACTTTTCTCTTCCAGTAGCCTTGTAGCGATCAGCACCACAAAATATGCACGCATCTTCATCCTTGTCGCCTTTGTAGTACAATATGCACTCATTGCGATATGCTTCGATTTTCTTGTATCCCATCCAGAGCGATCTCACCATCCTCTTAGATCAGTAGAAGTCTTTAGGCAACTTTGCATCCTCTGGTAAGATCTCTATAATCAAATCCATCAGTCGGTTATAACATTCTTGCGACATGTTAAAATCGGACTTGATGTTCAACAATCTTGTAACAACCTCCAATGGTGAATAATCTTTACAACCAGGATATAATGGAGTCATTGCATTCTTCAGCAACTCCATGAACTTTGCAACATCGATATTCGGTGCCATCTCAGCTGTATCATAATTATCCGGATCAAAACTAGGCCCTACCGCATCAAAAACCATGTTCACCCACCCGTCGTCGTAAGCAGCGTGGTCGTGGACATCGATATACGGCTTCACATAAGGATCCGACTCTGATGCTAAAGACACAAGTTCTCCATGCATGGTCTACTGATAGTAATTTGGTATGAAACCCTTCGAGTACAAATGATATATGACTTCCACTTCTGGATGATATTTCAAGTTACGATATCTCACACACGGACACTTAATTTTGGTACCGTCCATGTACTGAGGGAACGCCTTGGCGAACTGTAGGAACTACTGTACACCCTCAATGAATTTATCCCGCACACCTCACTTGTCATCAGGATGATGGTTGTACATCCACGAACGATAACGCAGATAGTAATTCATATCCATTTCTACATACTTCTGGAGCAAAAACGAATATACAATTACCTTCAAGTATATACTCATCGTTAAATACAGTACATGCACTGATACTCCTAGTCCTAGAATATATACTCATCGTTAAATACATTACATTCACTGATACTCACTGCTACCTTCAAGTATGGTTGTTTGAGTGATTGAGTGAGCTCGGGTCACTAAGGAGAGCAGTTCACAGTTTTCAGTGTGCATTATTTGGCAGTGATCAACAGAAGGGAGAGTAGTGTGCAGCTCTGTGCTAGCACAGCAAGGGGGAGCACAACTGAGCAGTGTGCAGCTCTGTTCTACCATAGTACAAGGGGAAGCATACAGCAGTGAGGAATTAGTGTGCAGCAACACTGTGCAGTGCACAGCAGGAAGGATGCACAGCAGCAAGTAAACTTATCAAGTAGCAGCAGAGCCAGTGCAATGCAGAGCCTTCAACAACAGGTTTAGCATTCTGCAGTAGCCAATGCAAGAAGCATCAGCCCAAGTTGGATACGAGTTCTAGAAGAAGCCAATACCGTATATCGTATCTCGGCTTTGAAGAGTCATTCCCGTGTCCGTGTATACGACTCTCCTTGAGTTGAGATCTGCATCGTATTATATACGCTGCAGATACGCAAGGTTGCGTCTAAACTCAGACAGCTAACTAGAAGAGAGATAGGGTTAGGGTCTGTGTCATATTTTATGTCATGCCAGTGTATGTGTCTATATCGTATCCCATGTCATGTCTATGTCTGTGTCTTATTTGTGTCCGTGTGTCCGTGGCATATTATGTCTTGTCTATATTTGTGTGTGTTTGTGTGTCCGTGTCAGTATTAGGGTTAGTATCCGCATGTGTTAGTGTGTCCACGTGCATGTGTATGTCCGAGTTAGGGTTAGGGTTAGGGTTAGGGTTAGTGTATGTCATGTCATGTCATGTCATGTCGTGTTGTGTCTTGTTAGAGAGATAGAGAGACAGAGAAAGGATACCGAGAGAGGAGTTCACCGAGTGAGGATGAGGGGAGCTGGAGAGAGGAGAACGCCGGAGGGAGGAGGATGCCGGAGGGAGGAGGGGAGCGGGAGGAATGAGGAGCTGACGGAGAGAGGAGCACCCTGTAGGGGGGAGGACGAGGCCGGAGGGGGGTCCCCGAGGTGGGGCGCCGGGATGGGGTGGGGTTTAAAATTTTGGAGATATCGAAGGAAATGAAGGGAAGAGAAATTCGTCAAATCCTATATAAAATAAATTAGCGACGTCGATCTAGACGTCGCTAATATACTGCGACTTAAATACATAAACGTCGGTAAACATCACTAAAATTAAAAAGTTAGCGACGTTTAGCGACTACCTAGCGACATTATATATTTTTGTAATAATTATAGTCGCTAAACATCACTCCATGTTGCTATCACCGACATATTGCAACATTTTTTATGGACGTCGCTAAATACTTATAATTCAGCGACATTTTATTTAGACGTCGCTAAAACCGTCGCTATTTGGACATTTTTTTGTAGTGCAGGTGTGATGCAACAATCAATACTATCTACCCACGGCTAAAGTCATTGTCCAACTACCAGATCCGTGTAAGAAAATAATTACATATATCACGTAGCAAGTGTATGTGGCACGATGGCTCACTATATCAAGTAGCACTCTTGGTGCAATCAAGTGTATCAGCACGGATACAATAGTCAGGGCAGAAACAAATTTTAGTATCAAGGTTGTGGACACATTATCAAGTAGCAAGTTATTCAGGATAGGACAAGCAAATAATTGTCACAATAATTTGTCACTTTATTATATCGTTAGATAAAATAAGAGTAGTGCGAGAACCCCTCGATCGAGATCAGATCTACAATCCTTAAACCAAATAAGGACCGAGATTGCAGACCCTCCCTCGAGTTGAACTACGCCCCTTATTCTGTCCATCGTATAATGTCACGAAAATCGGGCATGAGCCGTGGGTACGTCCAGCCTACGCCGTAGAATCGGCGGTAGAACGCTGTAAAGGTCCGTTCTAGGTCAACCATATCTATCTATATCTCACTGAAAAATCCGGCATGACCTCTCCAAAAGGAGGGCAAAACCACGCAATATATATATGTGAATAAAATCCTCTCCAACAGGAGGGCAACCACGCAATATATATATATATATATATCAATGATCTCAATCACAAAATCTAGAGGAAGAATATAAGCACGATATGATATAAACAAAGAAACAGAACCAAGAGAGCAAGACAATCCAAAATAATACAGTCCAGGTCTAAAAGCTACAACATCTCACAGAAGCACAAAAGAATAAGTACAGTCATCCAAAATACAACCCACTGGAAATAACCCAGGAAATCCACCTAGCTAACTAGGGTGCTATCGGCGTCTCCTCGGCGCACTCCTCCTCGATCTCAGGGTCACAACAGTCGTCAACACCAGGCCCGTAGAACGTAGGGCAATAGTCCTCAGGATCCTCTGGAAAAATTATGCCCAGTCAGGACTGGAGCGAAGTACATAACTCTGAAAGCAACTCCAAATGCATGGTAAGGTGTATATGACGAGCAATAGAAAAGTAATCAAGATGCACAGGAAATAAATATATGCTGGAGCACAAGAAGTAGCTGCAATGTAAACTGGAGAACAATACAAGTAGTGGAAAAGTAACTGCAGGTGAAAAACATGAATACTAGCTAAGTGCCTTGAGCACAAGTCCGTTATATGATCGACTTAGGTTGCACATGAAAGTCACTACGATAACTCCGTTATGCGTGAGTTGCATAACCGACATACACATGAATACTGTTTGGCTTTGATCATATAACCAACTCACTACTCCCCTCCCCCACTAATACCATTGGATCCAACCACAACACACTACGTACATGATAATAGCTCGCGCACACGAAGGCGAGAGCACAAGAAGCACATGATAGCACATGATAATCAATACCCGAAGCACATGATGAAATACACGTGATAGAGTACCCGCTGAACACGGTAAGGGGGATAGCACCTCATGACGGGATCCACTAGTACCAGCTCGTGTAATAAAGTGTCAGAATCAAGTATTACAGTTCTAGAACAGGTGATATAAACGCTATCATGAAATGGAAACTATCAGAGGTAGGTACTCGCCTGATGTTCTAAGCAACTGATGAGGATCGAGGTCCGGACCGGTGTCGTAGGGACCTAATGTGAAAAGCAGAATTAAACAGGGTTCTAAGCATTTAAACTGATATGAAATAATTAAAAACAGGCTTCTAGGGCTATTCTAGGTCGAACGGGTCAAACCGGTGAAAATCGGGTCAAAAAGTCAACCCGGGGTCCAAAAAGTCAACTCTAGGTCAAAACTAGGTCAAACGTTGACTTTTACGGTCAACGGGGACAATTATGGTCAAAGCTAGGTCAAACTAGGGTGCCCCTGAAATTCTAGGTCAATCCGAGCTCATTAAGCTACTAAACTCTCAAACTCGCCTAATCGAGATACCGAGATACCCTCGGTATCCGATACCTCGTCCTAGGCCACGCACCCCGCCTAAACCCGCTAAAACCTATGCTAGCACGCGTAATTATATACATATAAACATATAAAAATCATTTCCAAGTATTTCCTAGGCTAATGCTCAAATACCCCGCTCGAAACTCAATACCTTGAATATCTCAAGGTATCGAGATACCTCGGTATCTCAAGGTATTGAGGTTTCGCTCTAAAACCCTCTAACTAGCTACCTAGCTATTAATTATATACCTAGTTATTAATCTAGGTTAGGTAATATAGATATCTACTATATTTATATATATCTAAGTATGTATATACCTATGTATATAGATATCCACACACATTTACCCGATTACCCAATATCTTACCTATACACCTATATATGTATATAACTTAGGCATATAAATATTTATATCTCTTAGATAGGTATATCTAAGAATCTAGTTATCTACCTATCTAGTATCTATCTATCTATCTAAATACCTAGCTATCTATCTATCAATATCTATCTATCTATCTATCTAATTATCCATAACTTACCTTACCTATTTATCCAACTACCTATCTATCTCTCTAATCTAGCTAGCTATCCATCCCTCGCTACTCGCCTTGCCAACGCGCTGCTGCTGCTCCCTGGCATTGCTGCTGCTGCTGCTGTGCTTCGCATTGCTGCTGCTACTGCTCTCAAAGCTGCTGCTGCAGCTGATGATGCTGCTGTGCTGCTGCTGCCCCTTGTTGCTGCTGCTGTGGGGGCAGCAGCTGCTGCTGCTGTTGCACAGTGGTGGCTGCCTCCCCCCCCATCTCACAAACACACACACACACATCCATATATATACATATATATATCGCTATCTATATATAAATATACATACATATATATCTATATATCTATAACTAGATATCTATATATATATACACTCATCTACACACTCTAACACACACACTAACACACTCACACACTAATACACACACACACACTCACAACACTAACAACACACACACACATAAATATATATACATAGCTACATATATATATACACTTAATATATATATATATATCTACACACACTCTCAACTATATATATATACATACACCTATATATATATATATACATACACACACACACAAGCACACTTACACATATACATATATATATATATATACACATAGACATATACATATACAAGTACATAAATATAAATACACACATATATATATAAATATATATACATAAACACACATACATATATATAAATATATATATATAGACACATATCAATACAAACACAACCACGCACACAACACTCAAACCACACGCCCTACTCACGCCCAACGACCCCGACACTCACCAATACCCTAAAATATATAAAATATAGCCCGAAAACTCTAGCACACACTCCCCGATACTAACCCAATGCGCGCACAAAGCCGAAACGAGGAAACCAAGTCGAAATGGCCGTTCGGTCATTTCGACGAACACGTGGTGCGCGGCTCAGAAAACTTCCTGAAACGCACACCAAACGAACTCGGAATTGGCCCAAAATTTACCCATGCGCTCTACACGATGTCTAGATCCTAGAAAATGTGCTCCCACGTCGATTCTAGGCCCGTGGCGGAAACGCACACGCACTTAGAATCGGCGACGACGAAAAGCCCCAATTTTGCCCGAAACGCCCGTTTCTCCGCGACACGGCTTCCCGTGTCCGAACGGAGACACGCACTCACCCTCTAGACACCCGACAATGTCTACCTAGGTCCATCTAACCTAGGGCATCATCCAAAATTGGGCCAAATTCGGATTCCACCCGAATTCGACACAAAACCTAATGTCAAAGTTTCTAAACTCACCCAAACTAGTTCCAACTTCCTCCTACGGGTAGGGTTAGGGTCTAGGAGGGTTCTACAACACTAATTACACTACACAAAAATAATTAGGAAGAGGAAAGTTAGGTTTTACCTCTTGGGAGTTGGAATCCCAAGGCCAAAGTCTCACAATCCCTAGAATTTACCTCCCTCAAGCTCCAAGCCACCAATTCTAGCTCTCACACTAGATCTAAGCTCCTCACACCTAGGTTAGAGAAAATGTAAGGTTAGGGTTAGCTTAAGGAAGAAGGAATGAAAGAAGAAAGAAGAAAAATGGAAGAGGGAACTCACCTTGGAGAAGAAGGAAGAAGGAAGAAGAAGTGGAGAAGAAGAAGAAGTGAAGAATATGAAGAGGGGGGCTGTGCTTGCTGTGATCGGGTGGGGGCTGCTGTGTTCTCACAGAAATGGGTAGGTAGGGGCCGGCCATGGGTAATAAAGGGGGTTCCACTAAGTCCAAATGACCAAAATGCCCTCCCGTAACTCGGTTTTGGGTTTCGGGTCTCCAAATGCACTCAAACTAGTTCCAAATCTCTCCAACTAACCTCCTAAAAATAAAATAATAATTCTAGGCCCCAAAATAATTCTCACAAGGGTGTGGACTGGGTCGGACATGGGTCCACTAGGGTCTGACATGGGTCCAGGCTAACCAAAACCCTAAAACAATAAAAATAAAAATAAGACAAGCACTAATTAATTATAAATATAAATAATTAAATACAATACACTATTTATCAAATAAAAAAAATATACCCTATTTTCTAGAATTGGGTAGTGACATATAATAAGGTAATCCAGAGAAAGTAGCATAATCAGTAAGTAAGTATATGTAGGGCCATATCTACAGGCTCATGCCAGGTGCTTAGTCATTCAGCACGTGGTCACATCTGGGTCAAATAATTTATTTCTAAGTTAACACATAGCATCACAATCATTTAATCAAACGAAAATATTAAACCAACACAAGTGTCAAAGTGGACGCATGGGAACAACTGACGCATGAGTTAGTTGTCCGCATGGCCAAACGGGCCGCATGAACCAACATACCGCATGAGTTTAAGGCCGCATGAGCAGAGTCAAGTCCATTATTCGGGAAACATGTGATGTGACAAACAACAAATATAAGTCAAGTCAGAAAAGTGATTGATATGACATGTGATAAAAGTGACAGAAGAAAAGACAAAAGTAGAAAAAGTCGTGCCAAGTCAGTCAGTAGTTATGCGTCCAGAAGGAGAGGGTCGCATAACTCCTGTCCACATGGTCGAATAGGCCGCATGCTGCTCTGGCCCGCATGCACACTTACCCGCATGAAATCTTTTGGGACTTCGAGAAATTTTATTCATTCAAGTTTCAAGCATTTGGCCAAGGGACGCATGTGCAGAAATCTATTTCATGCATCCAACAAGATGGCCGCATAAAATCTTTTAGGCGAGAAGTCCAGGCCGCATACAATCTGCTGGGCGCATGGAGGTCTACGTCCCATTCTAGCATGTTTGGCCACGGAAAAGCTCCGAAACCCAAACCTTGTTTCTTCCACAAAAACCTCAAACAAAGTCCAAATCCATCAAAGTAAAGTTCTAATTTACTCAAAATCAAGTGCTCATCAACATAGAACAATAAGTTTTCGAAAATATTAAGTTTAGAAGATCAAAATCCAAGAACATTCAATAACACATATAAAAACCTAAAACTTAAAACTTAGATCTATACTAATCCATCCAAAAAATCCAAAAATGCTATCTTCTAAATACATGTGGAATCATATAAGGAACATAATGGAACAAAAATATAAATGATTTCTCCATTTCTTGCAAGATGTACTTGCCTATGGAGGGGGAGAGAAAAATCTAAGAAAGAGAATGGAAGAGAAAAAATGAGAGGAGAGAGAGTAAAGTTGGGTTATATAAGGAGGATTTGAGGTTTGGACCATGAGTTCAACTCATGATAAAACCAAACAAAATAAATAAACCAAGAGCCAAGTGAACCAAAGAATGGGTCTAGTCTCTCTACAACATATAACTACGCTTGCAAAAATAATAATTATGCTTCAAATACGTATATTGGGAACGGTGAGTGACAAGGTGTATATGGAGATTCCACCAGGCTTTGTTACTTCACAAGCAACTAGAAAAGTATGCAAATTGGAGAAGTCTTTGTATGGACTAAAGCAGTCTTCGAGAGCATGGTTTGATAGATTCAGGCTTGTAGTCTGTGGTATAGGGTATATGCAGTGCAATGGAGATCATATTGTATTTTACATGCACTCCAAGACTCGCATCACTGTTCTTGCAGTTATGTTGATGATATTGTAATTACTTGAGACAATACTGAGGAGATCCTACGGCTGAAGAAAAGACTTGGAGAGGAATGGAAGTCAATGATCTGGGAAAGTTGAAGTAATTCCTGGGAATTAAAATTGCAAGGTCACGAAAGGGTATACTGCTTTCTCAGCGAAAGTATGCTTTGGACCTTTTTTCAGAGACATGGATGCTGGGTTGCTACTACTCCTATCGAGCAAAATCACAATTAGTGTGCCGAGAGTGGTGATCCAGTGAGTAAGGAACAATATCAAAGATTAGTTGGTCGGCTTATATATTTATGCCATACGAGACTTGCTATTACTTAGGCCGTGAGTGTGGTGAGTAGATATATGCATGATCCCAGAGAGCAGCATATGGAGGCAGTTCATAGAATTCTCAGGTATATTAAAGAAAGTCCAGGAATGAGGTTATGGTTCAAAAGTTCTGGACATCTGATAGTTGAAGGCTACTGTGATACCGATTGGACGGATTGTATGGACAATTGCAGTTCCACTACATGTTACCATAGTTTTGTTGAAGGCAATCTTGTATCTTGGCGTAGCAAGAAGCAAGATGTAGTGTCTAGGTCTACAGCTGAGGTCGAGTACAGGGCTATGACAGTTTGCCTATACGAGATGATGTGGGTGAAGAGCTTGTTGTCTGAGATGCGTTTGTTTAGAGGAGACTTACTGCAACTTTGGTGTGACAATAAATCAGCAATTGATATTACAAACAATCCAATTTAGCATGATCGTACCAAATTAACATGTGGAGATTGATCGGTTCTTCATCAAGGAATAGTTGAATAGACGAGTTTTGACTTTGAGCTATGTGAAATCAGGGAAGCAGTTAGCTGATTGTTTAACTGAAAGTTTAGGTCCTAGAGAGTTTGATATCTTTTGTAACAAGATGAGGACGATTGCTATCTATTGTCCATCTTGAGGGTGCGTGTTGAATTATGATAGCTTATTTAGTCCCACCTTGGATAGGAAATAAGAAGGCAGCTAGCCTCCTCCTATATATATATGTACTCCCTCTTGAATAATAAATCATCCATTATTTCTTTCTACAGTTATACCTGCTATTCCTTTCTACAATTATACCTGTAAAAATCCTTGTATAATAACTTAACCATTTCAAGGATACCTATTAGTAAAGGAAGTCGCAGTTAACAAATATATATATATATATATATATATACCAGCTTTTAACATATTTCATCAGCCTCTTTCTTTGAATTCTACAACACCCGCACGAATGTGTTAGTCCACTTCTTGCATGCGCACACTCGAATAAATCTCCTAAATGATGCCATATATAAAATTCTTATACGGAAGTGTAACCATCGAAAAAAAGAGATTCAGTCGCATTTGAGTTTATAAGCTTAGCTTATTATTTGCCTATACTACAGTTCACTACTATATATCGCAGTAGACGTTATTCCCTTGAGACACAGACAGAAGCGATGAAACAAAGTAAAAAAAAAAAAAAAAAAAATTGTTGGCAGGTCAAATGATTCTAGACCGAGCTCAAGATTGAAGTTGAAGCCATTGGGATTGTCTCAAGAAAAATAAATACTCAAGATAGGGTTGGTAAGCACATGATTCCGTGACCCAAGAAAATAATACTATAGCAGTAGTAGCAGTAGACGTTATCCATCCGGTATTGTTCTTTGTTTCTGATAACGACATGCTCCACTTGTTATATTATTACGAACAGTGAATTCATGCACGGATAATCATAAAACCATTGTTGAGAAAAGGAAGACATTTTTTTTGTGTGTGTGCGCGTCTCTTTTTACTCTTGGGTTACATGGACAATGCTAATTAATCATTTAACCTAATTTAATCAGTCCCAACCATTGGAATAGTTAAGGAGGGAGGAGTAACTAATTAATACAGTGTTGGCAATACCATCACTATGAATGATGCCCCGTAGAATAGAAAAGCACAAACCAAAAGTGGGCACGTCACGTCCAAATCATTACACTGACACGACCACTGTCACCTCTGTCAATGAAAGGTCAACTCCAACTGATAAATGTATGCCAAAGTTGACATGACAGATTGCTAGCCAAGCGCAATGTTGTGCTTCTCTAAAATTGATTAGGAGAGGAACTTTCGTGAATTAATCGTAATTAATGAGCTACTAGTCATTTGGCTAGTCCAAATGACGTTCTAGTTCATTTGAGGCTCAAATGTGGAAACATTCGTCCAACGAGTGTCCCGGAAATTGACATTTGATTGGATACTATTCTCCCAAACTGCAATCTAGACTAAGCCACAAGTCCTTTGAGTTGCACACAGTTACTTAAGAAGTGGTTAGCGACAAGAGTATTAATTTGAGTTGTATATGGTAATTGTGGTAGTGACAAGAATATTTGAACTAGGTATTACAATGTTGATATTTGTTCCCATTTGAGTCTTAAGATGAGCCCCCACACATAAATATGGGTTATTTATACTAACTTTTTTTATTTATATATTTTTGGTTTATTAAACGGATTTTTTTTATTTAAAAAATAATTATACGACATCTCTTTTCTTCTTTATGTTGTAAGGATGGTTAGTGTAATAACCCTTTGCGTAAAATATAAAACATAAGAGAAGTCCGTATAATAAAATTAGAACGTATAAGAGAGGTTAGTATAATTATTTTCAAAATAAAATACATCCGTTAGTGTATATAATCCCACAAATATATATACAAACTAGACAAACTTGAAAGCACGGAACCCCATGTTTGGACTTTTGACTATGCAAACTCTCGAGTAAGTTCTCATGAAAATAAGAACTATTATCTTGATCATATTATTTATTAATCTAAAAGCCAATTGTAGTTTATAAATAAGAGAGATCAAAACCTTCTATGAAGCCATATCAATGATGCTTAAGGTATTCCTAGGTTGACATGGTATCAGAATACGAAATTTACTATATGATCTTCTGAAAGTTACAATATACATAATTAAGTTACAATATACATAATTCTCATGTCAATGATTCGATCGTAAGGTGAGCATCCTATTAAAACCTACTAAATCTTTCAAAAATATGTACAAGGTTCTCACACTTTCCGTATTATATGACTTTTGCGTTTGTGACAAAAGTAAAAAAAAAAAAAAAAAAACCATGTGTTGGGTATCAGACACGTCCTGTAAGCGTTCCGGCACCGTGTCTGAGAGTGCCCGCATCAAAAATTTTAGGCCAACCCACCTGAGATAATCAACCCCTGTCTAACGAACACCAAGCATAGATAAAGACAAGTATATGGCGGTGACTACGTCACCTAGACAAATTTTAACGTTTATAACTAAGGTAAAATTATAAGATTGACAAAATCAATATTGAATACTTTGCCCTAATAGATATTCAACCCCTTCACCACACCCAAGAAGAAAAGAAAGTGATTACAATTGAAATCACTCACCAATCCGTAGCAATCTCCTTGAGCGAATGCGACGACTCATCGATCAGATCTTTTCTTCTTCTTCTTCTGTCTTGGATGACGAAGTCCTAAGAGCAAAGCACAAACTTTCTCTTAGATTTTCTGTGGACGAGCACCCCGAATCTCCAACTTGTGCTATGCTTTGTGCCTCCACCCTCCTCCTATATTTATAGGATGAGAAATCCTATTTTAGGTCATAATAGGATTTTCTAAATAGAAAACCTTAAAATATGAATTCTATTCTACCTAAAATAGCCCAACACCAATTATGGACATCCAAATATAGTCAAATTAAATATTTGATACAAATTTAAAATCTAATTAAATCTTACATTTAATGTAGATTTTTAAATTATATCAAATCAAATTTTTGACCATATTTGGGCTTCAAAATTTACCAAATCCAGACTGGATCCCAACAATCTCCCCCTCCAGTTTGATGAGAGGGTTTGACCCCATGGCTTCTCAATTGGACTCCATGCATGTCGCCCGACGACAGAGTTCCTGCTCCCCCATGCCACCGATCTCTGATCTCCCGAGTTGCTTTGCATCTTTCTTCATCTCCAGCTCCTCGACCGTCACCGACACTAGCTGCGATGCGTAGCACCTTTTGTACCACTGTGATACTGCCGACATCAATGACATGGCTGAGACCAAAGTCCCTGACTATCAGCCTCACCGTGAGTCTTGAGTCTTGAGTCTTGGCTACCTGTCCCCGACTTTTGTCTTCCACCGAAACGTGTTAACTTTCCAACGAGCTTCTTCACCCTTGGCTGGCCCAACCAAGTGGACGGTACGATTCTTTCGAGATTCAAACTCCTGAATCTTTTCACATTCATGTCCGAACTTGAAGCTCCCCCATACATATGGGTTCTCGAGCAGAACATCACGCATTGTGCATGTCGTCGATGACCCATAATTCCCCGAAACTGTATAAATGGTGACGCTTCCGCCTCAAATTGACTTTGTTGTAAACCTTGATCTCCTTCCTGGCCTCAAACTGCTGAAACAAATGTCGCTCCGTGAAGCTTTAGCAAACCACTCGTCGCTAAAATTGAATCCGTGAAGCAACCCCCACTTGGAGACCGACCAGTTATCATGGGACCGATATACCGACCCTCAATCTTTGGCTCATCATCATTCGTCACTTTGTCTCAACCAACCTAATCCTCCGTAATCCTCAAAGTATCTCAAATCCCCTTGTCAGCAAATTTTGGATGATCCAACTCCTGTCGAATATCCCTCGAGCCTCCATCCGATGTCTGTGGCCTGCCTGTACAACTCAGCGGCTTGAGCCTGTAAATGTCACAACATAAATCTCCTCGAGCTAGCTGTTGGGAGCCCTTCGTAAGCAACCAATCTTTGTCCCCAAATAAACTGCGGCAACTATCATCCGCCAGCCTCCCTACCGAAATCAAGTTGTAGCGAAAACTCGGTACATGTCACACATCCTTGAGAACGAGCTTCTCACTAAGCTCTGTTGTCAAGTGCACATCACTGATGCCTACCACTGCAGCCGTCTCCTTGTTGTCCACCTTCACACGTCCAAACCTGCCGTCGTGGTATGACGTGAAGATCCTCCTATATGGGGTAGCGTGATACGACGCCCCCCCGTGTTCATGACCCAATCGCCATCATGACATATGCCATAAGGTTCCTCTGCGTCATTGTTGCGATGATGAGATCTCCTATAGCTGTGAGATCCTCCTGATCATCCTTGCCTTTGGTTTTCTCAGCTTTGAGCTTTATGCAGTTCCTCTTGATATGACCCCTTTCGCCACAGTGTTAGTAGCCCTCCTTGCTATCCATAGTCGCAAGATCCTGAGAACTCTCACTGTTCTCGCCTGTGACTTGGATCTTTCCTTTCCCTAGGAAGCCACCAGAGCGGACTCCTGCGACGATTCTACTTGCTTACGTCGGATCTCCTTGTTCAACAAGCTACTTTTGACTGCTTCCATCGTGACAACTCCACCAGGTACGGAGTTGCTCACCGATACCACCAACGTCTCCCACCTTTCCGGTAGAGAACTCAAAAGCAACAGGGTTTGAAGCTCATCATCAATCACCATCTTCATCGCAGACAGCTGATTGATAATACCCTGAACCTCGTTCATATGTTGTGCCACTGGGACACCCTCCGTGTACTTCGAGTTAACGAGTTGGCGAATCAGAAATGCCTCGTTGCCAGTCGTCTTCCTTTCGTTCAGCGAATGCAGCTTCTCCCACAATGCTTTTGTCGAACTCTCCATGGACACGTGGTGAAACACCGAGTCGTCCAGCCATTGGCTTATGAATCCAACAGCCTTCCGATCTAGTCATTTCCAGTCTTCAGCAGCTTTGTCCGATGGCTTAGTGTTGTCGCCTTCCAACCGACTATGCAAGTCCTTGCACCAGAGTAGATCGTCCATCACTGGCTTCCAAATCGCCCAATTCTTCCCTGTGAGGGTGATCATACGAGTGTTCATCTGCTCCGTTGACATAGTTGTCAGAACCAAAACCAGTAGCTCTGATACCAGAAGTAGGGTATCAGACACGCCCTGCAAGCGTTCCGACATCGTGTCTGAGAGTGTCCGCAGTAGAAATTTTAGGCCAATCCACCTGAGATAACCAACCCCTGTCTAACGAACACCAAGTATAGATAAAGACAAGTATATAACGGTGACTACGTCACATGGACAAATTTTAACCTTTATAACTCAGGTGAAATTACAAGATTGACAAAATCAATGTTGAACCATTTGTCTTAATAGATTCAACCCCCTTACCACACTAAAGAAGAAAAGAAAGAGATTACAATTGAAATAACTCACCAACCCGTAGCAATCTCCCTGAGCGAAGCTGACGACTCCTCGATTAGATCTCTTTTTTTTTTCTTCTGTCTTGGATGTCGAAGTTCTAAGAGCAAAGCACGGACTTTTTCTTTGATTTTCTGTAGACGAGCACCCTGAATCTCCAACTTGTATTATGCTTTGTGCCTCCATCCTCCTCCTATATTTATAGGATCAGAAATCCTATTTTAGGTCATAATAGAATTTTCTAAATAGAAAACCTTAAAATATGAATACTAAAATAGCCTAACATCAATTATGGAAGCCCAAATATGGTCAAATTAAATATTGGATACAAATTTAAAATTTAATCAAATCTTACATTTAATGTAGATTTTTAAATTATATCAAATCAAATATTTGACAAAATTTGGGCTCCAAAATTTACCAGGACCCCAACACCTTGCATCTGATCCCTTCAAAATGATAACTCAAATAAAATTCCTATATGATGTATTCATTTAATTAGCTAATGGAACAGAAATTCCTAAGCTAAAGCATATGACTTCAATAAATATCAATAGCCAGCATACCAAACCATTTCGTAATGAATATCGTCTGCAGCCGTACCCTATTTAAATTTAATTACAGACAAACCCAATTGGAGGAGAGTGGGGATAAGTTTAATAATGAAAGTAGCACCAAATTTCTTCTTGTCGGACCTTCGACTATATTACACAGAGAATATATATATATATATATATATATATATATATATATATTTTTGAATAGGGTAAATATTATAGATAAACAATTATTACAACTAAGATCCGTCCCAGATTACAAAATAGATTATTTGGGATTAAGGATATCTTTGTCAGCATCTATTTTTCTTTTGTACAACAAAAATTCCGAGAGAAAGACCTTCAAAGATACGTCGATTTCGTTCTCTCCATACATGTCAAACCACCGCCCCAAAAATTATTCTGAGACGGTGGTACCCTCTTCCTCGATGCCCTTCTGTGCTTTAACATCGTTCAGCACCGCAACAAGAGTTATGCAGTGCACGTTAGTTTGTCCAAACTTAGTCCTTTGTGCGCTCCAAATAGTCCAAGTGATGTGACAAACGAAGAATAGATGATCCCTGGACTCCGGTGTTATCGACTGATCCAGCCAGCCAATCTTGAATGTATCAGAAATCTTCAGAGATGTTTCCGCGAAGTTTCTAAGCTCTAACTAATAGCAACACATTACCAGACATGCAGCCAAGAGAGTAGTACCTGTTGCCACTTAGATCATAAAGCTCTATGGACCAAGGCCACATGCAATTATAAGAGTGCTCAAACCTGCAGATTAAACTTTCTTTAATATCATATCCTTAAGAAAATCTAAATGATACTCACCTTTTGATAGTTTAACTGATATATAAAATGTTTCATTTGAAAAAAAAAAAAACCTAAATGTTTAGTATGACCTTCGTCATGTAGAAGAGGTCTGTAGTTATAAGTTTAATATGATCTCTTTAAACTGTTTGGTTTGGTATTGTTTCCGCGTTTCTACTACAACCATTAGATTTCTGTATAATATACCAGATCGATGGGTATTAAATCTCACTTTGTTTTGTGAAAACTTTGCATAACAACATCAGATCACTTATAGGAGAGGCTTTGAATTGGTAGTTGCACATATTGTTGTTTCGTTTCCTATATATATTATCGTTTCTTTGCTTCCATGATATAAAATTTAAGGTCAGGCCTGGGAGAGAGGAACATTCAAAGATCGAAACCGCATGCAACAAACTAAAACCAGTTTCTACCAATCAGTAAGTCCTAGTTAGCAACGACAGGAGCTAAGCAGTCCGTAAATTACGACTAAGGGGAAGTTTGGTATGCGGAATTTTACTTACCATGTTCGTTCTGAAAGCCCTCTCCATGACATGAAAATTAATATCAGTGAGGAACAAATAAATAATAACAATTAACATATGCATAGAAAAGAGCTGGGGTACTCATGTCCATCAATATCTGAGCATAGTGCTGATTATTCGGTCAGAGTATGGATATGGATTCCTGCTAGCTACTTCAAAGCAACTCAACTTGCATTTGGCTAGATAAGAATGGAGAGCGCACCACTTACCTCTTGGGGAGAGAAGGAATCCCATGAAACAAAAGGTCGTCTTTATGTAAAGGATCCAGTAGTTATTTTTGCTATTTTTTTTTTTATGTTCCTAGCTAATATTTTGGGGCATATTGACAATTATATACATACTAATCCGATTCGCTTTATCTCAAAATAGGCAAAACTTAAAATAGGAAAACGAAACAAAAAAAAAATCAGCCACAGGCTGGTGGCAAGTATATACGTGAATTGTTCCAGTCGCAGTTATATATATATATATAGGCCCATAGCCATCAGTAGATAGTTATTTCCTGTACTTCATGGCCGCCCGGCAATGATAACAATGTTGTTATTGCCACGACGATATCATCGCTTGCCTAATAGGGAGATCAAGAATTGTTGACCTTTGCATGCAACAAATCTCAAATCCAACTTGGTTGAGGCGATGGTGATGCTAAGTTCCTAAAAGAGCACCGGAAAGATGAATAGGTCATGGGTGCAAAATGCAAATACTTATACCCCGACCAACTAAAATACAACCACTTATGTGACAAATGATCTGATACAACAACAACAAGAAGAGGTGATTCTGTATGAACTAACTGATCATACCGTATTACCGTGTGACAACTGTGTGTTACGTTCCAATCCTCAATTAAGCCGGATGAAGTGCCAAAATTGATGCTTTGCGCAACATATGGACATTATGAGTTTCTGGTCATGCCATTTGTTTTCACGAATGTCACATCTGTTTTCATGGACATGATCAACAGAGCCTTCCGACCGTTTCTAAACAAATTAAATGGTTGTGTTCATCGATAATATTTTAATCTACTCTAAAAGTAAAGAAAACCATGCAGCATGCCATTTCTTGGTTGCACTTTAGACTCCGCGTGAACACCAACTATATGCTAAGCTAAGAAAATATGAATTTGGGATAAGTAGCATGTCATTTCTGGGTCATGTTATCTCGGCAGAAGGCATTGCTGTGGACTCAAAGAAGATTGAAGCAGTAGTAGATTGGAAGTAACCAACACCGGCTAGTGATTTTAGAAGTTTCTTGACTTGTGAGATATTACCGAAGGTTTGTGAATTTTTTTTCAAGATCGTCCTTGACTCGTCTCACTCAGAAGGGAGTCACATTCAAGTGGACGGACAACCGTGAGACTACCTTCTAGGAGTTAAAGCAATGACTCGTTTTAGCTCCAATTCTTGTATTTCCAGATGGAACTAAGGGATTCTAGATCTATAGTGACACATCAGAACTTGACTTGGGATGTGTGCTCCTACAGAAGGGAAACGTGATATCATATGCCTCAAGACAATTGAAGCTGCAAAAGAAGAATTATCTCATATATGACCTAGAACTGACGACTATATTAAAGTTATGGCGACACTATCTCTATAGTGTAGCTTACGAGATCTTTACTGGCCACAAGAATCTTAAGTACATATTCACTAAAAAAGAATTGAGTTTGCGATAAAGACATATAGGATGTCTCTAAACTATATTTTACAACGTCGCTGAATGTTGCAGATCGTCGCAAATCTGCTAAAACAGCAAACTTTGCCATGTCATCAAAATGCGTCGCTAATCTTTTTGTTTACGTCACTATTTTTTTTGTCGTTTTGGCGACAAACAATGACTTACTTTGCGCTGCTAATTTAGCAACGCTTCTACTATGATGTCGCCTAACGTCACTAATTATGGTAATTCTAGTGATGTTATAGGAGTTGCTAAATAAGTCGCAAGTTTAGCAACGTTTTGTGGTTCAACGACCAATGTTTATGCGATTCGTTATAGACGTCGCTAAATACGTCTCTAAAAGACATTAGCGACGTTTATTTAGACGTTAGCGATATTTTTGAGCATTTCTAATTCCACTTATTTTAGTAGACACTAGTTGGAGCTTATCAAGGATTACGACTCGACAATTGCGTACATACCGGAGTAGGCAAATGTTGTAGCAGATGCGTTGAGTTTGAAATTCATGGGAGCACTTACAATATCAAATATAATACTTGAAGATAAATAGAGGATGTTCATTGAGGTTTGAGTGCATGAGAAAGTGACACAATTGGTTCAATTACAACTTGAGATGAGTTTACTAAAGAAAATTAAGACCACACAAATGGAGGATGTGTTTTTGCAGAATCTACATGGCTAATGGAAAAAGGATTTACTGAGCATGGACATGGAACATTGAGGCTAAGAGGTAGGCTATGCTTCCCAAAAATTGAAGCTCTCTAAAAATAAATAATGACAGAAGCTAACTATGCAAAGTACATGTTGCATCCGAGAAACACGAAGATGTATAAAGATTTGTGCACAACACTTTTTATGGCATCGTGTCACGACCCGCACCCGAAAATCGGGCATGAGCCGTGGGTACGTCCAGCCTACGCCGCAGAATCGACGGTAGAACGCTGTAAAGGTCCGTTCTAGGTCAACCATATCTATCTATATCTCACAGAAAAATCCGGCATGACCTCTCCAAAAGGAGGGCAAAACCACGCAATATATATATAAAATTCTCTCCCAAAGGAGGCAACCACGCAATATATATATATATATATAAACTCTCAATCACAAAATCTAGGAAAAGAAATAAAGCACGATATGATATAAACAAGGAAACAGAACCAAGAGAGCAAGACAATCCAAAATAATACAGTCCAAGGCCACAAATAGCTACAACATCTCAAGCAACAAAAGAATAAGTACAGTCATCCAAAATACAAACCACTGGAAATAACCCAGGAAACCCACCTAGCTAATTAGGGTGCTATCGGCGTCTCCTCGGTGCACTCCTCCTCGATCACGGGGTCACAACAGTCGTCAACACCCGGCCCGTAGAACGTAGGGCAATAGTCCTCAGGATCCTCTGGAAAAAAATATGCCTAGTCAGGACTGGAGCGAAGTACATAACTCTGAAAGCAACTCCAAATGCATGGTAAGGTGTATATGACGAGCAATAGAAAAGTAATCAAGATGCACAGGAAATAAAATATATGCTGGAGCACAATAAGTAGTTGCAATGTAAACTGGAGAACAATACAAGTACTGGAAAAGTAACTACAGGTGAGAAACATGAATACTAGCTAAGTGCCTTGAGCACAAGTTCGTTATGTGATCGGCTTAGGTTGTACATGAAAAACACTACGATAACTCCGTTATGCGTGAGTTGCATAACCGACATACACATGAATACTGTTTGGCTTTGATCACATAACCAACTCACTACTCCCCTCCCCCACTAATACCATTAGATCCAACCACAATACGCTACGTACATGATAATAGCTCGCGCACACGAAGGCGAGAGCACAAGAAGCACATGATAGCACATGAGAATCAATACCCGAAGCACATGATGAAATACACGTGATAGAGTACCCGCTGAACACGGTAAGGGGGATAGCATCTCATGACGGGATCCACTAGTACCAGCTCGTGTAACAATGTGTCAGAATCAAGTATTACAGTTCTAGAACAAGTGATATAAACGCTATCATGAAATGGAAACTATCAGAGGTAGGTACTCGCCTGATGTCTTGAGCAACTGATGAGGATCGAGATCCGGACCGGTATCGCAAGGACCTAATGCGAAAAGCAGAATTAAACAGGGTTCTAAGCATTTAAACTGATATAAAATAATTAAAAACAGGCTTCTAGGGCTATTCTAGGTCGAACGGGTCAAACTAGTGAAAAACGGGTCAAAAAGTCAACCCGGGGTCCAAAAAGTCAACTCTAGGTCAAAACTAGGTCAAACATTGACTTTTACGGTCAACGAGGACAATTATGGTCAAAGCTAGGTCAAACTAGGGTGCCCCTGAAATTCTAGGTCAAACCGAGCTCATTAAGCTACTAAACTCACAAACTCGCCTAATCGAGATACCGGGATACCCTCGGTATCCGATACCTCGCCCTAGGCTACGCACCCCGCCTAAACCCGCTAAAACCTATGCTAGCACGCGTAATTATATATATATAAGCATATAAAAATCATTCCAAAGTATTTCCTAGGCTAATGCTCAAATACCCCGCTCGAAACTCAATACCTTGAATATCTCAAGGTATCGAGATACCTCGGTATCTCAAGGTATTGAGGTTTCACTCTAAAACCCTCTAACTAGCTATCTAGCTACTAATTATGCACCTGGTTATTAATCTAGGCTAGGTAATATAGATATCTACCATATATATATATATCTAAGTAGGTATCTACCTATATACATATATATCTACACACATATACCCAATACCCATTATCTTACCTAACATAACATATATATATATATATATATATATATATATATATATATATATATATATATATATATATATATATGTAACTTATAGGCATGTAGATATCTATATCCTAGATAGGTATATCTAAGTATCTAGCTATCTACCTATCTAAGTATCTATCTATCTAAATACCTAGCTATCTATCTATTAATCTAGCCATCTAACTATCTATTTATCTTATTATCTATCTTACCTATTTATCTATCTATACACTAATATCCATATAGTTATCTACTTATCTAATTATCTATCTAACTAATACTCTAACTATTATCTATTACCTAGCTGCTACTGCTCCCTGCTATTCTTGCTGCTGCTGGGGCTTCTTCTTCCTGCTGCTGCTGCTCCATGCTACTGCTGGTGCTGCTGCTTTATGCTGCTGCTACTGCAGCTTTGCTACTGCTGCTGCAGCTTCCTGCTGCTGTGCAGGCAGCAGCATGCTGCCTGCCTGTTGTGGCAGTTGGCTGCCCCCCCTCCATCTCACAAACACACACGCATACACTCTCCTATACATATATATATATATATATATATATATATATATATATATATATATATACACATATATAACCATATATATACTACTAGATACCTATATATATATACACTTATATATACTCTAACATACACACCTACACACTCACAAACACACTAATATACACACACACACACTTAAACACATAACCACACACACACATAAATATATATACCTAGCTACATATATATATATATATATATATATATATATATATATATATATATATATATATATACACACTTAATTTATATATATATATCTACACACACTCTCAACTATAAATATATACACACATACAAATATATATACATATACACACAAGCACACTTACACATATACATATATATATATACATAGACATATACACACACAAGAACATAGATTTAAATACACACATATATATATAAATATATATACATAAACACACATACATATATATATATAAATATATATATATAGACACATATAAATATATAGATAAAGACACACACCACACAACCACAACGCACAACCAACACGCCCCACTCACGCCCAACGACCCCGATACTCACCAATACCCTAAAATATATAAAATATAACTCGAAAACTCTAGCACACACTCCCTGATACTGACCCAACGTGCGCACAAGCCCAAAACGAGGAAACTAAGTCAAAATGGCCGTTCGGTCATTTCGACGAACACGTGGTGCGCGGCTCAGAAAATCTCCTGAAACGCACACCAAACGAACTCGGAATCGGCCCAAAATTTACCCACGCTCTCTACACGATGTCTAGATCCTAGAAAATGTGCTCCCACGTCGATTCTAGGTCCGTGGCAGAAACGCACACGCACTTAGAATCGGCGACGACGAAAAGCCCCAATTTCGCCCGAAACGCCCGTTTCTCCGTGACACGGCTTCCCGTGTCCGAACGGAGACACGCACTCACCCTCTAGACACCTGACAACGTCTACCTAGGTCCATCTAACCTAGGGCATCACCCAAAATTGGGCCAAATTCGGATTCCACCCGAATTCGACACAAAACCTAATGTCAAAGTCTCTAAACTCACCCAAACTAGTTTCAACTTCCTCCTACGGGTAGGGTTAGGGTCTATGAAGGTTCTACAATACTAATTACACTACACAAAAATAATTAGGAAGGAGAAAGTTAGATTTTACCTCTTGGGAGTTGGAATCCCAAGGCCAAAGTCTCACAACCCCTAGAAATCACCTCCCTCAAGCTCCAAGCCACCAAAACTAGCCTCCACACAAAGTCTAGGCTCCACACATCTAGGTTAGAGAAAATATAATGTTAGGGTTAGCTTAAGGAAGAAGGAATGAAAGAAGAAAGAAGAAAAGTGAAGAGGAAACTCACCTTGGAGAAGAAGGAAGAAGGAAGAAGAAGTGGAGAAGAAGAAATGAAGAAGAAGAAGTAGAATGAAGAGAGAGGGGGCTGTGCTTGCTGCTCCTTGCTGGTTTGCACGGGTGGGTTAGGTAGGGGGCCGGCCAAGTGATTAAATAGGGGTTTACACAAGTTCCACATTTCCAAAACGCTCCTACTTGACTTGGTTTCGGGTTCCGGGTCTCCAAATGCACTCAAACTAGCTCCAATTCTCTCCATCTAACCTCCCCCTAAAAATATAATTAATAATTTTAAGCCCCAAAATAATTCTCACAAGGGTGTGGGCTGGGTCGGGACATGGGTCCACTAGGGTCTGACATGGGTTCAGGCTAGCCAAAATCCTAAAACAATCATTAAAAAATAATACAAGCACTAAATAAATATAAATATAATTAATTAAATACAATTCATAATTTACCAAATAAAAAAACAAAATCCTATTTTCTAGAATTGGGTAGTGACACATGGAATAAAAAATGAGGTACCTCTGTTCTTGTCATAGTGCTTAGCTTGTCAACGGGTGAAGGCAGAACACCAAAGACCTGACATGAAGATGCAGAACATTGCCATTCTAGAATGGAAGTGACACCATATCACATAGATTTCATACTCGGCTTACCGAAGGCACATGGATACAATTTGGGTCATTATTGATTCATTGACCAACTTGACTCATTTTATCGCAATCAAATTTTTTTGAAGCGTTGATCAATTGGCTCAAATTTGTCATGACGAGATTGTCTGATTGTACGGGGTGCCAACTTCAATAGTATCAGATTGAGATGGGTAATGCTTATTATGTTTCTGGGAGACGATAGGAACAAAACTGAAGTTCAGTTCGACATATCACCCACAAATAAATGGGAAAATATAAATATTAAACCAAGTTATAGAAGAAATATTGTGGATCTGCGCGATAGATCACTTGGAAGACAAGTAGGGATATCCACTTGCCGTTAGAAAATTTCCATACAATAATAGTTATCAATCAAGCATACATATGTATATGTACGAGACACTCTATAGGAGAAAATATAGGGCATAGATATGTTGGGATGAAGTTGGTGAATGACAAATCCTTGGTCCAAAACTGGTGGAGCAAACTGTCAAGAAGATCCACTTGATTTGCAAATGAATACCAAGTTGCGCAAAGTTGATAAAAGAGTTACGCAAATACTCATTGACAATCCTTAGAATTCATGGTGGGTGACCATGTATTTTTTAAAGTGACATCCATGCGGGAAGTATGTGATTTGATGCAAAAGACAAGTTGAGCTCAAAATGTGTTGGTCATTTTGAAATTCTTAAGCAAGTTGCATCAGTTACATGTCAGATCACAATACCACCGACATTGACTGAAGTACATAATATTTTCCATGTTTCTCAACTATAAAAATAGTGCATGATCCAAGTCATATGGTAGACTTTGGTCAAATGGAACTACAAGCAAACTTGTCTCATGTGGAGGAGCTTGTTCAAATCTTGAACATAAAGGAGAACGTACTTCAGAATTGTACTATTTTTGGTTCAGATGCTTTGGTGAAATCATTATGCCGAGGAATAAACGTGGAGTTTAAAGCTGATATATATGAGGGAATTTTTTTCTTTTTTATTCGATAGAGGTAGTTCTTTATTCTTAAGTTTCGATGATGAAACCTTTTTTAGTGGGTTATTATATAGTATGCGCTCCTATTAGGGGGCCTTGTGTGGGTTTGTAGCTTGAATAGTTAGTCAAAAAATAAATTATTATAGGAAAATATTTTGGTATCGATTTATCGGGACAAAGTAATTAAGACCCTTTCCCATTTATGAATTGGCTACTACACTTATAATTTTGTAGTAGCAATGGTGAGTTACATTCATGTCTTATATATGAATTGTTAATTGATCCTAGAAAAGTTAGATTACTTATAATATTGTATACTTTCACATAAATACTATATTGATTTTGGGTGAGTCGGATTGATACCGCTCATCAGTGCATTCTCCAATGTACTGACCCACACCCGTATAGGTACCGAAAATCAATCAGATGATCAGAGACACTAGAATCTCCTCCAACTCATTATAAGCTTTTTCAGTATTTTAATCTTTTCAGTTAAGTTAGAAGATTTGAGGTTAAGGTCTCATTTTGTTTTTTGTTTTTTTTGTTTCAAAGTTGTAAGCCAAGTTTGGCACAGTTTTCACTCGACTATTTGAAAGCCTATATTTTTATTGCAGTTTATCAATAAAGTATATTTTTTCTTATATATATATATATATATATATATATATATATATATATATATATATATATATATATATATATATATATATATTATATTGTGATTCAATCTATATATTTATCCACTATAAATTTTATCAAATTTAACTACTTTGTTAAATGTGTATGAATACACCTTGTGCAATTACAACTTAGACTTAAACGACATAACATCTAGTAGCGACTTATCGATTTATGAAAATTGGGGCGTGACAAAGATATCTTTCCCTAGAAGTAGTTTGGAAAACTTGCTGTTAATAGCATGGAGTTTATCATCTCCATCAAAATACAATTTTTTGCAACTCTAATAGATTAAGGAAAATACGAAGTAGTAATTTTATTGACAATTTCATATTTTCTACAGAACTATACAAATTCAAGAGAACGATACTCTTTACTTGATCGCTTTTGAGTCCCTTGAGTTATTGTCCCATTTGACATTCAACTTCTGCCTAAAAGTCTTTGAACTTCTCGAATGCTTCATCTTTTGCCTTCAGAAGTGTTTGCCATTAAAGTAAGTTTAATTTTTTTTATTTAATAACAAACAAAAAATACAAAGAAATACTAGAAAGAAAATTAGAAAGAAAATCTAAGTACAATATTTTTGATCTAGGTAATGTGACGATGAAGATCGAGTACTGCAATGACTCTTTTACTCCGTTGACGGTCCGACGAGGGAATGATGATGCTCTCCTCTCTCTCTTGAGCTTGTGTGTACGTACGTAGCTCGCCTGGAGGGGTATGGTCTCTGAAGCAAAAAAATCAGCCATTGGAAAGTCCAAGTTGCTCCTATTTATAACCATCATGTTGGTGGACTATAGGTGCCGCATATGCTTCTGTTTGGTGGCGGCATGGGGCTCCTTCAACAGAATGTGATTGCAACTGTAGGCGCATGTTATGGGAAAGCTGCCACGTGTATATCCTTAACAGAATATAGTTGAGTCCAGGCCGAGCTGCCACGTAGACATTTGTTATGATTTGCTATTGCTTGCGTGACTTGGTCAGCTTGACACATGGCCCACATTTAGTTAGAGAGAATCACTTCAGTCGCAGTAGAAAGATTTTTTCTCAAGAAACTCTGCCACATTGGACGCATGTAGTCTGGGACTCATATGACGCATGGAACGCATGGAGTCTGGAATGCATGGGGCCAGAGACGTATTGACCGCAAGAAGTCTGGAACATATGGGGCCAGAGTCGCATGGAACACATGGAGTCTATAACACATGTGGCCTCGTACTCGTGGCACTGTACGCTTGTCAAGAGTAAAGTTCATGCTGACGTGAGGTTCTGTCGTTTAGCGTGCTTATGTCTTCGAGGCGTTCAGAAAGTCATTTTTGTCAGGATTCTGTGTTAGATATAATCTTTGTGTCAGGCCTTTAAGTGGCCAGTATTGGGGTGCATGGATGCTTGAGGGAGTAGTGGCGCATGGCACTGCTGGAGCATGTGGATACTAATTACTTAGTGGCACATGGCATTGCTGTCGCACGATAATACTAGTTACTTAGTGGCGCATGACACCGATAGCACACGAAAATACTATTTATGAAGCAGTCGATGTATGATACTAGATCATTATGGTACCGAGGGCTTGATCACTGTGGCGCATGGCCTTTGATTACGGTTGGCGCATGGTAGCTGCTTTTTTGGGCCACATAGTCGTTCTGTGGCCTAATTTTTGCTGAGTCAATCTTGGGGCGCTTGTTTGTTGGACACATGGATCTATATTTTTTATGCTTCTACAAGAAGACAGATAAAAGAGTATTTCAAAAACTCGTCAATGAAGGTAATGCAATACTTCATCCTAACCATTGTAAGGAAGTACTTGAAGTCACAAATATCTAAGTGCACAAACTCTAGAAGATCTGTTCTTTGATTCACCCTCTTGAACGATTTTCTTATAATTTTAGTTTACACGCAAACTTCACATTTCTCCATTTTATTACTCTCCATATTTGGAGATAAGACATAGACTAGACATCTTATTTATTCTAATACAATGAATATGTCATAATCTATCATACCATAACTTATGAGGGTAATTATAAATAGACACTTCAATAACACATTCAGTAGAAGTTACAATTTAAAGTTTGAACATCCCTTTGATACAATTTTTTTTCCTGAAGTATGCTCCTATAGAAGAAACCACCATCTGACCAATATTGATGTACATCCTTAAATCAATATTACACATTAGAATTCTAGAAATTAGGTTCTTGTCTATAGCAGGAACATGTTTTACGTTCTCCAGTATAAGTGACTTCTCAAAAGTCAACTTCAGCACTACTGACCCAATTTTCAATACTTCATCTTGTGACTTGTTCTCTATTAAAACCTTCTTAGACGTAGGCTCATATGTGGTGAACAACTCCTTAGAACACACATAAAAGGATGCACCTGTATTCGTCCACCAGTCAGTGATCATGCTAGAGGATTCAACCTGCACAATCATAACAACTCGGTTAAGCTCACATTGTTCTTTTGGTTTTGGCTTTGGCTTTCGCTTGGACCTGGAGTTCTTTTTGATGTGACCATTCTTGCCACAGTTGATGTAACCTCCGTATCCTAAAATTCTAGCTTAAATATTGTTATTAGGTTAATTTGGGGCTATTGGGATTTTTCTATAATTTTTTGGTTAATTAAAAACTAGTAACACTAATTTTCTAGGACTTGCAAAAATTTATTTTAGTATCAAACACAATTAAAAATATTCTAAACTTTTATATTAGGTTCTAAATAATCAAATATATTTTTAGAATTTTCTGGAAATTTGCTGATTATTTTTAGCATTTATTTTGAGTTAATTATGAAAAACTGAATTAAAAACTAATTTTCAGAAAAAGAAAAACTAATAAAATCAACCCACCCAGTCAGCAGCCAGCCTGGCCCGCGTGTCAGCCAGCGCGGCTCAGTCAGCAGGGCCCAGCGGTCAGTGAGAGCGGGCGGGCGGGTGCGGGTGAAGCGGTCCAAGCCAAGCCGAGCTGAGCCGAGCCGAGTCCTAATCCGACTCGGACTCAGCCGAGCCAAGCCGGCTTGAACGCTGGCCGTTCGATCTGAGTGGACAGCAGCGGATGGATGCCATATGGCACGTCCTTTAGCCGTGACTGCTCTCTCTCTCCTATATATATATATGTAGTATTTGGTTTATAAATTCTAGGATTTTCTTTTAGCCGATTTTTGAGAATTGTCATCTAGGGTTTCCTTCATCTTCTAGAAGCCATTACTCATAACTCCGGACTCCAAACGTGGCCAAGTTTCTTGTATTAGAATCGTATTGAGGTTAGTTTTCTGAATATGTAAATTTTTTTATGAAATTATGAATATTAAATTCTAAAAAATTCGTAGAGCACAACATATCTAAAAATAGATGCGTCTCGGTGTTTTTGTGATTCCGGGAGAACCAAGAATCGAAATCATGAACCGTTTGAAGTTTCGAAAAGATAATATCGATATCATTGACATATGTTTTTCCCAGGATTTAATACGAAATATTTCTATGCTGTTAATTCTGTAGAACTTCTAGGTTAACAATCAACCAACGTTGTAGAATACGATTTTAGGTTTGTGCAATAATTCCCAAACGAATTTGAATTCGGACGAGTCATAAATTCTAGCATATTTTTGATGCTAAAATATACAGGAAACAATGCATGAAAGTTGAGTTTGCATCGGTTGACTTTTTGGTCAACAAATCGCTTCGATTTGCGTGCCATGAGTCTCGAGTTGATAAAATTTAGTTTCTTTGAATTTTTTTAGGAATTAACCTAAAAATTAGAATAATATAAATAAAATAAGATTTTAGAGTAATTATTTCTGAATTAAATAAATTAAAATAAATTATCTTTTGACATGGTAAATTTGTAATATATATGCTATTTGGACTGTGACTTGGACTCTGATTCGTACCAGCTAAGGACCACAGGCGAGCACATTTTCGTGATTACTTTCAGTGCTTGATAGTCTCTATAATGCATGCGTAGTATTGATTATTTGATTCTTGACACTTGTTACACGGATTAGTATGATGGATTCTTATTATGAGATACATGACTGTTCTGGATTATTGTTATTTCTTCGTGACTGGTTTGGAATCCATGTGTACTTGTGGGGAAGAGAAATACTTAGTGGATGTGTGAACTACCCTTTCTATCCTATGGTTTTTTTGGAATAATAGCAGCCATGCACGATACGTGTGGTTTGTCGGATATTACCCCCTAGCCGTTCACATGTCAATAAGGTATTTCAAATCACATAGAGTAGTTGTTCCCATCTGTTCTTCCATACTTTGTAGATATTTCTTTTATGGCTTGGAGATATTGTACTATATGTTTGCCATGATAGGACTTCAGTATTGGTTATTCTAGTTGCTTTATTTTGAGTTCAGTTTGTTGTTATCATATATTCCTTATTATTTATTGTCTTATAGTTTCTACCATGTGTTTGAACTATTTTCACTGTGATATACTCGTTCCTTTTCTGACTGGATAAATATTTTAGGTGACTACAATGAGGATGCAATCCCTACACATTATGGACCGTATGCTAGCGAAATAATAGATCCTGATCTTGCCCTTCCGGAGGATCAGGAAGAGTTAGCAGCTCAGATACCGTCTGCAATGGAGTAGTTTAGTGGTAGTTGATTTTGTTAGTTATTTTGGACTGGATTGTTCTTCGGCAGTTTAATATTGTACTTTGGATATTTAGTTTTTGGGGAAATTCCTTGAACCCGCATCAAGACTATTATTTCATTATTATCTAGGTGTATTCATTTAAACTAGTGTCCATGATTGAGTATAGTGTGGAGATGTATATATGTTGTGAGTTATAGATTATACTTGTGGCTTATTGTACAACGTTCTACCGCTGACACTGTGGCATAGGCTGGGCGTACTCATGACTCATGCCCAAATCCAGGGTGCGGGTTGTGACAGTTGAAGCAAGCCCCATCATTGCAAGACTTAGACTTGAAGGAAGTTGACTTCGACCTCAAATGATTAGAGTCCTTCTTCTTGTTGTTGTAGGAAGCCTTCTACTTTCCTTTGTGATCCCCAATCTGGACCATATTTGCCTTTGCAAACTACTTAGACAGTAAGTCTACCTTTGTTTTGCTACTAGTTTCGTCCTCAATACAGATCCAACATAGAAGATTCTCGAGCATTATCTCATCTTTTTGCGGTATATATTGGTATAGAATAGATTCTAGCTGGTAGGGAGATTGTAGATGATAACTCGTACCATAAACTTGTTTGTTTGAGGCATAGCCTCCTCTAGATTTTGCTACAGCTTTATTAGTTATTTGACTTATGGAAACATTGTATTTTTGTCTTCAAATTTTATTTTCATGAATTTGTTGACGAGGTATATTTTGGACATCTTTTCATTGTCCTTGTACTGCTTCTCCATAGACTTCCAGATGTTTCTTGTAATTTTCATCTTATTGTATGACTCTATCATAGAATCATAAAAGGAGTTGATAATAAACAACTTCTAGAGGTTTTTGTCTTGCATCTACTTTTGCTGAGTGGTGATCACGTTGGCAATGGCTTGCACATATTCAGTTTTTGGAATTACTGGTTCTAATTCAATCAGAACGTAATCCATGTTGATGAGTTGAAGATTCAGACTAATCTTCCTCTTTTAGTTGTTGTAGTATTTTCCATTGAACTTCTCAAGTTTGTGAGAACTCGTGTTCAGGAGACCTGTATGATTTTCCATTGATGGATCTTGATGATATTCTTAAAATCTTTGAAAGATCTTAGAATCTTGCTTTGAGATTGTTACAGAAAATCATACAAACTTTTACACAGTTCGAGCACAAATTGGTGATTACATTAGCTAGTATTTAAAAAATTACAAATGTTGCTTAAGAAAGAAAACTATGAAGAATGCAACAAAGTTGCTATAATTAGAACAAAAGTAAAATTCTTACTAGGGTGATGAGAATCACTGTTACTCAAAGCGAGATTTGACCTCTTTTCCATCGAACCATTTCCAGGAACCAGCAAGTTCAAATGATGAATGCTCCTTTCTTACCTTCTAGACGATGAACGAAACTTGTACAGGACCTTTTCGTTGTTGCTACTACACTTTGCTACCGCAAACTCTGCTCTCGTCGCATATACTCTCTCTTTGTTAAGTGTGTCAAGAACAAAAAAAACTTAGGTAATATATAGGGGAGCCAAGCACCTATTAGCCACAACCATCCACTAGTAACGTGAGCGAATAACATAAGAGACAAAATGTGTGCGATTATAATAATAACTATCAACTAAGTGGGCTATTACAAGTCTGAAACGTCCACAAAAGTAGCAGCTGAACAGTCGAACTGTTGGAACAAAAGTTCTAGCAGATGACATGTTCCCGCTAGAATGACAAGACACGAGGAGTCGCTGGAACCATTTGCCCACTAGTCGCGCTGGCCGCTGGACCAGCTGGCCCTGCTGAAACCGTTAGACGTTGGACCAGCTAGAACGTGGAAATTTTGCTGGACGCGCACTGACTTCAGCTCAGTCTCAATGCAAAACGTGCAAAAGGCCATCTCGTGTCCGATGCGTATGTGCGAAGTGCACAATCAAAGCGTCACTTGGCACCTGTGTCCGAGTTGCTTAGCTCCAAAGAAAAATTCTCAAGAAATAGCTGGCAAATTAATTGTCCTATGGCGGATTTGAACCTTTCCTTCTAGTAAACCCCCCACGATACCCACCACATGAGCTACAACTTCCCATGGATGTAAGACAACAAAAGATAAAACTTATATTGAAATATACACTTGGTATTTGCCACTTAGTAGTATTTTCAAATAAACCCCAACACTTGTTATTATCGATTATATTTATACCACCATCATATGTAGGTTTTCACAAATTACAAGGTGAAGTTTATACCAGAGCCAATGCTAATCAAACATAGAACTGGGAGGGACACCATAATGACTCGACTTACTATAGGGCCATTTAGCATCAACTGACTTGAGCCAAAGTTCGAAACGAGATTCATTTCCCGTTCATTTGGTTGGATCCAGATCTTAATTAGACCCAGCATAACAGCAAACCATTTTTGACAGATGCATATTGGATGGCAAATACCTCATGGTTGTTAGCTTTAATTTTACTGATGTTGTAAAGAAGTAGGTAAGCGCTATAGTCGCACATGAGCAGCAAGAGATGAAGCTGAATTCTCTTTCCTACACATTTTGACATGGAGAAACTACAAGTGGAGGTATTGGGATAGGATGTAGGTCTCATATCATAGCCTCAAGCTTTTGTTTTAGCAGGTCAACAAGGGAAATAGTTTCATCACTATAAATCTTTAGTGGACATGCAATTATTGATCAGTTGATATGGTACCCAATTGAAGCACGAGCTGTAACAGAGTCATGCAACTGAGCTGCAATTAGCTAGCGAGGTGATAACACCTTATATTCTCCTACATTTGGTATTAATGTCTTGGTGCTAGCTATAATGTTGATATTTGATGTGAATAGGATAGAATGCAGTTGAGTAACTTGGGGTGGCAGGAGACTACAAACATAGATATGTGACATGAAAAAGGGAAAAAGAAAGAAAGAGTTTGAAAGTAACTCTCACTAGTTCACTCTTCTAGTGCATCTAGCCATCGACACCACCAGATGACTGATGTAGCAACTCATTCCATTTTTCCTAACCTTGTCCAATGTGACGCAAGTGCACATGCTCCTTCTAGCAAACTTCACAGTCTAACTTTTGTTTGATTGTAGTAGTCGAGACACAGAGGTTCCAGCGAACAAGTTTGTCCTATGAAGAACTCGATTCCAACAAACAACTATATCCAATATATTTCTGATTACAACTTCCTTACAAGATAATAACAATCAGAAAACAATCTCCGTTCTTCCTAGCAAATGCAGTTGCAATTGAGATAAAACGAGTTACAAAGAGAGAAGAGGAAGGAGAAGATAGATCTCAGATTGCTGGGGTGATGAAGATCACCGATGCTCAAAGCAAGATTCGTCCCACACGATCTGCTCCCAGGAACCAGCAAGTTCACGAAGAACTTCTGGAACGCTCGCTATCATCTCTTCTGGACTCACACGAACGGTATGGACGTTATATACTATATAGATGCCCCGTTCTTCAGAGCGGTATGGACATTATATTATGCAGATGCCCCGTTCTTCGGAGCGGTATGAACGTTATATATTATGCAGATGCTATGCTCTTCGGAGATGGACGTTATTATACAGCGCCCTGGTATGGGGGCATATGTGGCATATACTAGCCAGTTGTCACGATTGGTGAATTACGTCAGCATATGTCTAGCCTACACTTTCCCATACACTCAAGTTGTCCTCAAATTGCATTCACTTAGATGGTTAGCATGCCCCTTTTTATTTATTCAGTATTTACTTTATGGCATGTTTATATGTATCTTGTTATGTCCCTCTGAGGACCTGGCCCTTTCCAGGTGTATTGTTCATGAGTATTTACAGGAGCACAAATCTGGACTGGTTGCGTATGTTCCAAGGAGTCCCCTCTTCGAGCCTCGTGATTGTTAGATGTTTTACTCATATTGTACTTACCTTGTTTATTCTATATTCTAGTTCGATAGTGGATTTGTTTCCATCCGACTGTCATCTTTAGATACTTTATATTATGATCTAGTTTCATAGATATTGGTTATTTATTTATATTGATTTTTGTGGATGAGATTTAAATTATACCCTATGACTCATGATAGTTTTACCACTTGTGGATTGATATTCATAATACAGCGTACTCACGTGTTATGGTTTCCATATATTGGAGTTGCCATATACATGCGGCTGGCATACTTACGTGTCCTAGTCCTACGTATTTTGGGACTGGGGCGTGACATATTTTTAGGGGTGGCCCATGCAGGTCAAGAGCATATTGTCTCGGTTACGTTACTATACCGAGCAAGCCTGCACCTAGGATTAGAGTATAGGATCTCATCCATATTTGACTATGATTCACCTCCCTTTCGATCTGTTCTATTTATAGTTGCATCCTGCTTGATTCATATGCTTCCCTAATAGTTCCCTGAGTATAGCCTTCTCCTAGAATATAGAAGTCCCTGTTGCTAGATGAAAAAGTAGGGTAACCTTCCTATTAAGAGTACAACTAGGATAATGACACATTACTAAGTTAGAATACTTAATGAACCCTAGCGTCCCTTACCTATAGAATAATTTACCATTATCCCTCGATATGTCTATGATTGACTTGCGAGTAGTATAAACACTACTAGATCTAGTTAGAGATTTGACCCTAATGTTTGACCCTAGTATTGAGGAACCAATAGAAATCCGAGATCGAATGTTAGGACGGAACCTAATTTGCATAGTGAGATAGTATTAGGGAACTATAAATATAGATCATTGTCTTGATATTAGCAGACAGTACCTTAGGAAGCCCAGAACAACGAATATGACATTCCCCTTGATCATACCTCGAACACGGAGATTTGCTCGCCACCTTCCCCTTAGGAGACCATGATATTATCTTGAGTCCCTCTATTTTAATTGCATATCTTGTTCCTCTGTAAACTTAGCGCTCGCTATAATTGTGCGACGACTAATTATGTTCTTCTATTCTTTATCTTTCAAGACGTGCCACCTAACACTTTTGATTGAAGGCCAAGTGTATTCTTTGATGATAGATATATAGATTGCTAGGATTATAGTTTGTTAATCTGGAATTTTAAATTTTTGTGCTTGGTAATTAGAACTTGATAGTTTTGAGTTATTCCTGTAGATTGTGACATGATGATTATCCTTTAGTTTAAGTCACGTAACATGTACCCCACCTCAATATAGATTATATCCTCTTTTCCCTTGAAGGCCAGTAACCTTTCCATTCTTAATGTTAACACCATTGTTCTATAAGCACTATGATTAAGACTTAAGATGGTCATTACCTAAATAATGCAACAGGAGACCCTAATGAGTACTAAGTTCTTTTCCGTATATACCCCAATAAGAGTCTATACCTTATTATTTTGCAGGATCCCCTTAAGACTATCACAATATTAGTTAATATTTTTAAGTTGGGTAGTATGCCTCATAACCTAGTAACATATAGTCCTCTTGTCTCATTAATGTAGTATAACTGAATGACATAAACTGTAGACTTGCATAAGAAGATAATATTTATTCAGACTGTAGAACTTAGAGGCCCATACCCCTATTTTGTCGACTATCGACTTAGACAAGGAGTTAGTATGACAACTGTAGAGATTGCAGAGTCTTACTTGTTGTTTTTTTTTTGTGAACTTGAGTTATTTTGTACCTTCTTTCATCAAAATCCAGCGCATTTATATTTTCTAAACTACCATGAGTTATGCTGCTATTTTATAGCCTAGTTTTGCAAGCTTATCCTTTTAGCAAGCTTGTTCATGACATATGTGTTATTAGGGACACCTACTAATATATTGTCTAAATCAGAATTAGTGTATTAGGGTCTGGACAACCTTAGTGCGCTTGGTTCGCTCTTCGCATGACTACTTTACGTGGATTGAGATATATAGTTGACTAGTAGACGAATATACCTGCCTCTAGACCTGTCTGAGCATATCGTATCGGTTAAATAATTGTTCCAATATGAACATGCAAATAGGAATTTACCAAAATAGGAGATAACTGCCCTGATAACTCTCCTTTTTGAATTCTTTAATCTCCTTGAACCTCATACTTGTATTATATTACCATCCCCTTGAACTCTTTATTATTGTTCTCCGTCTTCCCTTATTTTGGAAAGACGAAATCTCGTGCTTAGTATAAGTTGGATATGTAGAGAGTACTAGATATACGCCATAGGCCAATCATATTACTAGATGAGTACCTTTTATAACTGATTAAGGGTATATCATAGGTGATATATTTGGTGTTAAATTTTTTGAGAATTCAGTAACATGATTAAGTAAATTTGAGGAATAAGTATTCTTAAATGTAAGAGCCTTATGTGATAGATGGGTAAATTCTAAGTTGGGTAGCAGTTGCATTGTCAACTTGAGAGGAATTTCTTTTAGATTGTAATCAAGTAAAATTAGATTGAGAGGTTCAAGTCATTTTAAGTTTTAGAATTTTGGAAGAATGAGTAAGATGATGAGGATCAATGAATTTAAAAAAAAGGGGATATGACAAACCAAATATTTATATTTTGAGCACTTGGCTTAAATTTGGAGTATTGAAGGTTGAATCATCGATTTAAATCTGGAGAAAAATAAAATAGAACTCTAAATATGAACATGGTCGGATTGAATTCCAAATTCGATGATTTGAATTAAGAATTAAAATTTTGAGTGTTGGATCACCTATTAAAAATATCGAGGATGTAAATTGAAAGTAAAATCTGAAGAGTATGGAATTCATAAGTTGAAAATAGAAATAATATTTGATTATAATTGCTTTCTAGAGGAGATTATGATAATTAGAGATTGCAATATAAATTTTTAATATGGGATGTCATATAAATTTGAATTAGATTTGGATGTGGATTATTTAATTTAAAAATCGAGAAGATAGTGTAATGTATTGAGGTTGATCTAAATCAATGGTTAATCTAATTTAAAAGTGAACGCGATGGATTTGAATACGTTTTAAATTTTTAGAAGAGATCGCGATTGACTTGCCTGATGTACACATATGAAGGATTTAAACCAAATTATGCCTTATTTTAATTTCGAGGAGAAAATTGTTTTAAGTTGGGTAGATTGTAAACCCCCAACCAAAATTAGGTCTACTTGGCATAGATAGAGAAACTAGGGCTAGTTTGAATCCAAATAGAAATAGGATACGATATTTATTTAATTTTGTATTATTTATGACACGTAGCGCACCTTACTGTTGCTTCGATAATTGGAGCACTACACTAGCCATCATCATCCTACAAATTTTACAACCTTGTCCTAGACAGGCCCGTCTACTATTCTGATCTTCGTGTAACTTACAATTATGCTTTCTTGTCCTATATTTTAGTCGCACAATATTCGTCACGGACATTATTAATTTATTCTAAATAAAATATGACTTTGTACCCATGTGCTTTCCAATCGAAATTGGAGACACAATCTTGACCCATTTTGTGCAACCTGAATTTTATTAATATTCTGTACTGAATCCTCTATATCCATGACACTTGTGTCCCACCTAATTTTATTCCCATGTACTTCTAATTAATTCAAGAACACCTTGTGCGGTAATTTTAATTAATTTAATCCAATTTCTGACTTTGTACAAATTTCTAATTATCGGGCATTTTAATGCAAAAATGCACTGAGGTGTCCACACCATTGGACAATACATGAAGAAAACTTGTTTTCCCCTTCACATGAATTTTTCCCATAATTTTTGGGATGTGCAACGCGCACATCGCCCCCTCAATTAAACCTATCCTTGCGTTTTAAATAATGCAAATCTTAGCCCTCCCAACATCCCCATGTGAGCCCAAGGCCCAACCCAAAAGAATGTTGACCAAAGTAAAAATATTCCTAGGTCAAACCAACCCTCCCTCACATGTATATAAATACCTCTTTTCTTCTTCTTTTTTTATTAACACAAAACGTAAAATTTAAAACTTAGCCGCAAACCCAACCCTCCCTGTTCATCCTCGTCCTTCAGCCTCCCCCGGCCGGAGCCTCGTCGGAGACACGCCGGAGACCATGCTGATCTCCACCCAGTCTACCACCTCCTTCCCTCCGCCGTGCCCCACTGCACTGCTCCTCGCCACATCCGAGCCCCCCCTCTCCCTCATCGACTTCCTCTTCGCTGGCCTCATCCTTGGCGTCCCCGAGCCGCTGTGCTGGCCTCGACCGGAGACGAACCACCCTGGCCATCTTCCCGCAGAGTCACCACCAATGCCGGCCGTCACCACCGTCTTCCCCACGACATCCCCCATCACCATCTACTCCTCCTCGTCTCCTTCGTCCTCCCTGTACATGCTCAGCCGAGCTCGACTCACCGAAGCTCGACTCCCCACCCACCTCTGCACACCACCTTCACCCCCTCCGGCCCCTTCCTAGCTATCTCCCCCGCTGCACGAACCAACACCACCACCACCATTGCCATTTCGTCGACCACCTCCTCCTCTCTCTCTTCTCCTCTTCTCCGGCCTGACCTTCCCATCTCGCTGGACCTCCCTCAGCCATACATCACGACCAGCGAGCCTTTCGCCTGAGCGACTCCTCCCTCTTCCCTGTTTTTCTCCTCCTCCTCCTCCTGGCCAAGCCTCCTCATCCTGAACCCGAGCACCGCAGCCCCTTCACCTTGTCGGACTTCCCCAGACCCGACCGGATTCCGGTGATCATCACCATCTCATCACTATTACCATCATCCTCCCATCTCATCACCATTACCATCATCCTCCCATCATCATCACTATCTCATCCTCGTCAACTTTGTCACCAACAACGCCGTCATCACCCTCGTCATCCTCGTCATCATCATCCAAGTCATCATTATTATCGTCCTTGTCATCACCATTGTTCATGTCATCATCCTCATCGTCATCATCACCTCCATAGTCATCGTCGTTATCATCGTCATCCCCATCGCCATCGTCACCGACATCGTCATCATCCTCATCATCACGATCGTCAATATTGTCATCACCCCTATCATCCTCATCCATGTAATCATCATCATCTCATTATCGTAATCATCATTATCTCATCACTGTCATCATCATCATCTCATCATTGTCTTTAGCATCATCATTAGTCATTATCACCCTTAACCATCACCTTTAGAAACCTCAATCATCGTCATAACCCTTGTCATCGTTGACATCATAGACCCGTCACTCTTGCCAGACAACCCGTAGCAGACACCCCCGATTCCCGGGCATGTGCACGTTGACCCCGAGGACCATTGGATCATTCTTCGCGACTTTCGGAGCAGATTATTGGCACTACGCAGCCTTCTGGCCAGGCAAGTATACCTTGCCTTGTTGTACTGTTTAAATTCTGTATTATTAGTTGCATATTTATATTATATAACTGTGTGCGTTCGAGAGAGACTCGGGTGTAGTCAACGAATGCGTTGACGTTAGGACTTGTGTCTGACCTAGTGTCTAGTAGACCCACCTAAAGTTTTGGAGTTATTGGTATGACTCTCCAGGCCTTGACACATTTCTTACACGTGTTGTGAGTCTCATGTAGGGCACGGACTTGCGTATGTGGTTGGCCACCTGTACATGTAGGCGTGCGACTGATAGGGAATAACTGCTAGCAATGCATATTAGAAGACTTAGTAGTTATTTGTAGTTGGAGCATAGACTATCGGGGTACGATGGTCCCATCCTTGTCCTTGTTTGGTTGTAAGGTTGGACTATTGTCCTAACGATAGACTATGAGCTAGAGTTACGACGCCTTGGCGTAGTGGCTGAAGCGTGTTGTGGATACAACAAACATAGATCATTGGGCGGGGAGGACTACTAGTAGGCGTATGGGACACCCACTTCCTTTATTCAGATGCCTCACTCGATGGAGTGATATGGACGTTATATACTATTTAGATGCCCCGTTCTTCGGAGCGGTATGGACGTTATATTGTGCAGATGTCCCATTCTTCGGATTGGTATGAACGTTATATATTATGAAGATGCCATGCTTTTCAGAGATGGACGTTATTATACAGCGCCCTGGTATGGGGGCATATGTGGCATATACTAGCCAGTTGTCATAATTGGTGAATTACGTCAGCATATGTCTAGCCTACACTTTCCCATACACTCAAGTTGTCCTCAAATTGCATTCACTTAGATGGTTAGCGTGCCCCTTTTTATTTATTCAGTATTTACTTTATGGCATGTTTCTATGTATCTTATTATGTCCCTCTGAGGACCTGGTCCTTTCCAGGTGTATTGTTCATGAGTATTTACAGGAGCACAAATTCAGACTGGTTGCGTACGTTCCGAGGAGTCCCCTATTCGAGCCTCGTAATTGCTAGATGTTGTACTCATATTGTACTTACCTTGTTTATTCTATATTCCAGTTCGGTAGTGGATTTATTTTCATCCGACTGTCATCTTTAGATACTTTATATTGTGATCTAGTTTCATAGATATTGGTTATTTATTTATATTGATTTTCGTGGATGAGACTTAGATTATACCCTGTGACTTGTGATAGTTTTACCACTTGTGGATTGATATTTATAATACAGCGTACGCACGTGTTATGGTTTCCATATATTGGAGTTGCCATATACATGCGGCTGGCATGCTTACGTGTCCTAGTCCTACGTATTTTGGGACTGGGACATGACATTGGGGTACGAGTAATAGATTCGAAACAAACCCTATCAGAGGTAATTTGGACGTGATAGGTTTTATGCATTTTAAGGACATGCCGCTGGAGGATTTTGGTGGATTTATTACCCATTTGCGCACTTTGGGGTATGAGTAATAGATTCAAAATAAACCCTATTAGAGGTGATATGGACGTGATAGATTTTGTAGATTTTAAGGACATTCCGCTGGAGGAGTTTTGTGGATCTATTACCCTTTTGTGCACTTGGGGTGCGAGTAATAGATTCAAAATAAACCCTATCAGAGGTAATATGGATGTGATAGGTTTTATGGATTTTACGGACATCTTGTTGGGGGAATTTGGTAGACCTATTACCCTTTTGTGCACTTTGGGGTGCGAGTAATAGATTCAAAATAAACCCTATCAAAGATAATATGGACGTGATAGATTTTGTGGACCCATTACTTTTTGGGCATGTTAGTGCAAGTAATATGTTTGAAACAAGCTATGTCAGAGGTAATATGGACGTGACAGTTTTTGTGGACTTATCACCGCTGGCATACTCCGGATTGGGTATGGGTGATAAGTTGAAAGACAATCGATATCAGAGTTAATATGGACGTGATGATCGATAGTCAAGGCCGAAAAGTTTGCTCAGAGATAATATGGACATGGCAGACTCCACTAGAGTAGTATATTAGAGCGACAGTCTTGAGGTCCTGTGGACATGAACCAATGCCTAGGAAGATATGATGTAGTTTAGTAATAGAGGAGTACCAATCCAATTTAGATATAATACTTTTTGAGGAACTTGCCGTTTATAGGCATCAGAAGCAAGTCGCCGTTTGGTTTTGCTAGCCGGTATGCGCTGTTGGAAAATACGGTTTCCACAACGAACGGGCCCTCCCATTTAGGTTGGAATCTATCGGCCGTCTTATGAGTCATAACCATCAGTCTTCTTACTATTAAGATAAGGTCTCCCACTTGAAACGGTCTCTGTTGTACCTGTTTGTTGAAGGCTCCAGAGAGATGCGCTTGATACAGTTCTATGCGTTGTTGGGCTAAGAGTCATTTCTCGTCGAGTGCTTCCAACTCTTGCAACCGTCGGCGATAGTTGTCGTCCGTGGTTAGTTGGTTGGAGAAAGCTACTCATAGTGAAGGAATTTGGATCTTAAGCGGGACTACCGTCTCACTTCCGTACACCAAAGAGAATAGCGTATTTCCAGTAGCTGTCAGGACTGTTGTTCGGTAGGCCCAAAGGCATTTACCCAGCTTCTCATTCCAGTCACGTTTGTTGGAAGACACAAATTTCTTGAGGAGTTTGATGATGGTTTTGTTGAATGCTTCCACCAGACCATTTGCTGTAGGGTTGTATGTTGTAGAGGCTATGTTTTGGATTTGGTTCTTGTCACAAAACCGATAGAAGGCGTGACTTATGAACTGTAGACCATTATCATGGATGATCCTATGCGGCAAGCCAAAGCGATATATGATGTGATGCTTAATAAAATTAACCACGCTTGTTGTTTTGACATCAGCAAGCGGAATAGCTTTTGCCCATTTGGAGAACTAGTCGGTGATCGCCAGGATGACCCGATGTCCTTTTGATGAAGGCAGACTGATTGGCCCGATAATGTCCATTTCCCATGCCTCAAACGGCCAAGATTCTACTATTGGGTATAGGAACTAAGATGGCTGGTGGATGAAGTCCGCCTAGATTTGGCATGCTTAGCACTTCCTTGCGTAATTGACCGCATCTGCTACCATCGTCGGCCAATAGTAGCCCATTCTCCAAAGATGGTCTTGTAGCTTTGGACCGGGTTGATGCGCCCCGCAGACGCCATCGTGAGCTTCGCAAAGGGCTTATTTTGCCTCTGTATTCAACATAAATTGGAGCAGAAGGCCATTGTAGGACCGACGGTACAATATTTTGGGTTCCGTGTTATAATAGAAACAAAGATAGCGTCTTCTGATTGAAGTAGTTTCCTTTGGATTTTCAGGAAGAATTCCATAGACTGCGTAGTCGATGAATGGAAGCCTTCAATCTTGAGTATCAGTGTCGACCTCCGCTTTATAGATGAGGCATAAGCATAGGTTTCTTTTGGAGCAGACCAACTCTTGACCGATTACTGTATAACTGATGGGTGTTGTCTAGGACTGCCAAGGAAGTGACGAGGCTGGCTAAATCGTCCGCCTCAATATTTTGCAACCAAGGGACATGCTCAATAAAGAACATCTCGAAAGTCGCTATGATGCTGTATGCAGCTTGGTGGTAGGGGATCAAGTCTTCATTTCAGAATTCATATATTCCCCGAACTTGATTGACGATAAGTTGAGAATCTCTATAGGCTTTCAAGTACTCTAGTTCGACTTGTTTGGCTAGCTGGAGTGTAATGATTAGGGCATTATACTCTACCATATTATTAGAACATGGCTCTGTGAAAGAGTATGTACGATTGATGACAAGGCAGTAAGGGGAGGTCAACACTATCCCGATTCCAGCGATGATATTGCCTTTGGGCCCTGCTCTTGAAGCACCGTCAAAGAACATTCGTCAAACCGCTTTGTGTGAGGTGACATTGGTGACTACCACGTCGTCTGGAATCTCTTTATAGAGCTTTGAAGTTTCTGATTTCGGGTGGGCTGCCATAAAGTCGGCCAATGCTTGACCCTTGATGGCCTTCTGTGGGACGAATACCATATCATATGGAGATAATAGTATTGCCCAGGTAGCTAAGAGCGAACTAAGTACCCCAGTTTTGGTCATGAGGACCTAGAAGAGGTTGACTCACGAGATTACATGAATGGTCTGTCCAGTCACGTAGTGTCGAGTTTTCTGGATAGCGAATACCAGTACAAGGCACTTTTTCTCGACAATGGTATATCTATGCTCTGGGCCCACCATCATTCGACTAAGGTAGTATATGGCCTGCTCGTGACCTGAATCACTATTCTGCGATAATAGGGCACCGAGAGAGTGATCTATTGCGCGTACATAGAGAAGGAATGACTTTTCCATGACCTGGGCACCAACACATGAGGGTTTAATAGGTATTCTTTGATGTCATAGAACGATTGTTGGCATTCTTCATTCCAAACAAGGAGATACCTTTCTTTATGAGCTGTGTGAATGGTCGGCAACGTCCAGAGAGGTTTGATGTGAACCTCCTAATGTATGCCAACCTCTTTTGGAGGCTGCGGATATCCCGGAGGTTCCTCGGCGGGTGTATCTCCAGGATAGCCTTGGTCTTGTCGGGGTCTATGTGAATACCTCAGATAGTGATGACGAAACCCTAGAATTTGCCGCTGGAGACTCCCAGGAAGGACTTGGTAGGGTTCATCTTGAGGCAGTGTGCGCACATTAAGTCAAACACAGTCCTCAAATCTTAGAGGTGATCACCTTTGGAGTGACTCTTGATGGCGATGTCGTCAACATAGCATTCCACCGTCTTACACAGATGTTCTCGAAAAATGGTGCTCATAGCTCACTGATATGTAGCACCTGCGTTCTTCAAGCCGAAATACATGACCGTATAGCAGTATACGCCTATCGGGGTCCAAAATGACATATGTTTCTCATCGTCGGGAAATATCTTAATTTGGTTGTAGCCTGAGAAGCTATCCATGAAGGACATGCGCTTAAAGCCATAAGTGCTGTCGATCATTACGTCGGTGATTGAAAGAGGGAATTCGTCTTTGGGATATGCCATATTTAGATCATAGAAGTCGATGCGGAATCGGATATTCCCATTCTTCTTAACGACATGCACAATATTGGCTACCCAGTTGGGGTGTTATTACTCGCGGATGAAGCCACTAGCTATCAGGTTGTTGACTTCAGCTTCAATGTAATCCATCACGTCTGGTCAGAACCATCGTTGCTGTTGCTTGACTGGTTTGGCGTCTAGCCGAATATTGAGTTTGTGGACCGCAATTTGGGGGTCCAATCCTGGCATATCTTCGTAACTCCAGGAAAAGATATCGATGTATTCCCTAATGAGTTGTAATAGGGATTTTTGATCTTCGTCGGGCAGACTTTTGCTGACGAAGATAGGCTTTGGGGAGGTCTCGTCACCTATATCGACTTGAATGGCTTCATCCTCGGTAGGAGGTTATCGCTGCTCAAATTGTGTCTCCCATTGTAAACCCAAGTTTGGGGCCCAAGGTTCCATCTCAAAGAGCTCGGGTGGATCCTCGTTGTCTTCCTCAAGGTCGGCAGACACCATATTGGAGGATAGTGTTTTCTGAGCATATTTTCGATGCTGACGTCAGAGTCACAGGCTGGTGATTCTGAAGACTGCTAGCGCTCTTCATCTTCTTTATCTTAGCCCTCGGGGGTTGTAGGAGGCGTAACATATCCTAAGCCATGCTTAGTCTTATGATAGTAATCATCGGGCTTGCCCGCGGGAGAGAAAAGTCATATAGGCGACCGCATTTACCATAGTTTAATCCTTCAGTTACCTCCAGATCGTATTCCATCATTTGGATAAGATGTAGGGCTTACGAGCTGTACCGGTAGAGTGGCATAATGTCTACCTCGAATTCTGGTTCTACTTACTTTGGGATGAAGGACTGGGGGCATTCCAATCTGCCGAAGATGATGATATTATCTCACTTCTTCCTGGGTGGGACTACGAAATAAGAACCTGGCTAGAGAGAAGCCGGTGCACGGTATAGGTAGTGGTCACTTGTGTGTGCAGATGAAGGCCTAGACCGTTCTCCAGGGAGTAGAGTGTACTTATATGCATACTCTCCGAGTAGTTCAAAAATAGTTCTTTTTTGAGGAAATAGGGTATCTCTTTCCGTGAGATTACATCATCAGGGGAAGGGATGTTGACCTTGGCGGATATATATTCCTCCAGCTCATCCTTCTTCTCGGGTACCCCCAGCGTAAGAGAAGACTTTGGTGGTTTTTTGTGTAATTTTACTACCAAAGGTCCGAAAGTCGCTAGTGCGGTCGGGTCTCCCTTTGGTGGTCAACTCGGCCTGTGAAGGCGAACGACCATTTGTTTGGAAGGCGTAGATAGGGAAAAATCTCCTTTTGGTGGTCGATTTGGCCTGCGAAGGTGGACGACCATTGGTTTTGGCGACACCGAAGGTACCGGAGACTCAGGTGCCTTCCTACGCAATTTGACGATGAGAGGTACGGTCGTATCGGGAGTGCCAACCTTGAGGTAGATTCTCATAGGCTCCTCGATGCTGTTGTAGCCTCGGCTTTATCGTCGACCTCATTGCCACCTTTATTTTGGGGACTTTCTTGTAAAGGATCGAGTCACTGTAGTATATTTCGATCCCCTTAAACGGATCAACGTCAGCAAACTACATTTTGACGAAACCGTGTTCGTCTACATATTTTAGGCACTGGTGGAGGGTGGATGGCATGATCTTGTGTTCATGTATCCACGGACGCCCCAACAAGATATTGTAGGACATATCTACGTCTATGACGTAGCAGGTGACCTCTGGTTTTAAGTCACCGATCTGGTATTTTAGGAAGATTTTGCCCAGAGGGTAGCTTCTTCCCTTATTGAAGCCTCTGATGGCGGTATTGGTGGCCGCCAGACGATTCATCGGGATTCCCAGGGTCTGAAGTAAACTACTTGGGATAATGCTGATCGACGATCCTGGATCAATATGCATTCGGTCCACCTTGATATTATCGATATTCCCGGTGTAGTACAGGGGTCGATCGTGCCTATTGTTCTTTTTTAACATGTCCTGTTGCGAGAATACGATATTGAGTATCGCATCCATGGCATTGTTTCAATATGGACAAGCGACAAAATCTTCGGTTAGCTGCTTGACTTGTGCCAGGTAGACATCGACGTTCTGCAGTGCCTCACTTAGGGCAGCCCGAGTGTCTTTAGAGAGCCGCATAAGCTTAAATAGTGATAATTTTGCCAGAGTGTGGGATAATTATGCTAAGATATCAAAGTTATAGGGCCTTTCCAGCCCTTGTGGTGCATTCTTGTGCAACGGCTTATCGAAGCGCGTCTCTTTCTGTTTAGACCTGTCCACCGGTGGGGGCTGAGATAGCCCAGGACCAGTGGTGGTTGATATGACAATCGAGGGCATATCTCCATGCATCGATTGGTATGTTGCATCTGACCTTGTTGCACCTGCTGCTAGCTCTTCAGCCGAGGAGGAAACTGTCTAACAGGTCTTGGATTTTCTGCCTTTGGATTTGGTGGTGGAGGATGCCGTCGGTTGCGTCAAGTTTGGCACGAGGTCGGGATACATAACCTCCTCGCGTGGTATGGTAAGAGGTATTAGCCCGGCCATATGGTCTCGAGCTGGTGGAAGGTTGATCACTTCCATGGTCGCCTTAGGGACCAAAATTACTCCATCTTGGGTTTCCGTCGGTGGAAAGTTACAAAACTGGAGGGACATCATGTTGGCGGCAACCGTCACGTCATCGAAGTCTAGGAAAAGAGCCTTAGTGTCTATCAGACATTGGATGTACCACTTCAGGGTATAGCACTCCTTCGTCGGGTGATGGACGTAGCGGTGGAAGTGATAATACTTTGGGTTGGCAATCTTCGTCGCCTCAGGCTGATATCTAACGTCGGGGAGCTAAATTTTTCCTCTCTGCATAAGAATGTCAAAGAAGGGTTTGACATCATCATATTCAAAGGAGTAAGTCTTCTTTGATTTTGGAGGCTCTGTCGGCTTTTGCTCAGGCTTCTTGGTCAAGGTATCGACCATAGCCTGTTGTTTGATAATAAACGAAAGAAATAAAACTAGGTTTATACGAAACCTTTTCTTTGATTTACAAACAAGAAGTACAATTAATCATATACGAGGATGTTAAGTACAAAATTTAATCTGGGTAAAATATTGCTATAGGAGTCTGATCTGCGGTCGATCACTTTCCCTTGGACCACACGATGATGAAGAAGTATTGTAGAAGAAGGAGAAGCTTCAAAGATTGCAAAGGTGAGTGGATGCTTGATGCCAAAATTGTCGATCACTACTCTCTGTCTGTGCTCTTCTCTCTCAAAAATCAATTTCTGACCCTTTGACCCTCGACCCTCGACCTCCGTGGAAGGAGGACTCTATTTATAGGGTTTTAGTGACAGTAACCGTCCAGTCAGCATAGAAGCCGGACAGTGGAGAGTGTGGCACTTTTTACATGGCGGTTATAATAACTGCCACCCACGTATAAATAATCTTCTGAATCCGCGTGTGACGCGTGTCCCATGATGAGATAACGCGTATAACCGCTACGAGGATCATGGCATGCAAGCCACGTAGGTAACTGCCCCCTGCGTAGAAAGGGTTGGCGTAGAAGCTGATAACTGTCACCATGGCATAGAAGCCAAGTAGTTGTCAAGTTGGCGTAGAAGCCAAGTAGGCGTAGAAGCCTGATGCTGCATGGATAGGTAGCTAGCGTAAAAGATAGCCGATCCTCCTTCCTTGGCTGAGGTCTTGAGCATATTATGGACCAAATAGCCTTATCACACACCTATACAAAATATAGCCTGAGTTGGTATATTCCGAGGAGATAGCATACGGCGTACTCCTTATAGCTAAAAATAGCCTGGTGGCGTATTTCAAGGAGATAGCGTACAACGTGCTCCTATAGCTGAAAATAGCCTGATGGTGTAATATGCAGAGGTGATGATGTGGACGTATTAGTCATAATTATGGCTCACCCAGTCTTTGAAAATAGAACCAAATCTCGTGCATTAAATGCAGAGATCTGCCCCCATCACGCGCATTAACTGCTGAGACATGCCTCGAGCTCTGTACGAAGAGCAGCTTTTGACGTGGTGGTTCATTTTGTCTTTTGTTGGGCGTAAAAGCTCACATCTGCCTGTATAAAACTAGACAGCGTATTCCCTTGAATGCGTAAAAGTAATTTATATCAAGGAAATATCACTAAACGACGGTTTGGGTATCTGTGCCGAATCACCATTACAGCCGTCGTCTGGATAGTTGTGCAGTACTCTTTGTCAGGAGTCAGGTTTACTGCATGATCTGACAGGTTCATTCGAGGAATACGAAGATTTCCTCGTACAACTTCCCACTGTATTAGAAGCGAGTAGGTTTTAAGCCAAAGTGGCGATGTAAAAACCTTTTTACGCCGAAGCAGCCTAAAAAATACTGTATTACGCGGGTTGTCCTGGAGCTATATTTTATGTTGTACTAGCGATGAAGCTCTGTTGTACGCCAATGGCTCTGAAGTCATGTCTTACACCACACAGTACTGAAACTCTGCTTTACGCGGGTTTTATGCATACTACGTATAATTCTGCAACGTATTTTTTATGCTTCTACAAGACCCCCTTCAAAGTTTTCAAATTCCTCGTAATTCGAAATACTTTGAATAAAGCATAAAACGGTCAAGTCTGACTCGTTCCTCGAGGCTGATTTCTCGGCAGATCTTTGGGATGTTGTTGGGATTTGGTGTATTCTCCTTTGCCTATATAAAGGCTGCTGAGTTAACCTGTTCTTCCCACACTTCCTTCACCACACAGACATGGTTGCCGAGGTTCGTCTTGCTAACTTGAGGAAGAAGAAGATCATGTTCTTTCAGCATGTAAGGAGCCAAAAAAGAAGGCATTTTCGAGCAAATGTCGTTTGCAACGATGGATCATGGAAGGATATCATAGCTTCCTTTGCTCGGGATGATCAGCAATTTTATATAGCGATTCGTCCAGGAGAGAGGAAGGGTCACATTCGACCATACAGCTTGCAAGTTGTATTTTCTCCCGTTACGACGGTGGACGAGGGCAGACAAACTGGCCCTGTCTTCCAGTATTGAGTTGGGTCTGAATCCCAACTCAATCTGTAATGGCGTATGGAGGATGGGCTCTTGAATAATTTAAACAAGTCCAGTTTTGTATCCTCCCGCCATTAATCATTTTCTTGTTAATCGACCGTAGAAACCGACTAACTGCTGAAGAAGACGAAAAAAGATCTCCACCAATATGAGAACCTGGTCAGAACAGACTCTCGGCGTGATCTTTAAATGAAGATAAGAAACCCTTTATAGAAAAAAGGATTTTCATCATATGTAATCATGAAAATGAAAAATCCTTTGTAGAATGGATTTCCATCATATGTAATCATGATTAATAAAGTTATCTTCTTTTACGCATCTGATGATTTGCCATATTTTTTTTTGCTGTGATGAAGTCTGAATATGTGTAGCTTCGACACGCCTGAATAACTTTACGCCGACTCTGATAAAAAGAGTATCTGGTCTCGTCTCGTCTTTTATGCGTAACTGAAGACGCGTAGAAAACTGCTTAGCATTTAAGTCGCATATTCGAACTGTCCAGCTGTTTTGAACGAGGAGTTGCGTAGAATTCTGAACTGGCACTTCTCTGATAAGAAGAATTCTTGTTCAGACCATCATCTTCAAGAATGATTTCTCGAAAATCCTTTGAAATAGGGCGGGGAATGGTTGTCAAAACTGACCATGATTGAACTGTAGAGAAAAGATTCTGACTGGATTTTAGATAAACTTCCAATCGATCCAAGAAGAAGAGTCATTTTCAATGCCGAACTCTGTATATTTTGGGTACTTGGGATATTTGAGGCCAAGAAGGAGTATCTTCCGAGAAAACCCTTATAATTGGCTGTCTTGAGAATTGATCAGATATACGCCTACTCTGGCCTACGTATTTTCAGATATACGGAGAGTCATAGATCTGTAGCATAGATGAGCATAAAATTATAGGTTTGTAGCCTCTCGAGCATAAAAGCTGCTGAGCATAAGAGCATCCGGGCATAAAACTATAGATTTATAGCCTCTAACAAGAAAACTTCCGAGCGTGAAGTCATGGATTTGTCGCCTCTGAGTGTAAAAAGTTTCTGAGCGTGAAATCATAGATTTGTAGCCTCTGAGCATGAAGTCGTAGGTTTGTAGCCTCTCGAGCGTAAAAGCTACCGAGCGTAAAAGCATTCGGGTGTAAAACCGTAGACTTATAGCCTCTGAACGTAAAACCGTAGATTTGTAGCTTCCCGAGCGTAAAAAAGCTCCTTGGCGTAAAATCACGAATCTGCTCTGCACGAAAAACTTTTTAAATTCGATGACTGTCCGTCTTCCCTAAATGATAGGCTGACGTGGTCCCGAATCATAACCGAATATTAAATTTCGGATTTGGTTAGGGATTCGAGGAGTCTATCTGAACTCTATAAATACCCCAAGGCCTTCAGAGAAAAAATGCTTCATCTATCTTTTGCAAAAGAAAAACCTTCGTTTCTTTGAGAACTCTTCTTCGTTTCTTCTCTGAGCACTCTAAGTTTTTTAGCAATGGCACCAAAATAATCTTCGACTGCTAAGGGAAAGAAAGCTGCCTCCTCTTCTCGCTCCTCTGCTCAAGCACGAGCGACTCCGATTGGGCTGAGCGAACCTCGCTCTGAACGAAGTGTCCCACCGTCAAGCTGTGCACCGGGCATTATAAGTAAAGCTTTTGGGACGACAAAAACCCTTCGCACACGTTGTACGTGAATGCGCTAGGTCATCTTCTGTGCTGAGAGCCTCTTCGAGGAAGATGATGCACAGAGATGTTTTATCATTTACGCCCACATTCCTAATGTGTCAGCGTAAAAACTCCATATTTTCGCAGTCTGGCGTAAAAGCTTTGACTGTCGAAATTTGGCGTATACTACAAATTTTGGGTGTTACACTCTGGATGAAAATTTTGGCTTAATAACTCAAACTTTTGCAGTCTGGCGTAAAACACAGACTGTCAGATTTTTGTGTATACTGCCAATCTTGAATTTTACGCCTAGGTAATAGGTTCCAGCGTAAAAACTCAAGTTTTTACAGTCTTGGCGTAAAAGCACAGACTGTTTGATCTTTGGCATAAGCTGCAAGACTGTAATGTCTAGAATAGAAACTGACATGTTCTTCTTGCATTTTGTAGTTGACTTGCAGGTTCCTCCGTTGGCTGAGGTGATGGGTTCTGCTGCTGGGATGCTAAACTCCAATTACCTGGAAGATTTGTCCCACGTGTCATTTCCTATTTTCGGGACTCAGTATCCGGAAGGAAGGGGAAGTCTGATATCGTCTCAAGGAGAATGAATGCTGTTAAGCATGATTAACGGGGAGCCCCTGACATATATAGATGGGGCCAAATATATAAAACCAGCTTTTCTTTTCGGGGATATGATTAATAAACAATCCTAAACGAAGCCCAATAAGGAAAACTGGGTTTTTACTGCTGGGGGCATGGTCATGTACCTGCCCAGGATGCTGAAAGATTACCCTATCTCGGCATTCTTCCATGCCACGCATCCGAGGAAGATATCGTGGACCCTGACCCCTAATCTTCACGGCCAGCCGGGGATGATATTTTATCAGAAAGGATTAGACCAAGGGTTATTTGTAAGCCGCCCTTCCGGCCCAGTCATGCCTTTCAGGGGATTATTTCTGGGTAGTGTCCCGAGTGAAGACACTTCACTGCTCCAACCGGTCCAATTATCGACTTTCTGTAATGACTTCATTGGGCATGGAGGGGTATACCCCAAGGTTAATCCTCGGACCAATGGTTGGCTTACTCCTTCAAATCTTCGATGGGCTCGTTTAGCTGCCTGGGCCCTGAAGCATTTTTAGACGGAGCTAGAGAGCATTGGTCTGTTCGCGGCTGTGAGTGCTACCAGTGTTGGGCTGCCTTTCAATCCCAACCTGTTTTTGGCTTTGATGGAGCGATATATCTCGCTCACCGGGACTTTTGCCACTCTGCTAAGGGGAGTTGGGATTGGCCCTTCACAAGATGGTAGAGATTTCAAGACTGCCAATGGGGGATACTCCTTATGAAGAGTATGTTCCCACAAACAGGGAGCTGGGGGATACTAACCCTCGGGTGGTGGCAGTGTACCAGAAGCTGATGTGCCATTATCTTGTATGTACCATCTTTTACAATGAGCCCTCTGATTTGGCTCATACCAACAAATGGGCGTCCTATCTCTTCTTTCATCAGGCCAGGGATGCTAAGCAAGACAAAGTCGTGGATAGCAGGGACAAGCCTTTGAGCCTTCTGACCGTGCTTAATGCTCAAGTAGTCGATGATCTTATAGAAGATGCTGGGGCTTCATATCAGGTCCTCGATGAGGAGATAGGGAGTTATCCTGCAGGCACTAAAGCCTACAGTTATATGAGGCATTGTCGCAGGCCTCTGTCAAGGGAAGCTCAACTGGCTGGCTTCCTCTCTGTATGGCTACGCCGACTGGTAGTACCTGGCATTGCATCTTTGGATCGTATTTACCGCAACACCTTATTGCCTACAGTGTGTCTGGTGTTCGGGGCGAGACTGGGCCTGCTCCCTGCCATGGTATGCCGGATACAAGCTGGCCTGAGGGTCATTACTGATGGGCTGCTTGCCGATGAAACACGGTGTGACAACTTTCCCATGGTAGAATTACCGTTCCTGTATTTGATGGGATGGCTAATTCTTCATAACCCCAGGGTGATGTCTCCCAGCTCTGCCAGTAGTTCGGAGAATAATTTCTTGTTAAATTACAAGAATTCCACTTAGAACGTGGTCATAGTCGTAGACTGTCGGCAAGCGTTAAATTTTGCTCATAGTTGGAAGCTCTTCTGTATCGTCCCTACTGTACACCTCAATCAACAGGGGATGAGACTTCAGGATTCAGGTGAAGGAAAGACCGTTCTTTCTCTTGAAGCTTTTTATTGGTTGGTCTGCATTAGACCTTCCCATTTGTTGTACAGAAGTGAAGACCATTGCTTCTTGGAGCCCTATCTGCTTAGTCGGTTCGCCAGGCAGTTTAGGTATGACCAATTACATGTGGGAAATACCATCACCAGCTTCAAGTCCAGAGGTGGACTTATTGATGGAGCGAGAGGATGGCGGTACTTCATAATGGGTTGTACTGGAGCGGCCTTTACTGTGCCCGCGACTTCTCTCTCCATGGAGTTACGCATCCTCCATTCGTACGCCCAGTTTTATGTGGCCATCAATATCTTCCATCGCGATTTTGATATGCGTGGATGTTTTAGGATTCTTTTACATAAGTCCGCTGGAGAGAGAAAGTCCCATCAGTTTCCTCTGAGGAGGGTGAAGACTCTGTCAATCCAGATGAGTTTTTGCTGGCATTACTGAGAGGCGTAATACCTCCGCCTGCAGAGCCTCTGGTTATCCCTAGTAAGCGAAGGGCTCTTGTTCTGAAGGAGACTTTCCCTCGCAAGAAAAAGAAGACTTTTAGTGGTCCTGTCAGGACTTCCACCCATGAGGCTCCTCGGAGTGAGCCTGTTGTTTCCCCTATTGGGGACGATTATTTGACTATAGGTCCTTTGCCTATTAGAGAGGGAACCTCCACAGTTTCGGCTGGCAGTGCCAGAGATTCTTTGCTTGAGGCTGCTGTCGCTGCTACCGCTTCAGGTAGTGCTAAGAGATCGCCTTCATGGCTGAGCAAAATAAGATTGCGTATACCTTTATCCAGACCAGCAACGGAAGAAACCCATGCCGCGTTTGTAAGTATACCCAGCGAGATTCCACCCGATGAGTCTCGAGTGGATCTTGGTAAAGACCTGGAAGAATACCTGCCAGTGTCGTTTGGTGCAACTTCTTCTCCAGGTATGACAGCTCGCTTAGCATCATTAAGAAATGATTTAGCTGTACTGGCTGCGGACGCGACATATATACCATCGGCCATGGGTAAATGTCGTCTTTATGCCTCTTTTAGAAAAATTAACATCATGCTGATATTAACTTTCTCTTGTCTTCTTTTTTAGGGGAAGACATCTACGGGGAGGACAGCGTCGACGCAACTTTTAGCTTTGTTGCAGCTCCTGCCAATGACACGGAGGTGCCCGACTTTGAAGAGAAAATATTTTTGGGTGTAAAACCCCTATTTCTAAAAACCGTATTTATTTTTTTATTATTAATTAATAATTTAAATATAGTATTTAGTGGCTAAATAGGAGAAATAGATTTTTAATAATTTTTATGTTAGGTGTTCGGGTACTTAGATGATTTATGGGACCATCAGGAATTTTTAGAAATTTATTCCATGTAGGAGACCTCTTGAACTGTTGCTAGCCTAACGGTGGGCATTACCCTAACATATAAATTTTCTTATGTGTGAATATATATATATATATATATATATATATATGCAAATATATATATGTATATATATATATATATATATATATATATTTAAGGAAGGAAAGTATAAGAATTAAATAAGTAACTAATAATATAATAATAATAGTAATAATTCTAAACTACTATTCTGTCACCTTTAGCAAGTTTGCTAAAATCCTAGAAAACTTACTGTGGTCCACCCGCCCTTTAGTATACTATCCGCAGCAAGTTGCAAATGCAACTTAGCAAATTGCTTTAGACCGCCCCTTAGCCCATCAGACCCCTTCGGCCGACCCCTTTGGCCGCTTCATCCTCCCCCCTCTCTCTTCCTATATTATATATATATATATATATATATATATAAATATATATATATATATATATATATATATATATATATATATAGTTATCTCTCAAAAACCCTAACCTAAATTTCCAGACCTACTCTTCCCATCTAGAGCCGTCACCGCAGCCAGAGAGCTCCACTAAGCCATCCAACCATCCCGTCGACGCCGACCTCGCGAACTGCAGTTTTCCACTCGAGGCACCTTCGCTCCGGCGTGATTTCCCGTCGACTCGCTCGACCAAACGCTGTTCCGTTTTTATCGGTATGATCATCCCTTAACCCTTTCCAATATTTGTTTTATAGCCAACCTCGGAAAACGTGTGTCCCTAGGTGAAAAACAGTGCCCAAGTTGGGCGAGCAGACAGAATTCTGGAATCGCAGAATTCCAGAATGACCACCCATATTGCCGAGTTCGCATCTCCCACCACAGAGATCCAAATTCGGTGATTCTTTTTGATACCTGTAGAATTCCTGACCTAGTTTATTTTCTGTAAAATAATCCTATGCTATTAGTCGTTGTGGACATAATTATATTCGTCACAAAACTGCACGCACCCACTTTTTTCGGTTTTCCAAAAGATGGAAAACGGAGCGCGCCCCGCCAAACGGGATCGCCCCGCCGTGTGCCAAGTGTACCGAATGGTGCACGCAGCGTAACCGGACACGTAAAAATTCGTGGGGACTGATTCGGACGCGTGTGCGCGCCGGAATCAGACCGTATCCGCAGACACACACCGTATCGCAACTTTTGTGGAACTCGTACGTATTTTGTGTACGCTTGTCAGATTGCGACGAAACTTGCGCCGCTGGACTCGTGGTAACGCGCTGGTCCTGTGACCCAATTTTCACGTAATTCTGAGATGGTTGACCAAATTGCCAATTGGCGGGCCCCATAGTTGACTTTTTGGACAAAATTGAGTTCGGTCCATCGGAATCCATATTTGGACATACCGTTGGGTTCGTATTGATATCTAAAGTTGTTGACCTATAGTTTGTCCCATTTAGAGGCTGTTACCCTCGGCACACTTTTCGGTGCAAAGTGAGCCACACGTGGACCCCACTTTTGTCCAAAATTACCGTTTTGCCCCTGTGTCCAAATTGGACGAAAGAGATATGCTTTTTAGCTATTTTGCTTATTCTGGGAATGTTGGTGATGTTTATTTCAGCATCCGGATATATTTGTTCTGTGGCCATAGCTTTTGATCCTGTGCGTTGACATCTGGACAGTACACCTTGCAGCTTTCTTACCAGGCAAGATACCTTGCCAAATTGTTTACAGTACTTTGCATGCTATTTATATTTCTGTCTATTTATTTCATTTCTGTATAGTTCTTGCATGTGTAGTTTCCTTTCAGTCGTTACTATATATTAGATATGTTGACACACACTTGACACTTAGTATCATAGAGGACAATTATTAGGCGTATGGGCTTTTAACCACTCTGGTAAACCGTAGTATATAGCTAGCACTACGGGCGTGTGTCGCGCTGGTTGCTACCCTCGCGGTATGTCGATTTCTGGAGTCTCGCTGGTCGCTACCCCCGCGGTATATCGATTTCTGATGTCCATTGACGTGTGTGTGAGTTGTGAGGTAGATCGAGTAGCCTACCCTTGCCCATACGTCAAAAAGTTGTCCTCATTTGTATTCATATAGATTGTCTGGTACAGCATACTTATTTATTTTCAAATTATATGCATGTTTACTGTATTCAAATTGGCATGTGTTTTGTGTATCTTATTACGTTCCTCTGAGGACCTGGTCCCCTGCCAGGTGTATCTGCTCTTGAGTATTTGCAGGAGTACGGGCCTAGACCTGACGCATTCTTTTCTGTCGAGGAGGTCTTACCTTCTGAGCATCGTTGATTATCTAGAGATGGATTCTTTTCGCTGATGCACTTCTGTCTTCATATTATTTTATACTGGAGATTTTATACTCCTCTCTCATTTTAGTTTTGGATATAGTCTTTGGTAGTAGATTTGTCTCCACCCGACTATCATTTTAGATATTTTAGACTCCTTATTATAGCTTAGTATTTCTTTTCTATGACTTGTTGTGTGGATGAGATTAGCATATCTGTGACTTGTGACATTATATATACCACATGTGAGTTTATATTCATATTACAGCGTATGTATGGGTATGGTTTCCATATATTGGAGTTGCCATATCCATGCGGCTGGCATGCTTACGTGTTCTAGTCCTACGTATTATTGGGACTGGGGCGTGACATGTTTTTGTGGTGGCCCATGCAGGTCAAGTTAGCCGTTTCGGTTACGTAACTGTACCGAGCGGGCCTGCACCTAGGATTAGAATTTTAGATCTCATCCACACTTGACAATAACTTACCTTCCTTCCAATATGTCCTTCTTAAGTTCTTGCATCCTGCTTGATTCATGTACTCTTCTTAATCCTTCGTCCATCTCTTGCAGAGAGATGAATTTGCATAACGGGCATGCCTCCACCGGGGACAACACGTCTCCAGGGGACGACGACCAATCACTAGGAGTGACCTCAACGACACCTCTTCTTCCCGGACCGGATGGACTGACTAACAATCAAATTCCATCAACTCCTTCCACGATACCTAATGGGACATTTCCAGCTCCACTAGCACCGCAGGATGGCCAGACACAGCTATTCCAATTCTTCCAGATGATAATACAGGAACAAAGGCAGCAGGCAGCCGAGCAGAGGCAGCAAACAGCAGAGCAAAGGCTAGAATTTTTGGCAGCGCTTGAGAGAATGGCTGCACTAGCCCCTGCACCAACCCAGGCACTAGTTTCAGTACCACAAGCTCGGGTTGGTTCAGTCAAGAACTTTGTGCAGATGGGCCCTAAGCCATATAATGGCAATGAGAGTCTAGAGGAGACCACAAACTGGATTGCCAATACTAAGAAGTTGTTAGAGGCATCACAATTACCTTCTGACCTATGGATGATAGGCGTGAGGACTCAGTTAGAAGGCAACGCGCATTACTGGTGGGAATCAATGGAGCGCCAGTTGGGTACGCGTCAGACTTGGGAATAATTCTTGGAGTGCTTTGAGCGGAAGTACTTCCCGGATACTGTAAGGGACGCATTATACGATCAGTTCCTCTATCTAGAGCAAGGGGACAAGACGATTGATGAGTATGACATAGAATTTAGCCGTCTCAGTAAGTATGGCACAGTCTTAATACCTAATGACTTGGGGAAGGCTAAGAGGTTTCACCGCGGGCTGACTCAGGAGCTCCAGCACTACACTAGCTCCCAGTCCCGGATCTCTTATGCCGAGCTATTGACAGAGGCTAGGATCCAGGAGGCCATCAGCAAGGGAAACGGAATTCAACAGAGAATTCACCAAGGACCAGTAAGGATACAACAAGGAGGACCTATTCGACACCCTTTGACACGCCAGCAATCAGATAGTGCTGCACCATATCCAACCAAGGACCCCCGTACTTGTCACTTTTGTGGTAAGGTAGGTCATATTCATAGAGACTGTCATCGTCGATTGGGGCTGTGCATGATATGTGGATCAAGTCACCATCAAACCCGAAGATGCCCTCAGCAGAACCAGAGGTCTATGGCAGTAGAATCAGGAACACCGCATACACCCTTAAGTATAGAAGACCAAAGGGACCCACCACTGCTTCTATAGTCTGCACAAATGGAGGGGACTAGACCCCAGTTAAACAACCAAGGACAAGGCCAAGCACTCATTATGACAAGTATGGGAGAACAGACACAGGAAGCCGTAGATACAGGTACGGCCTTTTAGTTATAAATGTCTTTGCATACTCATAACCCCATTGTGACACAAGATCTTAGATGCACAAATAGATGTAGAATTATATATATGATAGTCTAGCAGTTATGAGGATATATTTCTATTCTATCCAGGTGGCATACACGCGATGCTAATGGATGACATGAGTAGCAGTAGTAGTATTCTTCCCCTATCCTTATCTCGCCCTCTTGGGTGACTCATCTCCTCCTTCTGTATTCATTCCTTATCTCGTGCGTAACTCTTCCTATCATAGTCATATTTTTCGTGCCATTATGAATTATTTGATATCAATCTCACCCCTATTTTGTTAGTTAAATATAAATGTGGTAAGTGATGCTTGATAGCTAAGGATGAGTTTCTAATATATGTATATGTACTATAGCAATATCTGTATTCTTTATCAGTTTAACCCTTATGTAGCACCATGTAGCCTAGTAGAAATTGTTAGATCATTTGAGGCAGATCATACCCCTAATAGTTAGTCAAGACCTTAAGTGTTCCCTAAAACTTAGACTATGCCTAGGAAAGAGTTGAAGGCACTTGTTACGAACTGATGACTATGACAAATCGCTGGCGAGGTAGCGACAGTTGCAGCCAGACGATTATGGTAGAGTAGTCGAATTACTTGCAGCCATACTAGCCAGGTGGCGTGGCAGTGTTAGACAATGATACTTGACGGTTATGGGAAAAGTCATAGTTATGAGATTCCAGACAGGTATCCCAAGATTCTCGACCCAATAAATATAATTGTCTTACAATCTAGACAATAGCTTCAAAGAAGGTGACCACTAGTAGAATTCTTGTAAGTTGGGTAGTGTAGACGAGTTAGAGGATGATAAAATAGTGGATGGACAATAGATGAGAAAGTGTTAGAATGGCAAACCATGAGTTTTAGGAGTCCTACTAGATACCAATGTAGTGTAATAGTTATAGTTATCATTATGAATATGGGTTAGTGTCAATTTCGAGGACAAAATTTTTGTAAGTTGGGTAGAATGTAAAACCCCTATTTCTAAAAACCGTATTTATTTTTTTATTATTAATTAATAATTTAAATATAGTATTTAGTGGCTAAATAGGAGAAATAGATTTTTAATAATTTTTATGTTAGGTGTTCGGGCACTTAGATGATTTATGGGACCATCAGAAATTTTTAGGAATTTATTCCATGTAGGAGACCTCTTGAACTGTTGCTAGCCTAACGGTGGGCATTACCCTAACATATAAATTTTCTTATGTGTGAATATATATATATATATATATATATATATATATATATATATATATATATATATATATATGCAAATATATATATATGTATATATATATATATTTAAGGAAGGAAAGTATAAGAATTAAATAAGTAACTAATAATATAATAATAATAGTAATAATTCTAAACTACTATGCTGTCACCTTTAGCAAGTTTGCTAAAATCCTAGCAAACTTACTGTGGTCCACCCGCCCTTTAGTTAACTATCCGCAGCAAGTTGCAAATGCAACTTAGCAAATTGCTTTAGACCGCCCCTTAGCCCATCAGACCCCTTCGGCCGACCCCTTTGGCCGCTTCATCCTTCCCCCTCTCTCTTCCTATATAATATATATATATATATATATATATATATATATATATATATATATATATATATATATATATATATATATATATAGTTATCTCTCAAAAACCCTAACCTAAATTTTCAGACCTCCTCTTCCCATCTAGAGCCGTCACCGCAGCCAGAGAGCCCCACCAAGCCATCCAACCATCCCGTCGACGCCGACCTCGCGAACTGCAGTTTCCCACTCGAGGCACCTTCGCTCCGGCGTGATTTCCCGTCGACTTGCTCGACCAAACGCTGTTCCATTTTCATCGGTATGATCATCCCTTAACCCTCTCCAATATTTGTTTTATAGCCAACCTCGGAAAACGTGTGCACCTAGGTAAAAAATAGCGTCCAAGTTGGGCGAACAGACAGAATTCTGGAATCGCAGAATTCCAGAATGACCACCCATATTGCCGAGTTCGTATCTCCCACCACAGAGATCCGAATTCGGTGATTCTTTTTGATACCTATAGAATTCCTGACCTAGTTTATTTTCTGTAAAATAACCCTATGCTATTAGTCGTTGTGGACATAATTATATTCGTCACAAAACTGTGCGCACCCACTTTTTCTGGTTTTCCAAAAGATAGAAAATTGAGCGCGCCCCGCCAAACGGGACCGCCCAGCCGTGTGCCAAGTATACCGAATGGTGCACGCAGCGTAACCGGACACGTGAAAATTTGTGAGGACTGATTCGGACGTGTGTGCGTGCCGGAATCAGACCGTACCCGCAGACACACACCGTGTCGCAACTTTTGTGGAATTCGTACGTATTTTGTGCACGCTTGTCAGATTGCGACGAAATTTGTGCCGCTGGACTCGTGGTAACGCACTGGTCCTGTGACCCAATTTTTATGCAATTCTGAGACGGTTGACCAAATCGTCAATTGGCGGGCCCTACAGTTGACTTTTTGGACAAAATTGAGTTCGGCCCATCGGAATCCACATTTGGACATACCGTTGGGTTCGTATTGACATCTAGAGTTGTTTGACCTATAGTTTGTCCCATTTAGAGACTGTTAGTCTTGGCACACTTTTCGGTGCAAAGTGAGCCACACGTAGACCCCACTTTTGTCCAAAATTATCGTTTTGCCCCTGTGTCCAAATTGGACGAAAGGGATGTACTTTTTAGCTATTTTGCTTATTCTGGGAACGTTGGTGATGTTTATTTCAGTATCCGGATACATTTGTTCTGTGGCCATAGCTTTTGATCATGTGCGTTGACATCTGGACAGTACACCTTGCAGCTTTCTTACTAGGCAAGATATCTTGCCAAATTATTTACAGTACTTTGCATGCTATTTATATTTTTGTCTATTTATTTTATTTCTGTATAGTTCTTGCATGTGTAGCTTCCTTTCAGTCGTTACTATATATTAGATATGTTGACACACACTTGACACTTAGTATCATAGAGGACAATTATTAGGCGTATGGGCTTTTAACCACTCTGATAAACCGTAGTATATAGCTCGCACTACGGGCGTGTGTCGCGCTGGTCGCTACCCCCGTGGTATGTCAATTTCTGGAGTCTCGCTGGTCGCTACCCCCGCGGTATGTCGATTTCTGATGTCCATTGACGTGTGTGTGAGTTATGAGGTAGATCGAATAGCCTACCCTTGCCCATACATCGAAAAGTTGTCCTCATTTGCATTCATATAGATTGTCTGGTACAGCGTACTTATTTATTTTCAAATTATATGCATGTTTACTGTATTCAAATTGGCATGTGTTTTGTGTATCTTGTTACGTCCCTCAGAGGACCTGGTCCCCTGCCAGGTGTATCTGCTCTTGAGTATTTACAGGAGTACGGGCCTGGACCTGACGCATTCTTTTCTGTCGAGGAGGTCTTACCTTCTGAGCATCGTTGATTATCTATCGATGGATTCTTTTCGCTGATGCACTTCTGTCTTCATATTATTTTATATTGGAGATTTTATACTCCTCTCTCATTTTAGTTTTGGATATAGTCTTTGGTAGTGGATTTGTCTCCACCCGACTATCATTTTAGATATTTCAGACTCCTTATTCTAGCTTAGTATTTCTTTTCTATGACTTGTTGTGTGGATGAGATTAGCATATCTGTGACTTGTGACATTATATATACCACATGTGAGTTTATATTCATATTACAGCGTACGTATGGGTATGGTTTCCATATTTTGGAGTTGCCATATCCATGCGGCTGGCATGCTTACGTGTTCTAGTCCTACGTATTATTGGGACTGGGGCGTGACATTGGGTGCCGGCTCGCCCGAAACAGTTTCGATATCTCGAGAGGAGGATGAGCCTGTCATTACGACTATGCCTCCTTTGAGTATGCCAGCTACTTCGGCCGTTATCGGTGCTTCTACCTTTGTCGCGCCCTCTACTAAAGCGACGACTGTGACGATACCCTCTGCAGTCGTTCCTGGAAGGGAATTTGCCGATATTGCAACCACTCCTAGCGTCCAATCTGATTTCGCCATGCCGATTGATCAGTATACTAGTATTTTTTACACTACTTTGAAAACGCTGATATCAATGGTGCTGGAGAAGAATTTAGGTTTTGAGGCTCTGAGGAGGTCCTTCCAGTTTGTGGTAGCGTCGATCAGAGATTTCAACGACGCTGGGAGAGTTGATACACTGGAGCAGATAGTTAATGGTTTGGAACAACCCATTAATAATTATTTGTAATTATCCCAGGACAGCATTGATGACCTAATTCAGGCTGAATATGACTCTTTGACTGCGAGGCTTGTCGGGGAGATGGAAACTCTGAGCAAGTCCATCGAGGCTCAGCTGAAAGAGATGAATGAAGAGCATGCCGCATTGGAGTATGTCATTCCCCAGCTGGCCAAGTGCGAAGCCGAATATGAGGAAGAGGCAGCGAGACTCCGCAAATTGAAAGATGAACTCGCTGAGGCAGATGAGAGGGTTCTCGCTTTATCGGCAGTAAGAGATGTGTTGAAGGACCAGCTGGAAGCGTCTCAGCAAAACCTGGAACGTGTGAGTGTCATCCATGCAGGTTTTGTACATGCTCGGTCTGAAATGTCTGCTTTGAACAATGAGGACGCAAGGTTGGAGCGGGTTCGCGCTACAGTTTTGAGCTCCAGGAATGAGAAGATGGCCGCACTGGCGCAGCAGATCCGTGATTTGATTGCTCCTCCCCGATGATGTACTTTCTTGTTTCTCCTGTAATTTCTCGGAGATAATAAAGACACATTTTCTGACTTTGTGGACCCATCACTTTAGAATATGATAGGCTAAGATGAAAGTGGTATCAGAGGTAGCATTAACATGACATACTTTCGTTAAGATTTTTGCTGAATGTAAATCTATTCAGAGGTAATATAAACCTGCTAGAATATAATCCAACTAAATTTGTATAATAAACACTATCAGAGGTAATATGAACATGATAGGCTTATAAATTAGTTAAGGATATCTATTCGGAGGTCACATGAACCTGATAGAATATGATCCAGCTAACCTTTGTATGTAGTATCGTCAGAATAAGATCTTCATCATACTCCATTAAACGAAGGAGATCAAGTATAGTACTTCTTCGGAATTTTGCAGTTGATAGTAGCCAAAAAAAAATTTTTTATGAGACTTGGCTAATCTATAAGCGCCATTTGCAATCATATAAGGGCCCTCCCATTTCTTTATAATTGTTTGTACGAACTTCGAATATTGTACTAGAGATAATATGGACGTAGTACGATACCGTATTTGTTGAGGACATCCCACTGGGGGATTTTTGGTAGACCTATCATTTATTGCGCACGTTAGTGCAAGTAATAGGTTTGAGACATATCCTGACAGAGATAATATAGACACGGTAAAATACGACTTTGTGGGGGTTGGTCATGGACAAACTCTTTCTTCGCTGGGGAAAATAAGGATAGTTCAGAGGTGATATGAACATGAACAATTCGTTTTTCTTTGAGGGCATTCCACAGTAGAAATTTTTTGTGGACCTATTACTTCTTGTGCACGAGAGTGCAAGTAATAAGCTTTAGGACAAGCCCTGCTAGAGGTAATATGGACGTGGCAGTTTTTGTGGACCTAACACCACTGGCGTACTTAGAGTTAAGTACGGGTGCTATGTTGAGATGATAACCGATATCAGAGGTAATATGGATATGATAATTGATTGCCGGACCAGGAAGGTTTGTTCAGAGGTAATATGAACATGATAAACTTTTGAGTTGTAACTCCACTGGGGATGGAGGTATTTATCTGCTCAGAGGTAATATGTACATGGCAGTTTTTGTGGACCTAACACCACTGGCGTACTTAGAGTTAAGTACGGGTGTTAAGTTGAGATGACAACCGATATCAGAGATAATATGGACATGATAATCGATAGCCAAACCATGAGGGTTTGTTCAGAGGTAATATGAACATGACAAACTTTCTGGGGAAGTAAAGAAATGTTTGGACATTAGTTCAGAGGTAATATGGAAGTGAACTCATGTTTGAAAAATTCACTGTGGAGTGATTTTCCTGAGTGAGGATAGTCCTGAAGAATGTACTGGGAAAACTTTAGGGACTAATCATTCGGTATCTTCTTGAGCGAGCAAATTGTCACCTTAAAATAAAATCAATTTACAGTGATCGTCCCCTCGTTTACAGATGCAAAGTGATAACTTTGGCGTCGATCAACTCCTGGATTCTCCTTTTCAGTACATAGCACGCTTTTGTAGGGTGATGAATGTACCGATGAAAGAGACAATAATCTGGGTCATCGACTTTGCCAGTCCTCTCAGGATATCCGATGTTGGGTAGCCAAAGTTTGTGTTCCTTCATCAACATATTGAAGATTTCAATGATGTCATCTTCATTGAAGGAGAAGATACCTTTTGGTCTTCGGGCTTCGATGCCTGAGTTTTACGGTCTTCTGGGAAGATCGTCATCGTTGCATCATCTTCGGACTCAGAGGGAATTCTACCCCTAGCTTTGGATGCTGCCCTATTTTGTCGAGGTAGGATACCCCCAGACCTGTCGTGGCATTTGTCCACAAAAGTTGATTTAGAAGGACCTGCCTCTGGTTGTACAAGATTAGACTCTGAAGGTTTGGAGTTTGCAAGAGATGCAGTATACCCCAACCCAAAACGAGTTTGTTGACAATAAGGATTACCACGCAACGGTGTTCGTCTGCCTTTCCCGTAGTTGAGGTCTTGTTTCAACTTCAAATCATAACCCATGCTTTGTATAATCTTTAAAGCCTGTGGGCTATACCTGTGGATTTGTATTTTGCCACCCTCAGACTCGTAAAATTCTTCTTGTACAATCGGTCTGCTCCGCATGCGACCGAAGACTATTGGATGCTGGTCGTTGCGAGTTGGAGGAACAATAAAGGCAGTATTTTCTTATGGTCTATATGTCATAATGACATTAGATATTGACGCATCTTCCCACATGATCTCCCCATGTTTGATAGTTAGGGGAACTGAATCCTGGTTATGACTCCTGTCTTTGTGTTTCTGGATCAAGAATTCACGCAAGTCAGGAGGATTAACAGAAGAAGAAGAAGAGGAATAAGACTTGTTCCTCTTGTTTATATCAGTTGGAATGCGGAGATTGGGAACCATAACTCTCCCCCTGCCACCCGTATACAGCAGTTCAGCCATGTGAGTAGCACATGATCCCCGAGGAGTGTGTCTATCCGTAAACTGGACCTTCTTTACGCTGAGGGGCTTGACCTGTCGTAGTCTGGAACTCTACTCAGGCTGGCGTAAAACTGAGGAGGTCCTCAATCGGCCATCAACTTCTCGCGTAATCTGGAGAGTGGGCAGATTCTTCTCTTGCTGGCATAAAGGCCGAGAAGTTGAAAAATCTGCCACTTGTTTTTCCTTGCGTAGATTGCAGGGACCATCTGCTTTTCCACGGAGGGCAGATGCATTTTTATGCGCGGAGCGTGTTTGGAATTTCTGAATTGGCGCTGAGGCATTATCAGAAATTTTGTCTGCCACGTCACAGACAGGAGACTAAATTTTATGCGTAGAGTGCGAAACAGACTTCTGGATTAGCACTGAGGCATGACCAGAAGCTTTGTCTGCTACGTCACAGACGGGAGACAGAGTTTTACGTACGGGGCGCCGAGGTTGTGAAGCTACAACCTTGTTGGTCGAAGAAACCAGAGAGTCGGCAGGAATGGTAGGGGATGTTCGGGGCATCCAGACCTTACGCAGTTTCCTGTTGTCTTGGACAGGGAGGGAGTGAGAGCTACCCCCTGCTCGAAGCATATCTTCGTAGGCGGATTGGTCGAACTAGACGACCAAGGTCTTCTTCATTGATCCTACTGATACTGCATCGTGTTGAGCAATTGCTTTCTCATCAGATGAGAAAGATGTCCCCAGCAGAGTCGCCATCTTGTGTTTGATAATAAGCGAAAGAAATGAAACTAGGTTTATACGAAACCTTTTCTTTGGTTTACAAACAAGAAGTACAATTAATCTTATACGAGGATGTCAAGTACAAAATTTAATCTGGGTAAAATATTGCTATAGGAGTCTGATCTGTGGTCGATCACTTTATCCCTTGGACCACACGATGATGAAGAAGTGCTGTAGAAGAAGGAGAAGCTTCAAAGATTGCAAAGGGGAGTGGATGCTTGATGCCAAAATCGTCGATCACTACTCTCTGTCTGTGCTCTTCTCTCTCAAAAATCAATTTCTGACCCTTCGACCCTCGACCTCCATGGAAGGAGGTCTCTATTTATAGGGTTTTATTGACAGTAATCGTCCAGTCGGCGTAGAAGCCAGACAGTGGAGAGTGTGGCACTTTTTACGCGGCGGTTATAATAACTGCCACCCACATATAAATGATCTTCTGAATCCGCGTGTGACGCGTGTCCCATGATGAGGTAATGTGTATAACTGCTGCGAGGATTACGACATGCAATCCACATAGGTAACTGCCCCCTGCGTAGAAAGAGTTGGCGTAGAAGCCGATAACTGTCACCATGACGTAGAAGCCAAGTAGTTGTCAAGTTGGCATAGAAGCCAAGTAGGCGTAAAAGCCTGATGCTGCATGGATAGGTAGCTAGCGTAAAAGATAGCCGATCCTCCTCCCTTGGCTGAGGTCTTGAGCGTATTCTGGACCAAATAGCCTTATCACGCACCCATTCAAATATAGCCTGAGTTGGCGTATTCTGAGAGAATAGCATAAGACGTACTCCTTATAGCTGAAAATAGCCTTGTGGCGTATTTCAAGGAGATAGCGTACAACGTGCTCCTATAGCTGAAAATAGCCTGATGGCGTAATATGCAGAGGTGATGATGTGGACGTATTAGTCATAATTATGGCTCATCCAGTCTTTGAAAATAGAACCAAATCTCGTGCATTAAATGCAGAGATCTGCTCCTATCATGCGCATTGACTGCCGAGACGTGCCTCGAGCTCTGTACGAAGAGCAGCTTTTGACGTGGAGGTTCGTTTTGTCTTTTACTGAGCGTAAAAGCTCACATCTGCCTGTGTAAAACTAGGTAGCGTATTTCCTTGAATGCGTAAAAGCAATTTATATCAAGAAAATGTCACTAAACGACGGTCTTGGTCTCTGTGCCGAATCATCATTACAGCCGTCATCTGGATAGTTGTGCAGTACTCTTTGTCAGGAGTTAGGTTCACTGCATGATCTGACAGGTTCATTCGAGGAATATAAAGATTTTCTCGTACAACTTCCCACTGCATTAGAAGTGAGTAGGTTTTACGCCAAAGTGGCGATGTAACAACCTTTTTACACCGAAGCAGCCTGGAAAATACTGTATTACGTGGGTTGTCCTAGAGCTATATTTTACGTTGTACTAGCGATGAAGCTCTGTTGTATGCCGATGGCTCTGAAGTCATGTCTTACGCTACACAGTACTGAAACTCTGCTTTACGCGGGTTTTATGCATACTGCGTATAATTCTGCAGCGTATTTTTTATGCTTCTACACCTGTTTCCCCTTTTCGTCGTTGCTGCTATTGCCGCTATTGTTGTTATTGTTATTGTTGGGACGCTTGCCCTTTTTCTCAGTAGTAGGGATATGGATCCCCAAGTGCCGAGCATTCTTTAGCTTATTCTCAGTGTTGACGACACTTTTGATGAACGTCGTCTAGTCCTTGAACTGGCTCTTGTCTATCCAGAGGTTGACTGCCGGAAGCATGTTCTTCCGGAATATCTCTATGAGTGTGGCCTCGGGATTTCCATGAGGGAATTTTAGCATGGCCTCTCGGATCCACTCGATGTAGTTTCTCGTTAGTTCCTTCTCTCCTTGGATGACGTCCATCAGAGAAGACATCGTCATATCATTTTCTGCTTCATATAATCTGTTAAGGAACAGACACATGAGGCCATCGAATGATAAGATACAGTTATCTTCGAGACTGCAGAACCAATCGAAAGCTACCCCCGCCAATGATCCAACGAAGAGCTTGATAAAGATAGCATCATTGCGGTGTAAGTGTCCCGTGGTGATCTCTAAGTAGCTCATAAAGCGACGAGGAGAGGACTTTCTATCAAACATGTTGATGTTGAAGGGCTTGTAGTTGGGCGGATACGGTACATTCCTCCACTCTATCGGGTATGGTTGCCGCACCCCGAGATCACGGAATGAGTCCCAATTTCTCATTGAGTCTAGGTGAGCCCGAAGTTCTCGGACCTCCCTCCTTGCTTTCTTAGCTTCATCTTCTGCCGAAGGCGCAGACGAGCCAGGTAGGAGGGGATCACCGCTTACGGGAGAAACGGTCGTGGTTGAATCCCCGTTGGTCCCGAGGTCCTAGTTTGCTTGTCAGGAGGCTCTTGCTGGCTGGAAGGCCATATTTGCCTTGATCTCCAGCATTGTTTGGGTCAAGGCTTGCATTAATGACTCATTGTGTGCATCATGGCTTCGAACATCTCGAGGCACTGTCGGTCATTGGGTCTTTCATGGTCGTCTCCGGCCATGTACACCGTCCTCACACGGGGAGAAATGGAGGGGACAGTGGATGTCGTGCTCCCTGTTTTATACCCTTATAGCGAGTAGTCTTCAAGGAGGGTGGGTGCCATTGTGTCTTCCTGGGATTATGAGGGGATACTACCCCCAGTGCAGAAGATTGTGTCATCTTGGTGGAATTAGCTACCCTTCGGGATCTCGGAGTCCGATCCTTGAGAATCGTTGTCTCCTTGGAATACTGGGTTGTTGCGTACGCCCAGGGGAACACTAACCCCATCTTGGGCCACCCCCAGATGTTCTGAGAAAGAACTACCCTCAAGGGCTGACAGCTTCTTCCTTGAGTGGTGCCTTGGAAGACGCCTTTCGCTGGTGCCGTTGTCTGCCCTCCGGGTAATCGCCTTCGCGATGCTGTGCTAGAAAGTGTCGGATTGGAGGTGTTTGACTGCTTTATTCCCTTGGCGGCGAAAAGATTTCCAGTTGAGTAGCATGAGACGAAGGGTATCTCCCTCTCCTCTGATACTTGTACCTGATCTCTGGGTTGTTGCCGGGTAGGTGCTTTCCGGTGCAGTCGCTGGAAGGCCGACTGCCTGTCTGTTAGTACTATTGCTTTATTGTAATAGCAGTTGATAATGATGTTGGCGCAGCTGTACCTCAGAGAGGGTATGTCACATGCTATATTTGTTTCCCTTGCTTTGCGTTTGTGAGTAATCATAACACGCAAATCATGCGAAGGGTATTTTACCTTTGCATCCTCTTTGCGAGTCCGGATATCCCGGGCAGACGGATGCGCAGGTGCTGTGTTTGCTCCCTGGCCTGGGGTTCATACATGAACTTGTCCCGAGGTACCGGTAGAAGACTTTTGTGTAATGCCCCACAATTGTACGGTGCATTACGCTGAGTCAGATTGAATGAGGCAATAGCTGGTTACATTTTGATTTGTTGGATTTGGGTACGAGTATTAATTTAAGTTGGATTCATATGCAGATCGCTAGCGGAGTTCGATGGAATCAGATGTTCGTTCAGAGCAGTACTGGGATAACAGAATTTGGAGCGATAATGTCGACTTCCTTAGTCCGATCGGTCGGATAATTTGGAGAGCACGACCTACTCGCACGGTCATACCAATTGAGTAGATCTTGCTTTACATTGGACCACGGGTTAAGGGGATTGGCCATATCGGCAAGGCATAATGCTTAACAGAATCAGACTTGGTGAGTGGGCTCTGTCCCTTCTCCTCTAACCCTTCATGCCTAATAATATGGAACACACGTAATGGCTTGAACACTTGGACTGAAACTTGGAAATTACTACACTGTGGCATGCATAGAGTGTATGTCATTTGCTTAGAATCGATTTGTGGCTTGAGTTAGTTTTTGTGTTGGGGCAGTTAGAGCTAGAGTTGGATTTTATTTGGATCAGTTGGAGAAACAGTTGGAATGATACATCTTGGTTGGATCATCGGGCAATTCGGGCGGGCGGGCGGGTGAGCGTGCATCCGTGCACGTGTATCACTTGGACGCTTTGTCATGCAAAGCGTCCAATTGTGGTTCAAAATTGAACAACTGAATCGGCGAGGGCATTGTGCCACTGTTGGGGCATTATGCCACGAGATTGTTCTGAGCAAGGGGTGCTGCACCAATTGGAACACTGTGTCGAGAAATGGTATAGTACCTATGGGGATAACTTGAGATAGTTTCTTGGGCTATAGTTGGAGAATGGTTATGGATAGTTGGTTGGATTAAGGATAGATAGTTTGGTAGGACGAGAATGCTCGATTCTTTTGTCATACCTACTTGGAGTTTCCATCGGTCACGGACAACCTGTTGCTCACAGGGTTTGGTTTTCTCGAACGGGAAGGCTCCGGGTCCCCTGGACCGTTCGGCCATGGAGGAAGCAAATTGGTAACGTGCCTTGGGCGCGGTACCGACGGTTCAATGGGATTCAGGCGGGCTAGCTACTTGCGCTGGATCAAGTAGACCTGCAGTTGGAACAGTCCTTTATGCTTGGCCAGTGACTTCATATAGATAAGAGTTGGTTTGTTTGCTTTGGTTTGGTTTGTTCTTTTCATGTAGGCGGCGGCCACCTTGCCTCGGCAAGAGTGTGCATACATAAGATTTGGATTAATAAGGTTTGGATTGTGGCATCGTTTGAGGATGGATATTAAGGCTTGGATGATGGTTCGATAGATTCACGTGTTTCTTGGGTTTGAGTAGGACGGTTGCATGTTAGTTTCCTTTTAGAGTTGGATATATATCTACTTGTCTATTGGCTTGAGTTGAAGGCTTGCATGTTTAACCTGCTTACAGTTTTCTATAACATGTCATACCGTTGCCATGAAATGAATCTAGGATTCAAGTAGAAAGATCACCATATAACTGTTTGCATTCACTACTCTACTTAATGTCGGTTTAGACGAGTGGGTTATCCCACTCACCAGTACGGCTGTGTACTAACCCATGTTTGTGGGCATTATTTCAGGTACGCAGGTGTAGTGGCGCTGCTTGGATATACGGAACTTAATATATGAACGGTAAGTACCTTTGTGGGCTAGGGAAAGAGCAAGAGTGTTGCACTCACCTTTGTGGCATTATCCTTTGTGGCATTTTATTTGGACCCTATCGAGAGCTTCGCTGCGTATACTCTGATGTGTGCTTGGTACACAATACTTGACTTTCGCTGCAACTTGGTTGTTTTGATGATAACTTTGGTGTTTGACAATATCGCCTTGTGTGAGCACAACTCCAGGCTCGTACGGTATCACGTCCCGATAAAAACGATTGTCATGCGGAAGCGCTGCAACGTGTTGATTCACTTTGTGTTGGGACAATTGAGCTTACAGGAGATTGGGGCATGCCATATTGGTATCAGAGCGCCCAGTTCATTTTCTCGGACTTGGTCCTTTGCTTCATCACAAACTCTAAATAGCTTCCTCGTGTAGTTTAGATCTTGGCTCTACTCGGTGTCGCATTGGATGTTTTATGTAATATGTCTACATATTTTCTGGTTGTGGGTGCATGTTGTTTTTTGTTGCGTTGCTTTCTTTAATTTTCGGTAAATCGCTTAGCATCGTTGGGCGTTGTTACATTTGTGCAGCAAGTTGAGAGGCGTTATTGCGTTGGTTTGGCTTATCGTTTTGGGAGTTTCTGATTGCATCAGTGGATTAGTTGGTTAGCAGACGAGATGGTTATGTGGCATGTTGTGAGTAGAAGCATCGGATGAGAATAAATCGTTGCACGAGTTGCTCGTGTAGCGAATGTATTGGGTAGAAGTTGGATTTTTGGCTGGGTATATTACATAGAGAATTGGCTGATCAGGTTTGAGTTGGCTTGGGGATATCAGGATAGCGTTGTACGAGTTGCTCGTACAACAAATGTAAGGAATAATTGGGTACTAGGTTGGATTACTTGGAAGAGATCGTTGCACGGGTTGCTCGTGTAGCGAAAGTATCGGACGGTTTGAGAAATAGTTGGAAGTATTAAGAATGAAACATGGCACAAGTTGCATAGCAAGATTGACAGAAGAGTTAGATGGTTCATGTGTTAGCTGAGTTTCATGTCAGACTTGAGTTGGGGATGGCAGGATCATGCATAAGGGATGGTTTGAACGGATCTTGGATCAGTACAAGGAATCATGATACGAGTAGTAAATTAATTCAGAGTGGTATATGGTATACCACATAGTGAGTAAAAGCATTTGAATATGTTGGATAAACCTCAAAGAAATTGCCTCAACGGATACGGATAACAGAAATATAAGTTGGTTGGTGCACATCGGATGAGTTAGGAAGAATAAAAAATGGAGCAAGCAAATGATGAGTTGAACAATCGAGAATGGACTTGTACAAATGGAAGTATCGTTGGACTTGGGAGATAGACTAGTTTGGAACAAGCAATAAAAAAGTGTTTAGAATTTGAAGGATTGATACGGACCAAGTATTGGAAACAAGTTAAGATCGATCAAATAGAAAGCTGAATATCAGAGTTTGCTTGCACGATTTGAAAGTTCGGTGGAGCATTCATGAACGCAAAGAGAGAGTTGAGCATAAGGAACAAACAGTTGGGATACGCTTGAACGATCGATAGATGAATCAAAGGATAGCGGTCACAGACTACAAAATTATTGATACAGATTGGAGTTGTTGGTTGAGCAATAAAATACGATTCGGTCTAGAGGGGAAACGTGATAGATTCGTACAGACTTGAAGGATTTTAAATATTGGCGCTCGAGAAGTTTGACTCATGGTTTAGCGAAAGTAAAATTTGGCGAAATGGGGCAACAATGGTAGACGAATTCTTCGAAAGACGTGAACGGACATAAGGCAAGTCTAGTTGATGTTAAGTCAGATTGGAAGGTAACACTTGCAGTACTGAGATGGATTGAGGCAACAAGTAAAGGCAATATGATTTGAGATTTGTGTTAGAACTGATGCACGAGACATTGAGAGTGTGTGGACTAATCGAAACATAGAGAAAATCAAGACGGGCTAAGGAATGGAATGAGAGCAAGGATTGTGGCGGATGGACTTTTGAAGATAGCTAAACGAGAGAGCAACGTTGGAGCAAAATACTGTGCTGCTCGAGCAAATTGGACGTGCACTGTGAAGCATGGCATACAGATAAGAATTGGAGAAAGTCTTTGGTTTCGGGAATCGTTGCAAGTGGTAGTACGAGAAGTCGAACATGGAAATTCGAAAAAAATTGATGGATTCAGGACATAACGATGGATTGATGGAAGACAGTTTTAACGAGCGCAGTTCTCGATTTGTGGCTTGGATAGAGAGTAAGACTCTAGGTGGTTAAGCGGCGTTTGGTTGATAGATTCGTCAGAGGTAGTGCATGAAGTTCTTGGAGTCAGAAGTTTGTTCGGTTGGAATGGTTGGATTATGGCTCAGATTTACAGAGGAGATATAGCATGGTTCATAGTGACTATCCATCATGGTGAATTACAATTATCAAGCGTATCTTCGGAATAACTTACCTTAGCAACTTGACCGCCAAATCAGAGATGAATATTGTAGACCCATAGAATGACCCTTGCGGTGGCGCATTTAGGAAAGCGTCGATGATGGATGTGAGTAGTGTGTGTTAGAGATTGGCTTTAGTGACTGAGTGTTGGATTTGAGAGATCCTTGGGATAGCGTTCAACTGAAGATGCAGCCGGAAGACCGACGCGATGGTGGAAATAGCCTAAGTCAACTGATGAGATTCGGAGTCATAGATTTTTGAAGATAGCATCATCTCTGACTCGTCGTGCCTCGGAAGCGAATAACATTCATATGAATTAACGACTGTGAAACTAGCTTGTGAAGTTAAAGCAGTGGCTCATTCAGATCAAATCATTGCAATACTGGAAGGGACAGATGTGTCTCAGAATCTACAAGATGCATCAGAACTTAGTCTGAGATGCATGCTCGTACAGAAAGCTAAGGTGATATCCTGTGCTTCGAGGCAGTAGAAGCAGTACGAAAAACTATTCCATGCGCAACCTAGGAATTATGGCAAGTGTGTCCACGTTGAAATCGTAGCGACACTATCCCTATGGCGTGGCAGAGAAATCTTCGTGGATCACATGAACCTCAATATAGATGTTCACCCAGTGAGGTATTGAGATTGAGGAAGAGGTGTTGGGCTGAGCTGATCTAAAAGCAAAGTTTGATATTTGGATAAGTCGACTAGCTGGGGTAGTATCAGTTGTGATGATTGTTCGATACAAGAGATAATATTTGGAGATAGTGCATGCAGAACATGGTGCGATTGGAGTCATGCTAGTGTTTTATTAGTTGAGTTTGGATGGTGCTAGTGTGGTTTCAGAAATAGTTGGATGGATTGAGTTGGAACACGAACTAATTTGAGTCAGGTAGAAAGAATCGTCGGTGGGAAATCATCATACTTGAGGATAGCGCTTGTGCGAATATGTTGGAATGAAAGTCAGAATTGGTTCAATTGGAAATAAAGCAAATGAATACCTCGGACATAAAGATACCCTTGTAACTTATCCAAATTCACTAACGCTAAGCTCGGATGAATTGTATGTATTTCAGGGACGCCTTAAATATGTGTATGATCCAAACTAAGCGATATGAGGAATTCATATTGAGCTGCAAGGAGGATGTGGGAAAAATGGAACTTGTGCGAGCATTCAGCGTGAGCGAGATGCTGAGTCTGGATCAAAGGAATGTGAGTTTACATGGAGCACAGTTATGAATTGGGCAAGCGGCATGCAATAAGGAATTGATACTAGTATGGTTTTAGGACGAACCTGAATTCTAAGTGGTAAATTATATAATGCCCCGCAACCGTACGGTGCATTATGCTGAGTCAGATTGAATGAAGCAATAGCTGGTTACATTTTGATTTGTTGGATTTGGGAACGAGTATTAATTTGAGTTGGTTTCATGTGCAGATCTCTAGCGGAGTTCGATGGAATCAGATGTTCATTAAGAGCAGTACTGGGATAACAGGATTTAGAGCGATAATGTTATCCTCCTTAGTCCGATCGGTTGGATGATTTGGAGAGCACGGCTTGCTCGCACGGTCATACCAATTAAGTAGATCGTGCTTTGCATCAGACCACGGGTTCAGGGGATCGGCCGTATCGACAGGGCAGGATGCTTAACGGAATCAGACTTGGTGAGTGGGCTCTGTCCCTTCTCTTCTACTCCTTCATGCCTAATAATATGGAACACGCGTAATGGCTTGAACACTTGGACTGGAACTTAGAAATCACTATACTGTGGCGCGCATAGAGTGTACATCGTTTGCTTGGAATCGATATATGGCTTGAGTTGGTTTTCGCATTGGGGCAGTTGGAGCTAGAGTTGGATTATATTTGGGGCAGTTAGAGAAATAGTTGGAATGATACATCTTGGTTGGAACATCGGGCAATTTGGGCAGGCGAGGGAGCGAGCATCCGTGCACGAGTATCACTTGGGCACTTTATTATGCAAAGTGTATAGTTGTGGTTCAAAATCGGACGATTGCATCGGCGAGGGCATTGTGCCACTGTTGGGGTATTGTGCCACGGAATTGTTCTGAGCGAGGGGTGTTGCACCAATTGGAACACTGTATCGAGAAGCGACATAGTGCCTTGGACTATAGTTGGAGAATGGTTATGGATATTTGGTTGGATTGAGACTAGATATTTTGGTGGGGCGAGAATGCTCAATTCTCTCGTCATACCTACTTGGAGTTTGCATCAGTCATGGACAACCTGTTGCGCACATAGTTTGGTTTCCTTGAATGGGAAGGCTCCAGGACACCGGGACCGTTCGGCCATGGAGGAAGCAAATTGGTAACGTGCCTTGGCCGTGGTGTTGGCAGTTCAATGCAATTCAGGCGGACTAGCTACTCAGCGCTGGATTGAGTAAAACTGCAGTTGGAACAGTCCTTTATGGCTTGGCCAGTGACTTCATATAGATAAGAGTTGGTTTGCTTGCTTTGGTTTGGTTTGTGCTTTTCATGTAGGCGGCGGCCACCTTGCCTCGGCAAGAGTGTGCATATATAAGATTTGGATTAATAAGGTTTGGATTGTGGCATCGTTTGAGGATGGATATTAAGGCTTGGATGATGATTCGATAGATTCACGTGTTGCTTGGGTTTTAGTAGGACGGTTGCATGTTAGTTTCCTTTTAGAGTTGGATATATATCTGCTTATCTATTGGCTTGAGTTGAATGCTTGCATATTTAACCTGCTTACAGTTTTCCATAACATGTTATACCGTTGCCATGAAATGAATCTAGGATTCAAGTAGAAAGATCACCATATAAATGTTTGCATTCACTACTCTACTTAGTGTCAGTTTAGACGAGTGGGTTACCCCGCTCACCAGTACGGCTGTATACTGACCCACGTTTATGGGCATTATTTCAGGTACGAAGGTGTAGTGGCGCTGATTGGATATACGGGACATAATGTATGAACGGTAAGTACCTTTGTGGGCTAGGGAAAGAGCAAGAGTGTTGCACTCACCTTTGTGGCATTACATTGGGACCCTATCGAGAGCTTCGATGCGTATACTCTGATGTGTGCTTGGTACACAATACTTGACTTTCGCTGCAATTTGGTCATTTCGATGATAACTTTGGTGTTTGACAACATCGTCTTATGCGAGCGCAACTCCAGGCTCGTACGACATCACGTCCCGATGAAAATGATTGTCCTGCGGGAGCGCTACAACGTGGTAATTCACGTTACGCGGGGACGATTGAGCTTACGGGAGATTGGGACATAAAATTTTGAGACTGATCCTGTCCATTGGCACCTGTGGGCTGGACGCATGGGTCACACTTATACAACTTTTTGTCAGAGGCTCGCGTAATAACTAGCGATGCCTGTTGGCGGTCAGTCGTATGAGCAGTTGCTTGAGCTTGACGTGCTCGCAATGTCCTGGATTTCTTCAGCTTAGCTACGGCAGGTGCGTAGTATAAAGAATCCAATTTTGGATTTTTATATTCTTAGTGGGTCGCATAGGATCTGCGACTCATGAGACGGTCAAAAATTGAGGTTTTGTTGCTGTTGGGGCCGGATATGGCCTGCCGTCTGCGGTTGTGAGTTTATGTCCATGGGCAGTCTTATGCGGCCTCCCCTTTGGCCGCATAGAAGCTACCTCAGTACCAGGACGTCTGGTTGCTGAGTAGCCTCTGCGTCAACCCGGGATGCCGTAGAGATGTGGACGTTATGGGTGTTCGTCCAACGACCATCATGGGCAACAAAGTGAGAGGCTGGAAGCATATGCTCCTCAGCTGGGTAGGGCACAGCGGCCTTGGCTATCCACGTTGTGTGGGTATTCGAGTGGGAAATACCCTTTTGGTTGGAAGATCTGCCGCATGGATAGTGGCCGCAATGATGTTCAGTCCTTGCGGCTAGAAAAGAGACGGAGAGCGCCTGCTCCGCAGTTGGGTGAGGCACAGAGGCCTTTGCTACCCACGTCATGTGGGTCTTCTTGGACTTTGCTTGCCTCGGAGAAGGACTCCCGCTATCCCCGGAGAGCATATCCCCGAACACTTGCTGGTCGAAGCGGACCACCAGCATCTTTTGTGTTGAGCCAAACTTGGCCGTATCGGACTACGTCACCGACTTCCCAACAGAGGAGAAGAAAGTCCCTAGCAGAGTCACCACCATGTTTGCTATTTTATATCAAAAATGAGAACTGAAAGAGCTGGATTTGATTTAACAAACTAAGAAAGTAAAAAGAAGAGTCATAGGAGACCATATAAGTATAAATTTGTTTTTTGGGGGGTAATGATGGAGGGTTAGGAGTGTAGCAACTCACATTATTTCGTGGATGATCCGATGTGGAAGCTCTTCTCTCTCCCTTGAGTGTAGATTCGCAGATAGACAACCACCCTTTTGCATGGGGGTAGTACTCTGCTATTTATAGTCGTTTAATGGCTGTATAGATTTTGGGCTGCATGGATGTTGGGGGTAGCCACGTGTCTTCTCCTAACAAGAAGGAGTTACAACCGTGCACAAGACCGGGTTTCAGCTGTCATATGGATATTTGTTAGAATTTTATTGTTTGCTGAGTATCTGGGCGGTTCTCAACTGTTGTAGACACGACTTGGTCAAATGGATACATGGCGGCTATTTTGTTGGAGAGGATCACTCAGTTGTTACAGCAAGACTTGGTCGTCATAGAATCTGGGACACGTGGCCAAAGACGCAAGAAACACACAGAGTCTAGAATGCACGGGCCAAAGATGCATAGATCATATGGAGTCTGGTACGCATGGGCCAGAGTCGTATAAGACGCATAGAGTCTGGGACACGTAGGCCAGAGACGCATGGACCGCATGGAGTTTGGGACGCGTGGACTAGAGATGCATGTGTTCTTTTTGTCGTGTTGTCCACGTGAATCTATACCATCCTTGGGACTTCTACCTTTTAGCGTGTTCTCGTCCTTCGAGACGATCAGTAAAAAAAATTTTTGTCAGGATTCTGTGTCAGGCGCCATCTTTGCTGTCAAGACGTCATGTCAGGTCGACCTGTGGCCAATTGTCAGGATACTTGTTTGGACCGCATGGCGTTCTTTTTCTGGGTTGCATGATGTCTGTGTGATCCATCGGTTGAGTTTTTATTTGGGGATGCATGGACATTGGTTGCATTGCTGCATCTTTTCTATGCTTCTATAAGCTTGTACACTTAAAAATACGGACGATACATGCTAGTTTCTAGGGAAATCAGCTCTTGCATGCTAATAAAGAGTGAACCAACCTAGCTAAGGGAATAATCTCATCTTGTATTACTTTCTTAGAATATGGAATATAACCTGCTTCTAGGAAGATAGAAACTTCATATGCGTTTATTATTTCGAAAAGAGTTCTCCCAATACTCCGTAGTATATATCTTCGCACGATTTTAATGTTCACCATAAAGATCATGCCACGAATCGATGCACTTCACATAATTATGGTTCACTTATTTGAGGTAGGAACACTATCAAAATAGTCGTTCTGAGCCAAGTAATGGAAACATAGAAATTCTTCGGGACCATAAGGTCGCCAAGACAGTTTTTCATACCAAAAACTGTATAATAAAAGATTGGAAGAAGTTATAAGAAAGTAATAGAAGTATCAAGTAAATGAACTGAACAATACTATAAGTAAAGAAGAACAAGAATTGCTCAGGATGGCTTATAGGGGGCTCTACGCACTCAACCATCATCGTTCATGGTGGCTTATAGCGGACTAAGGTTGCGTTACCACTATCGTCGTTCAGGGTGGCTTGTGTCGGGCTATTGTAGCTTTAAAACCATCGCCGCATAAGTGCAATACGTGAAAATATAATTGAACAAGAACAAAATAAAAACATGCATGGTCACGGACAACATGTGCACGAGGTACATAGATTCCTCGGACGATCACCGGAGCACCGGGATTATGTCGACCTAGGAGGAATTATGGTATGGTGCGACTGAAATATGGCTAGGGTGATCATACCACGCTTTTAGGGCGACGCAATACCGGTATTTTGGGGCCTCGGTAGTTTACCCTATACTTGGTTACGCGTCTACCAGTAGGGTCCTTTATGGTTATGCCAGTGACAATATCATGTCATAGTAGTCTCAAGTACTATGTGCGAGGGGCCTAGTGCCCAATAACCGTTCAGATACTACAACTGACATGTTCCTATAGATTAAGTCATCTCGCTTAGCGGCAATCCGCGTGCGAGTCATGCATTAAAACAAGTAATCTGAATTTCCTAAATAATCTAAGTATAACACATCTGTTGAATAACCTGAGTATCTCGTTCACCTGAATCAGAAATACGATCATAACACTTGGGTTTGCTATGAGATAATTAGATTTTATTATATATATATTCTTGCTTGGCTAACATGGTTTACCTTGGACAGGGAATGACGAATGGTAAGTTGGTAAGTTATGCATGTTATTCATATCGTATGGCGCACTGAAACACGACTTAGGCTTTTCATCATATGCCATAAAACTAATCATAAGGCAAGATTAGAAAGGCAACTTAATAGATGGTCTACGAAACTAATATAACGTGTTTAGATTTATCGAGCGGGCGAGAAGCCTCTCCACCAGTACATTTAATGTACTGATAACCCACCAGGTTGCTTGCAGGATGTGGGAGAACCTTGTTCGGTGCACAAACCCTCTCTTGTGCTCCAATACGTGAAGTTCGCTCTGGAGCCTTGGAGTGTTGCGTCCGGAGCTGAAGCACATATACAGGACATAATTTATTAGAACATCGCCTATGTTATCATTCCATAATTGTAAGCCGCTTGACACATTTTATTATTTTGAGAGGGAGCTTGAGCAACTTATAATGTTGGCCTAGCGCCGCTTATAACATTATTTCTATATCAATAAAGTGCTTATTTTATTCTATACTTGTGTTTATTCAATGCTTCCGCTCTGATGACCTTGTGAACTAGTTATCAAATGCCTATTCGGACCTAGCATTGCGCCGGCATAACTCAGGCTCGCGCAGCATCATGACCAAGAGAGGATGTTCCGGCTATGCTGGGCCGGGGGCATGACATAATGGTATAAGAGCACGAATTTACGTCCTTGGACTTTGTATCAACTCTCTCAATTTTGAAAGCTCATTCATTGGTTATGTATATACGCTCTCTCTCTCTCTCGTTATCCCTTTAGGATATTCCATACAATGAGTCTAAATATTTTTGAAAGTGCATACGAATGATATGGTCGATTGAACGAGATAATTATATGAAGGCCTTTATGTCGAACTATGTCAGACTTTACGGGAATAGACTCGTGCTAGAATTTATAAGTTATGTACGAACCAGAATAACCTTACCCTGATGCTAGCGAATAAGTGTACGAAACTAGAATATTGTTCAAATGGGATAGCTATGCACGCAGCCCTTGGCTAAGTCATATTGAGTATCACATACCTAGAACCATTGGTACGAGCAAGTTTACAAGAGAGATTTGGTGTCATTCGGATAAGGATAAGTCAGACTTAGAATGGCTATCGATAGAGACGTTATCGTTATATCGCTAAGGTGAATATAGGGAATCGTGCTTGGATTTTAAGGAATGTTTTGAACGGTTATTCTGTCAAAAAGATATAAGTCAAAATATGGTACTTGGATGACTGTCGATGGAGGTGTATAAGATACTAAGATTATCGAGGTGACACTAGGAGATCGTGTATGAGTTTAAGGAACAAACTAGACGGATATGAGAGTGAAAGATGTGAACACGATTGGTAATTTATTTGGATGACTCGATTCCTGTGTGGTGTATGCTATAGTTTAGAAATGAATAAGCGATTTGAGGATATAGGGAGTTCTGAGAATTTTTTAGTAGCTAAAACCCAGAGTGGTGTATGGATAATCTTGGAAATGTTCAAGCGAATCGTGAAAACTTGGTGGATTGTACGTCCAACTTTGAGATTGAATACTCGAGGATGTGATCGAGGTTAGCCTGATTTGAACAATAGCACGAACGAAGGATAGCGCACATGGAAAATTTAGATTTAGTAGGATATTACTCGATAGAATTTAGCTTGAGTATGAATGTTGTGTTTTCAAAATTAAATAAGACTTTATATGATATAATATAGTTGAAAGATGGCCCGGACTGATACAAGTTAGAGAATTTTATGGTTCAATAAATTAAGGTAAATGATAACGGATTAAATATTAAGTTTGGATAAACGATCTTGAATCTAGTTCGAAAGATAACACTCAATATTAGGCCAAGATGAGAACGATTATCTTGTGGGAGCGTTGGCATGGTAATTTTATATCCAGCGGGATAATCGAACTCGCAGGAGATCAGGGTCTAACATGTTCGATGATTATGCAGACGAACTCGATAAAATAGAATATAACGAAGGTGAATAGACTTTGTCTAGGGAATTTAAACTTAGTTGTTTGAGGAATGCTAGAGGTTGACTACGATTTGATCGAACGGTAACATTGAAGTTAGATAATTTGGTTAGGCGAATTATGATCATGATATGAATGGTTATTAGATGAACAAGACTTGATGATTAATATATAACTTGGATGAAGAAAAGTATAACTATAAGGTGTCTTGGTCATTTTGACGATAACCATTATGTTTGACGTTCTTGTCGTGTGCTAGTGCAACTCTAGGCTCATACATGTGTCATGTCCGATCAGTATAATTATTCCGTTGGAGCATTGTCATGGTTATATCACGTCCAGCAGGGATGATCGAACTTGTGAGAGATCGGAGCATGATAATTGAAGGATCATCTTGAATTATGGTTTGACACGATAAGACACGCTCGATGGTTTCACAAACGGATTCGTGAATTGTGTTGGAAGACTTAGAGTTGATGATTTAGATCGAAGATTTAGAATTGAATCATGACTTGGCAGTCTAAACTTAGAAAAGAATGGATAGGTGGACTCAATCAAATATAGTTAGGGAGATAGACTATGAAAATTGCTAGGTTTGACACGTGACGTTGATATATATTGAGGATTCGGTTGAACAAACTTACCATAGGATGGCTTTGCTGAAATAGACTCGGACCATGTACAACGAATGTGTTAATATAGATAGGATAATCATTGTTCGATGTTTAAAAATCTGAGTAAAATAAGCTTGGGTAGAATACCACAGACAAATGAATAATGGTTTGACCATAGAAATTGGGACGAGCATCGTGCAACAAATTTTGCACGATAAAAATCGTGAACGTGAACTATACCTATGACCTTGTGAGCCGACCTAGCAGTTAGAAAAATAATCCTATGACGAGTAAAAGAACTTGTGTGACTGATCTTATAGTAACGCTTGAGTGAATGAAAGAGCTGGGGCAGCAAGACTTAGAGTTAGTACTTGGAACGGTAAATATGCGCTAGAAAGTTGGTGTTTAACACGAACAAAATAGGCGATAAGACTTGGACGCTTGTCGATATATTGGATAGATTGTGCTTGATGGTAGTGCAATATTTGGTTTTGAGTTAGACTTAGATTGGCATAGATTTTGATTGACTTCACTCGAGGTATCATTATGATTCGTAAGATGATAACACTTGAGATTTTTGTGACTTGTCTGACTTCGCTATCGCTAAGTTTGGTTGAAATTCATATGTTTAGGGGATGCCTTGAATGTGCGCACGATCTTGACTCAGTAATATACTGAACTCGAGTGCAAAGACTCTGCTATCTCTAATCTTGGTTGAAATACATGTATTTTGGGGATGCCTAAAATATGTGTACGATCATGACTCAGTGATATGCTAAGCTCAAATTCAATTGCAAGTGAATGTGTTAGATGCGCTTGGATAAGTATAAAGATTTGGGTAAGTTAGCCTCAACCATAGATCTTTGTACACAATAGATCATGCCCTACATTAAGCAATATATGTTCTGCACTAAGGTGCAGAAGAGACCGAGTCAGAGAATACAATATTCTAGTAGATATAATCCGCTAGGATTGAGTGATAGATTTATTAAAAAATAGGCCTAGCATGCATACGACACGGAATGGAAAAAGAGTAGAAAGTTTTGTTTGAACGGGTCTAATGACACAAAGTAATATGCTTAAGTTAGATTCGATAGTATACGATAGAACGGTTTGCACTTAGGAAGTCTCGAGGATGAGACTTTTTCTGAGTGGTATATAATATAGTGACCCGCTCTGCGTCAATGCGGAGAGCCGATTCAAACGACACAAATGTAATGAACATCCCGCCTTGCTCAAGACAACTCGCTTGATGCAAAGGAATCTAGACTTGCCCCTTCAGGAGATCGGACTTACAATTTCAAAGGTGAACTCATAGTATCGCTCGACCGATGAGAATCATCACTAAGGTGGATGGCTATAATGAACCTGTATTTGCTTAGACTGCACACTTAAAAATACGGACGATACATGCTAGTCGCTAGAAAAATTACCTCTTGCATGCTAATAAAGAGTGAATCAACCTAACTAAGGGAATAACCTCATCTTGTATTACTTGCTTAGATCAAGGAATATAATCTACTGCTAGAAAGATAGAAACTTCATATGCGTTTTATTATTTCGAATATAGTTCTTCCAATGCGTCGTAGAATATGTCTTCTTACGGTTTGAATATTTTCCATAAAACTCATGCCACGAATCGATGCACTTCACATAATTATGGTTCACTCATTTGAGGCAGGAAGACTATAAAAATAGTCGTTCCGAACAAAGTAATAGAAATATGGAAAGTCTTCGATGTAGTGCCCCACTTCACGTTGGCACTATGTACAAGATATATCGCTTTGTTGGCTCGAGCGGGAGCCTTCTCAAAGAGTTCCCCGATCGAAAAATGAGACGATTGATCTGGTTGAGTGGACAAAACTTCATTCTCTGATTCTTGCATGCCTTAATAATGAATATGAGTTTTATAATGCTTGTGCTAATTAGATAATGTTGCATAGGAATAATAGAACGAGAACCTGTATTCTTAACTAGAGAACTTGTATGCTTTTCTAAAAGAGATAGAACCATTTCTATGCTAAGTCAGGATATAAATATTACATGCTAAGTTATACGGTCACCGCTATTGAACGAACCCTTGCCATGCTAAGTAAAAGAATAGAATATTGCATGCTAGGTCACACTAACACAGCTATCGAACGAACTATCGCCATGCTAGTGAGAAGAGTAAAAGATTTGCTTGAACTTGTGAATCCATTATTTGCTAAGTAAGAGTAGAATAATATTCTTTAGTTAAAGAGATAGAAGAACGGTGCTATATCTGTTTTAATAGAGATTGTTTGAATGTTTTATCGCTTTAAAAGATAGAACTGTTTGAAATGCTTGAACTTAAATAAGAGATGATATAGTCCAGTACTCGATGGTTATGACTCTGGTACATCGATAGTTACGTGTCCCATACATCGATGGTTATGTGCCCCGTACATCAATATGGAAGAGTTTGCTTGATTATTACTTGATTGAATTATTTGTTATCTGATAGAAGTGCATTCATACATCGGTATGGACAAACTTTTGCATGAGGACCTACCCTCTCAATCGGTTCCTGGGGCACTAGAAATTATTCGGCCTAAGAGAGGACATGATACCCTGTTCGTGGTTAAGGAAGGGTGTCAATCTATTAGTGAGATAGACTTGAACATCCAAACTGTTAATCATGGGTTTCCATGGGCCATCATATAGTTAGGGCACATGCTATGTTAGCCTTCTTGCATACCTAACTATTTAATGCAGGAATGAACAAAAAATAGAACCTTACTCATATGTTTATGTAAATTGTTGCTAACTTATATGTCCGTTGAAGGGAAATCGTTTGGCGAAGGATAAGAATCACTGAATAAGTGATGTACTCATTATCCAATTTTGCTTGCTATCTTATATTGCTTATAGACTTGTATGTTTAACATGAATATGCTGCTTCCCTCTTACATAAGATGAATAGTCCACTAGATCACTGTTATTGTTCCTAAGAGTTAATGAATTGGCTCACGATACATGCTACACACTGCACGATAGAACAATGTCCCTATAGCAAGCTTGAATGTATTGAATGTGCAAACCATTTTCAAAGATATGTTTTCGAATAAAGTAATCGGACTCTTATCATGTACTACGTGAAATAAACCTAGGTAAAAGTTGCAAGATCACTAGTAATGTAATATTTACCACATGATTACTTAGTATTGATTTTAGAGAGTGTTACTTCTGTTCGTTGATTTTATACTCACCAATACTTCCCCAATGTGCTGACCCCCACCAGTTGCTTGTTCGTAGGTACTTGATCGTCTGAAGAAGCGATAGCATATCCTCATCCTCAGGAGCCAAAAATTTGTAGTCGATGCCTTGAGGCGTATGGAGACTTTTGGAGATACTTTTGTATACAGGGATGTAATATATGAAACATTGTCACTGTAATCGAGAGAAACAGAGCTTGAGTGAATTATAATCTCAGCCAAGCGCAGCTTGTAACACTTATTGAATATCAATAAAGAGCTTGTTTTCTTTTGCCATCGTGTTCTGTACTTTTTTGCAATATTGTGCCACTGCTTCTTACTCTGAATAGCTTATTTTGTCCTTATTCAGGCCTTGGCCTTGTGCAAGCGCAACTTAGGCTTGCACGGCTTCATGCCTATGCGAGGACGAATGGTTTTGTAAGGCGCTAAGCGAGTATGATTGGCCCATTACGGGAATCGGGGTGTGACACAATGGTATCAGAGCAACTCGATCCTTTGGTCATTCTGTTGCTTCGCTTCAACTCAAGATATTTCCTTGCCCCTTGATATCATTGCCGCAATGAGCATTCCATACAATGAATCCGTAAATATTCTCAAAGATGCCGGCAAAATTTTTTTTGGATTATTGTATTGCTTGATAGATATGATTTCTGATTGCTAGAGTTTTATTGAGTTCTGATTGCTAGAGTTTTCGATTGAGGATGGCGAGGGATGAGGACTATCGCTGCTCTGGATATCGAAAGTTTTTTCTTGAGTTTCGAGGACAAAACTTTTCTTGGTGGGTAAGTATGTAGTATCCATCTCCACGTCGGCACTATGTACAAGAGATATTGCTTTGCTGGCTCAAGCGGGAGCCTTCTCAAAGAGTTATCCGATCGTAACACAAGACGATTGATCTGGGTGAGTGGGCAGGACTTCATTCTTTGATTCTTGTATGCCTTAATAATGAATCTGAGTTTTATAATACTTATGCTAATTAGATAATGTTGCATGGGAATGATATAACGATAACCTGTATGCTTAACTAGAGAACTTGTATGCTTGTCTAAAAAAGATAGAACTATTGCCATGCTAAGTCAAGATAAAAATATTGTATGCTAAGTTACACGGTCACCACTATCGAATGAACCCTTATCATGATAAGTAAGAGAATAGAATGTTGAATGCTAGGTCACACTGACACATTTATCGAACGATCTATCGACATGCTAATAAGAAGAGTAAAAGATTTGCTTGAACTTATGAATCCATTATTTGCTAAGTAAGAGTAGAATAGTATGCTTTAGTTAAAGAGATAGGAGAATGGTGCCATATTTGTTTTAATAGATATTTCTTGAATGTTTTCCTTATCGATTTAAAAGATAGAACTGTTTGAAATGCTTGAACTGAAACAAGAGATGATACAGGCGATTACTCGATGGTTACGACTCTGGTAGATCGATGGTTATATGCCTTGTATATCGATGGTTATGTGCCACGTACATCAAGTACTGGGCTAAGTAAGAAGAAGAGAATTGATGGTTACATGTCATGTACATCAATATAAAAGAGTTAATATAAAAGAGTTTGCTTGATTATTGCCTGCTTGAATTGTTTGTTATCTGATAGAAGTGCATTCATACATCGGTATAGACAAACTTGTGCACGATGACGTACCCTCTCGATCGGTTTCTACGGCACTGGAAATCGTTCGGCCAAGGAGGGGACATGACACCCTGTTCATGGTTAAGGAAGGGTGTCTGTCTATTGGAAATGGGCTTGAATGTTCTAACTGCTAATCATGGGTTTTCATGGGCCATCATATAATTAGGGTGCATGCTAGATTAGCCTTATTGCATACCTAACTATTTGATACAGGGACGAACAGGGAATAGAACCTTACTCATATATTTATGTAAATTGCTTCTAATTTGTATGTCTGTTGCAGGGATAACCGTTCGGTGAAAGGTAAGAATTACTGAATAAGTGATATACTCATTATCAAATTTTGCTTGTTATCATGTATTGCTCCTAGAGTTGCATGTTTAACAAGAATATGCTAATGCCCTCTTGCATAAGATGAATAGTCTATTAGATCATTGTTATTGTTCCTAAGAGTTAATGAATTGGGTCACGATATATGATGCACATTGTACAATAGAACATTGTCCCTATAGCATGCTTGAATGTATTGAATGTGCAAACCATTTTCAAAGATATATTTTCAAAAAAAGTAATCTGACTCTAATCTTGTACTACATAAAATGAACCTAGGTAAAAGTAGTAAGATAACTAGTAATGTAATATTTTACCACATGATTACTTAGTATTGGTTTAAGAGAGTGTTGCTTATGTTTATTGCTTTTATACTCACCAGTACTTTCTACAAAGTGATGACCCCTCACCAGTTGCTTGTTCGCAGGTACTTTATCGTCCAAAGAAGCGATAACATATCCTTATCCTTAGGATCCAAAAATCTGGAGTCGATACCTTGAGTCGTATCGAGATATTTTAAGATGCTTTTGTATACAGGGATGTAATGTATGAAATGATGTCATTGTAATCAAGAGAAAGAGAAATTGAGCGAATTGTAATCTTGGCCAAGCGTCGGTTGTAACACTTCTTGAATATCAATAAAGAGCTTATTTTCTTATGCCATTGTGTTATGTAGTTTTCTGCAATATTGTATTGCTGCTTCTTACTCTGAATAGCTTATTTTGTCCTTGTTCAAGCCTTGGCATTGTGCAAGCGTAACTCAGGCTTGTACGGCTTTACGCCCATGCGAGGACGATCGGTTCTGCAAGGCGCTAAGCAAGGACGATCGGCCCTTTGCTGGAATCAGAACGTGACATTCGGGACCATAAGGTCGCCAATATGGTTTTCTGTACGGGGAATTGCATAATAAAAGATTGGAAGAAGTGATAAGAAAGTAATAGAAGTATCAAGTAAATAAACTGAACAACACTAATAAGTAAAGAAGAACAAGAATCGCTGGGGATGGCTTGTAGCGGGCTCGCGCCGCACATACAACCATAATCGTTCGGGTGCCTCATAGCAGACTCAGGTCACGTTACCACCATCAAAACGTGTCGGGCTCGTGCTGCAATACCGATATCGTCGCTTAAGTGTAAGAAATAAAAAGATAAGTGAACAAGAACAAGACAAGAAGATGCATGGTCATGGACAACTCGTGTACGAGGTATTTGGATACCTTGGACGGTCACCGGGTCACCGAGATCGTGTCGGCCTGGGAGGAATCATGGTATGGCACGATCAAAACGTGGCTAGGGTGTTCATACCACGCTTTTAGGGTGACGCAATGACGGTATTTTGGGGCCTCGGTAGTTCACCCTACACTTGGTTACCCGTCTACCCGTAGGGTCCTTTATGGGTATGCCAGTGACTGTTTCATGTCATAGTAGTCTCAAGTACTGTGCACGGGAGATCTAGCGCCCAATAACCATTCGGAGACTATAACTGACATGTTCATATAGATTAAGTCATCTCCCTTAGCGGCAATCTGCGTGCGAGTCATGCATTGAAACAAGTAATCTGAATTTCCTGAATAATTTGAGTATAATACATCTGATGAATAACCTGAGTAACTCGTTCACCTGAATCAGAAACATGCTCGTAACACTTGGGTTTGCTCTATGATTATTGGATTTTATTATATATATATATATATATATATATATATATATATATATATATATATATATATATATATATTCGTGCTTGGATAACATGGCTTACCTTGGACAGGAAAGGACGAATGACAAGTTGGTAAGTTGTGCATGTTATTCATATCGCATGACGCACTACAACACGAGTTAGGCTTTTCATCATATGCCATAAAATTGATCCTAAGGAAAGATTAGAAAAATAACTTAATAGATGGTGCACGGAACTAATATAACATATTTGGATTGGTCGAGTGGGCGAGAAGCCTCCCCACCAGTGCATTCAATATACTGATAATCTACCAGGTTTTTTGTAGGGTGCGGGAAAACCTTGTTCGGTGCAAAAATTGCCTCGTGCGTGCCAAGCCGTGGAGTTCGCTCTGGAGACTTGGAGTGTTGCGTCCGGAGATGTAGCGCATATACATGACATAATGTATTGGAATATCGCCTATTTTATCATTCCACAGTTGTAAGCCGCTTGGCACATTTTATTATTTCGAGAGAGAGAGAGATCTTGAACAACTTATAATCTCGGCCTAGCGCCACTTATAACATTATTTCTATATCAATAAAGTGCTTATTTTATTCCATACTTGTGTTTGTTCAATGCTTCCGCTTTGATGTCCTCGTGAACTAGTTATCAATTGCCTTTTAGACCTGGCCTTGTGCGGGTGCAACTCAGTCTCGCGCGGCATCACCCCCAAGTAAGGACGTTCTGGCCCTGCTGGGCCGAGGGTGTGACATGTCGAGGCCCTCGGTATATGCGAACCAGTGGAGCACATCCTAAAAAAAGTCAGAGTCGAACCCTACACTGTCAATTGGTTACGACAAGGCGACAACCTGGACAAATCTTCCTGCGTTATTGCCACAAGAACTTCCCATAAAACGAAGGCAACGTTATCAACGGGTGAGGATACCAATAGTTGGTGGTATCTGTACAAGATAGCACCTGCGAGTGAATCATGTATCTCACTAGAATTCGAAACATTAGATGAAACTACAGTTGGGGGTAAATATTCTCCCGGGGATGACCTGCCAAAGTAAGGTTACCAATTCTCTGGGAGTAGATGATCTCGCGCCACTTGGTAACTAGCCATAAGCTGAAATATCTCTGGGGGTGGGGGCGCCACGGGGCATGTGCATCAATGACAAGATATCGAGAAAATGTCTCATTCATCCCGCAGCCAGCTAAAGTTTTACACCAGGCTAATCTAGATCTGCGAGAGCATCTCAATCGAAGGAGAAAGGTCATTCATGATCCTAAGGCATCGCGTCCCCGCTTGACTTGTTGCCATCTTAATTTAATCAAGTCCCATTGCTCCAACCATTGTGCAATGTTCGTACAACCTTCTGCCTTTGACAGGCTATAAGCGATCTCACCACCGACTAGAAGGAGGCCACAACAAACTACCAACAAAAAACCGTCGTACGCTTCTGTCAACATGGTGGGGCATAAGTCTAGTCGAAAGAAACTTAGAAGGTCAGAAAGTGGCTAACCAACCTCCAAAGTTGGTCGTAAATCCAGTAGTCAGATGATGAGTATAAGATATCAGTCCAATTCGGTTCCGTCCAGGGTGTCTACCTATTTTAAAACCTATGACACACATTGAATTATCTATGAACATGAATCCTTACATATAGTACTGTCATGACCCACGTCTGCGTTATTAGGTACGAGTCTTGGTCATGCCCGGCCTACGTTGTCGTTGACAGAGTTAGTCAGCTGTCTAGACCTTTATGAATCATCCAATGATAGATCAATTACTCATTACAGCTATCTAGAAGTGTTTTTCGTCATGAACAATCACCATAATCCACTATTTCTTTTACTACATGCCTTCACAAATAATGTTCGAAAACAAATCCGGTAAAACTAAAGACAACATCATATGTACAGTCATCCATAGATACAACCATCCAAAATAAATAATACATCTGTACATTTGAATAAAGTCTATTCTAAGTCTTCTGGTTTCCTCCAAGTCAACAACACCTTCCACATTTATCCAGTTAGAAAAGGAGCAAAGTAACATACATCTCACAGTGCTATACATTATGATGCAAGAAAATAATATAGTACATAATAGATGAAATGACAAGTAAACATGAAAAGAAGAGTACATGACTATATGCTCTAGCTATGTATGGAACATGCACATGGAACACTATCAAGCATGTTGGGGCTAGATCGGGAATCAGGTATATCACGAATGATATACTATCAGTCACGCACGTATGTAAGTGGACATCAGGCACGTCTAGTGACGGTGCTATCATTCACGTATTTGTCCAAGGCTACGAAAACCACATGCCCTTCTAGTGTCCTCTCTCCCAACACGACAAGACACAACAAGACCCGTAAACATGTGCAAAATAATAAACATGTATGAAATATCGCATAGAAAAATAAGATAGCATATACTTGCCTCTGGTCCAATTTTGCTAAAGTAGCTCCTAGTCCAGCCCTATTCACAATACAACATTTGTTATAAGGGATTCCTATAATTTAAGTCCTATTTGTTTTTTAACTAAAAATCCGCTTCTTGATTTTATATCACTAGACCATTACAAAATAGTATAATACAATTACAAGGTCCAAATGTTAAGTCCAACCTACTAACAACTTTAATTATTTCTATTTGGGATCTTTCTTCCGTTAAGTATTCCTCAACCCAACCAATGAATCTGGTCCCTAAAACCAAACTAATGTCTACTAAAAAAGTTAATATATCAAAGTGAAGACTGGCCCATTGTTTATCTAATCTGTACTCGCAAACTTTCAATTAAAAACCTTATCCATACATAAGCATGGCCAACTCTTATATGGTTTATTTATTGAATAAGAAAACAAGAGACCGAAGGGAGAGAAAAGGTGGAAAGAATGGAATGGTTCGTATTTCTCTCAAGATGTGTATTGAGCCGGACTTGTCCGGCCAGCGGTCTGATTTGAACAATTTTGACCGGGTTCGGGTCGGTCCGGGTCCAACCCGGTGGAGAGAGCGGTTCTGGCCCGGTCGGCTTGGCACTTGACCCAATCCTGACTGTGACCCGGTCTGTGGTGGACCGGTTCACGGTCGGACCGGACCGGGCCAATATTTTTTTATTTATTTATATATAATCTATATGATATAAATTATATGTTAATAAATTCAAGTTAAAATTTATAGATTTTTTGTTACTAAGTTAATTTTATATAATTTAAAATTTATAAGTTATTTGTTATAAAAAAATTTGGTATAATTTATGTAAAAATTTATATAAACATTAAGTAAGAAAATTTTATTTGATTTCTTAAAGATTATATGCGTAGCTTCCTTGTAAAAATTTATAAGTTGATTTCTTTTTTTGAATTCAAGATGTATAATTTATATAAACATTAAGTAAGAAAATTTTATTTGATTTCTTTATGTCAATATTTATATAACTTTAAGTATAAATTAAAATCTAAATATTTATAAATTGAATTTGTTTTTAAAATTTTATAACATTTTTTATAAGTATAAATCTTTATAAGTATAAATCTGTATATAAATTTTTTAAATAAATATTTAAGTATAAATCTTCATAATTTTTTAAAATATTTATAAGTATAAATCTTTATAATCTTCATAAATAAATCTTTATAAGTATAAATATTTGTGTCTTAGCTTCTCAGGCTCTCTTCAAAATTTATTTGTAATAGTGCAAATAAAGTTTGTAGGGATACTGAAAGCTAAGACTCAAACATAAGTTGCAATTAGATTTAAATATACCTATAACTTATGTAACAATAATAAAATATATTACTACCAGAATATGTCAAATTAGCGACGTCTAGAAACGTCGCTAAATGGCCTAAAAACGTCGCAACGTAATTTGCGACAATTCAATAAAGTCGCGTTTAAGCTAGTCGCTGACAGAAAAAATATTGCAAAATGTCGCAATAGCGACATTTTCTAGCGACATATTTGGGTCGCTAATATTTTTAATATTAGCGACGTTTAGCGACTCAACATCGCTAAATTAGCAACGTGTTTTGTGTCATTAAATGTCGCTAAATTTTTTCTATTTAGCGACGTTTTGTAACACATTTAGCGATATTTTATTAACCTAGCAAATACTACCATGTCAGTAATTTAGCGACATTCAGCGACGTATTTAGTGACTTATTTAGCGAAATAATTAGCGACGTAATCAGCGACGAATTTAGCGACGAATTTAGCGACAAATTTAGTGACGTATATAAACATCGCTAAATTTTAAGAGAAAAAAAATAAAAATAGAATATAAAATGGTTTCCAAACCAATCTTCCTACAGTTTATGAATTCATAATTTATATAAATAGATCCGGAGCAACCCTCCGTTGAATTCGCTGGGTTCGCCGACCCCTTCGGTGGAACACTCAACACCGGTAAATTAACATACACTTAATATGAATAATATAGCAAAATTTGAAGAAAACAAAGCATTGGGATTATAAACTGAGTCTGGAGAAAATCTCGTCGTAAAGAATACAATAAATATCCACACAACTGAGTGCAAGAAATAAAGTCTGAAAGCCTCAAAAATAAAGAATATTCATAAATGACAAAATATCAAAGGTCAAAACACATACAATCAGTAAACTATCCTAACTAGGACTACTGCGGATCTGCAGGAGGATGACCACCATCGCGCATCAGGGATAAAAACAAATCATACTGCTCCCGTAAAATCAACACCGATGTCGATGGAGAAGGTAGTGACGTTGGTGGAGTCTGTGTCGATGAAGGCACACCAGGAGGACGTATCTGCTCCAACGCTGCTAGTCGATGGTTGTATGAATCCATGGTAGATAACAGCCTCGTACTGCTATAGTATCTAATCCACTCTCTCCTTTCTGACTCCCGTTGTCGGCTCAGGAATTTGATTCTTTTCTGGTTACTGCATGGCATCTATGTCCTCATTGTAAATAAAAAGATAGTTTCTATCTAAGTGGCCAAGGAATCAAAGTTTAGCTATGTCTAGTTGAAAATAGATATCTAATCGAAACCATTGAATCCTGCGTCATCGTCAGCCTCTCGCCCATGGACAGTCATGATGCCTGCAGCTCCGTCATGCTGCGCTCTGTCGACTCTCTAAGATCAGTTGTCATATCCCTGAGCTCTATAATGCTGCGCTCGAGCATATCAAATCGTGTGATGAGAGTCACATCGTCCGCCTGTGACTGGGATATGGACTGCTCCTCCATCCTTCGTAGTAACTCGTCACGGAGAGATGCAATCTGACGGTCAATGGTCTCCTGGAATTGGGCCAACGCATGCGAGGGCTGTAGAGAATGCATATTTGTAGTGGAGGCCCTAGAGGACTACGTCGTAACAAGGGCGCCATAGGATCTCGTACCGTAGTACGTACCCCTTTGGAGACCACCAGCGGCGGTCACCCACATCTCGTTCACCGACGGAGCTGGAGAGAGCTGTGAGAAAGTACCAGCCTCTCCCACTGTAGGTGCACTAGCAGTCGCCCGCTCACGCAGCCTAAGATACTCGGGCTAGAAAAGTTTGGATACTCGATAATTTCTAATGTGTCTAAGGTACTTATTACTAACTACATGAATATTTATTTGCATATTTTCGAAGTTATATTAAAATTAACACAAAGTAAAGTAATACTTACATAGGTCTGCGATGTCCTCTCATCAATGAGATTTCCGCCCTTTCGATGGGTGGCCAGGAAGACAGTCACCATGTTGGCATCCTCACCCCTCTGTACCTATTAAAAATATATTATTTAGTACTAAAATTAAATATTTTATCCTACTGCCATTTTATCGTACTTGCATTAAAATAATACATCTGGAAAAAAAAATTACCAAACGACGAAAATATTCCGTCATCGAAATTGAGCCACCATACCACTTTGCTTCCTTCTTCCTAGCCGCCTTGGCCTTCTCAGACCTTTTTTGTACCTCTGATCGTCGAATCTAGCCCTCATGGTAGTCCACTGCTCAGGCGTGATCCAACCTTGGATCAATTTTTCTTCGCAATCATGATCCTGCTGGTTAACCAGAGTATCACAGATCATCTTAGTGACAACGACATGAAATATCTGCTCGATTAACTCGGCCCGGTGCGATGGATAAAAATATGTTTGCTACAAGAAGTAATTTAGTAAGTTATATAATTTGCATAAATTAGATGATTGATATAATATAATTTTACCTTGAAGTGCGTAAACCAGAACGCCTTTCTCTCACCCGGAGCATCAGAGTAGTTGATCAAAGGGCCACCATAGTTGTACTTAAGAAAGTGGTCCAGGCGTCTTTGTACCGATGAGGAACAATATCTATACAGAGATAATTATTTTTATTGAAAAAGTGAATATATGATGAATAAAAAAATATACGATATATATGATGCTAAACCAACTAATTGACTTACTTTATACCGTCGGCCCAAATCTTCCTCCTCGTCTCGTCTGAAGGTGCACATGGAGGATCTCGCTGATCCTGGGATGACGTCGGCTCAACCCCCACCATATGCTCATCTGTCTCCATAGTTCCATCAGCAGGAGAAATGTTGGACGAGGAAGTAGTCTCAGGCTTGGAACTACTCCTCCCAGGAGTGCTGTCACATAATATCGTCGTAGTCGAAGATGTGACTGGTAGATATATTGGAGTACTTGGCGCCGAGGATCCAGAACCAACAGTAGGCCGTAGCGGAGGAGCACTCTGTCTATCTCGGGACCTGCCGAACGCTTTGCATCGTCCTGTCATACCTGGTAACAACATATGATGATAGAACAAATAAACAAATATATAGTACATTCTACAGTCAAAATATTATGCATATCTCATAGCATTAATAGAATTACACAGTAAATAACTAGTGGTGTCACAAGTCTAAATTGATAGTACATTCTACTGTCAAAATATAATTGTAAACTCCCTCACCCAAAATGAGGCCTACTTGACTTAGATAGAGAGACTAGGGCTAGTTTGAACCTAATTAGAAATAGAACACGATATTTTATTTAAATTATACAATATTTATATTATATAGTGCACCTTACCGTTGTTTCAAAAATTGGAGGACTACACTAGCTATTGCCTTCCTACAAATTTCATATTCTTGTCCTAGATATGCCAGTCATCTATTCTGACCTTTGTGTAACTTATAATTATGGTCTTTTGTGCTACATTTTAGTCGCACAATATTCGTCGTGGACGTTTATAATAAATTCTAAATAATTCTAACTTTGTATCCTTGTGCGTTCAATCAAAATTAGAGACACAATCTTGACCCATTTCGTGCAACCCAAAATATGATAATATTCTACTCTGAGCCCTCTATGTCCATGACACTTGTGTCCCACTTAATTTTATCCCCATGTACTTCTAATTAATTCAAGAACATCTTGCGCTTTAATTTTAATTAATTTAAACCCAATGTCCATCTTTGCATAGTTTTCCAATTGTAGGGCACTTTTAATGCAAAAATGCAATAAGGTGTCCACACCATTGGACAATACCAGAAGAAATCCATTTTTTCCCTTCACATGAATTTTTCCATAATTTTTGGAATGTGCAACGCGCAACATCGCCCCCTCGATTAACCCTAGCCTTGCATTTAAACAATGTGATTTATACCCCTCTAAACATCCCTATGTGAGCCCAAGGCCCAACCCAAGAGGATGTTGACCAAAATTAAATTTTCCTAGGTCAAACCAAACCCCCTTACATGTGTATAAATACAACTTTTCCTTCTTTTCCTTTATTTTCTCAAAACCCAAAACCAACCTAAATCTAGCCGACTCCCATCATCACCCCAACCTACTATCCATCTTCTTCCCGGCCAACTGACCGAAGATCTCGCCGGAGCAACCCGTCCCTGGCCTGTCCCCCTCGTCGGAGTAGCCTCTCCTCTGCTGCACTCTGCCCGTAGCGCGCCTGCATCGAGCACCCCGTTGACCCAAACCCGCAGCACATTCGTACCACCGCTACCTCTCCTAACCGCGACCCGCCTGCGTTGACCTGCTGTCCACCCTTCTCTCCTCCTTCCTGGTCGGAGCCCCGACCACCACGACTCCGCTGCAGCCTCCCATCTGGAACCGCCACCATCGTCTTCTTCATCTCCTTTCCCACTTCACTCGCCGGAGTTTACCGCCTCGACCTCTTCCGAACCACCGGCTCCCTCGATACTCCCATTACCACCACAGCCCTCTGTACACCCCGACCAACACCACCACCCCTCCTCCCTGCTCTGTCCACCTCCTTCACCGAGGCCGCCTGAGCACGCCTGAAGACGCTGTACCACGCCGAAGCCGCTGTACGACTGAATCCCGATCACCACCATCACCTGCACCGTTCCTCACCACCAGCACGACTACCACCTGCTCCTTGTCTTCCTCCTCCGCCTTGGCCGGACCTCCCCTGGCCGGATTCCAGCGAGCATCAAGCAATCACCATCATCGTCTCTTCATTATCTCATCATCACCCCATCATCATCATCACCATCATCCCATCCTAACCTAATCATCATCATCATCGTCCCAGTCACCATCCTCGTCATCACCATCCTCCATATCATCATCCTCATCATCACCATCACCTACACCATCGTCCTCGTCATCACCATCATCCACATCATCATCCTCGTCATCACCATCACCCCATTATCATCCACATCACCACCATTATCATCATTTCCATCATCATTACCACCGTCATCACCATTGTAATCACCTTAAACCTAATTAATATATATATCCTCACAGTCATCCTCGTCATCATGGACCCGTCACCCTTGCCAGACAACTCACAACAGTCACCCCGATTCTCGTGCCTGTGCACGTTGACGCCGAAGATCCATTGGATTATTCTACGCGACTTTCGGAGCCGGATATTGGGACTACATAGCTTCTTGCCAGGCAAGTATACCTTGCCTTGTTGCACTTTTTAAATTCTATATTATTAGCTGCATGTTTATTATTTTAATTGTGCACGTCCGAGAGAGACTCGGGTGTCAGTCAACGAAGGCGTTGACGTTAGGACTTGTGTCTGACCTAGTATCTAGTGGACCCATCTAAAGTTGTGGAGTTATCGGTATGACTCCCCAGGCCTTGACACGTATCATTGCCCATCACGGAGTGAGTTCATATAGGGACGCGTGCCTCATACTCGATTGGCCTGATTCCCTCGTACATCCGCTCCTAAAGTCGCTCCTGTTATGGGCTACCCTAGCAGTAGTGGTGCCATCCGCCAAAAAAAAGGCCTCATCTCCAAAGCCCGGCTCGCGAGGCGTCCATCGGTGTAAGCAACACGTGTGACGGTATTTAGCTTAGTTGTTTATTTCTTTAGAGACTTGCATTATAATATGAGATGTCTACGTCATGTTCGCGACTTGTACATTGATATTGGGCGGGGAAGATAATTAGTAGGCGTATGGGACAGACATTTGGTTGTCGTAGTTTCAGAGTAAACTGCGGGACCGTGAACCTCAGTATTACCCGGTTATGGGCCATGTGTTACCCGGTTATGGGCGTATATGCTTGTCGATACATCCAGCAGCGGTTACTAGTTGTGCGCTATCATAATCGATGATGTAGTCAGCATATACTCCAGTTTACAGCTAATGCCAGGTACTTAGCCTCTGACTCGATGCTACGCTTTATACCTTTTACCTCCTCATACGTACTAAGGTTGTCTTCAAATTTTATTTCACTTAGCTGGTTAGATCACCCTCGAGTTTTCATAGTATTTACTTTATAGCATTTTTCTATGTATCTTGTTATGTCCCTCTGAGGACCTGGCCTCTTTCCAGGTGTAGACGTTCATGAGTATTCGTAGGAGCGCAGATCCGGACTTTCTATGTATACTTCGAGGAGGTCTTCTCTTCGAGGCCGTGATTGTTAGTTGATACTCTTATATTGTGTTTATTATGTTGCACTTATATATTCTAGTTTGGTAGTGGATTTGTCTCCACCCGACTATCATCATTAGATACTTCTTATTGAGATCTAATTTCATAGATATTGGTTATTTAATTATATTTGATTTTATGTAGATGAGATTTAGATTGTATCCTGTGACTTGTGATAGGTTTACCACTTGTGAATTATTGTTCATTATACAGCATACGCATGTGTTATAGTTTTTATTTATTGGAGTTGCCATATACATGCGGCTGGCATGCTTACGTGTCCTAGTCTTACGTATTTTGGGACTAGGGCGTGACATGTTTTTAGTGGTGGCCCATGCAGGTCGAGAGCATATTATCTCGTTTATGTTACTGTACCGAGCAAGCCTGCAAATAGGATTAGAGTATAGGATCTCATCCATATTTGACTATGATTCACCTTCCTTCCAATCTGTTCTATTTGAATAGCTGCATCCTGCTTGATTCATGTGCTTCCCTAATAGTTCCTTGAGTATACCCCCCTCCTAGAATATAGAAGTCCCTGTTATTAGATAATAATTAGGGTAACATTCCTAAGAAGAACACAACTAGAGTATTGACACATCACTAAGTTTAGAAACTTAATGAACCCTAGCCTTCCTTACTACCTAATGAACCCTAGCGTCCCTTACCTATAGATTAATTTGCCATTATCCCTTGATGTGTTTATGTATGACTTGAGATTAGTATAAACACTACTAGGGTTAGCTATAAATCTAACCATATTGTTTGACCTTAGCATTGAGGAACCAATAGAAATCCAAGGTGGAATAATATGACCAAACTTAACTTTTATAGTGAGATAGTATTATAGAACTATAAATTTAGATTCTTGTCTTGATATTAGCAGACAGTGCCTTAGGAAGCCAAGAGGAATGAATATAACACTTCCCTTGATCATGCCTCGAACATAGAGACTAGCATGCCACCTTCCCTTAAGAAACCATGATGTTATCTAGAGTCCCTCTATTTTCAATTTCATATCTTGTTCCCCTGAAAACTTAGCGCTCGCCATTTGTGCGACGACTGATTATGCTTTTCTCTTCTTTTCTTTCAACTCGTGCCACCTGACACTTCTGATTGTAGGCCAAGTAATTTCCTTTTGTTAGGATATTTAGCTTACTAGGATTATAGTTGTAACCTCGAATTTTGAAATTCTGTGCTTGGTAGTTAAAACTTGATGGTTTGAGTTATTTATTTAGATTAAGATTTTATGATTACCTTTTATCTTCAAATCAAGTAACATGTTCCACATATCTCCATACGAGTTATATCCTCTTTCCCCTTGAAGGCTAGCAACTTTTTCATTCATACTCATGACACTTATTCTATAAGTACTATGACTAAGACTTAAGATGACCATTACCTATATAATGCAATAGGGTACCCTAATCAGTACCCAGACCTTTCCCTCGTATACCCTAACAATAGTTTCTACTTCATTTACAAGGACCAAGTTATTTCGTAGATCTCCTTTAAGGCAGTTGCAATATTAGTTTATTATTTTAAGTTGGGTAGTATACCTCATAACCTAGTATCACATAGTCCTCTTGACACACTAATGAAGTATAATTGAATGACCTTAAATATAGACTTGCATAAAAAGATAATGTCATTTAAACTGTAGAACTTAGAAGCCCATACCCCTATTTAGTCGACTAGCGACTTAGACAAGGAGTTAGTATAACAACTGTAGAGACTGTAGAGTCTTATCCTCTTTGTAACTTGAATTATTTTCTACCTTCTTTTATCATAATCCAGCGTATTTATATTTCTGTACTACCACGACTTATACTGCTCTTATAGCCTAGTTTTGCAAGCTTATTTTTTTTATCGAGCTTGATCATGATATATGTATTTTTGGATCGACACATTAATATATTTCAGAATCATTGTGTTATGGTCTGATCAACCTTAGTGCGCCTGGTTCGTCCTTCGCATGATTACTTATGTGGATTGAGATAAAATTGACTTAGCTCTTAGACGAATATACTTGCCCTTTAGATATGTTCGAGCATATCTTATTTGTTACATAACTGTTCCGATATGAATATGCGAATAGAAATTTACCAAATAAGATTTTAATCCACAACTGCCTTGACAATTCCAATTTGAATTCTTTAAACGCCTTGACCTCCATACTTCTATTCTATTACCTTCCCTCTAAACTCCTTATTATTGTTCTCCTTCTTCCCTTATTTCAGAAAGACGAACCTCGTGCTTGTTATAAGTTGATACAGAGAGTACTAGATATACCCCATAGGCTAATCACATTACTTGGTGACCCTCTTTTATATTTGATTAAGGGCATACCATATATGATATAATTTAGGTGTTAAAACTTTGAAGATTGAATAACATGATTAAATAATTTGAGGAATAAGGTTTCGTAAATGTATAGCCTTATGTGATAGATGGGTAAATTCTAATTTGGGTAAAAATCGTATTGTTAACTTAAGGTGAATTCTTTTAGATTGTGATCAAGTGAGATTAGATAGACAAACCATACCTTGTTTTAATTTCGAGGACGAAATTACTTTAAGTTTGGTAGATTGTAAACCCCCTCACCCAGAATGAGGCCTACTTGACTTAGATAGAGAGACTAGGGCTAGTTTGAACCTAATTAGAAATAGAATACAGCATTTTATTTAAATTATACAATATTTATATTATATAGTGCACCTTACCGTTGTTTCAAAATTGGAGCACTACATTAGCCATTGCCTTCCTATATATTTTACATTCTTGTCCTAGATATGTCAGTGATCTATTCTAACCTTTGTGTACTTATATTTATGCTCTCTTGTGCTACATTTTAGTCGCACAATATTCGTCGCAGACGTTTATAATAAATTCTAAATAATTCCAACTTTGTATCCTTGTGCGTTCCAATCGAAATTGGAGACACAATCTTGACCCATTTCGTGCAACCCAAAATATGATAATATTCTACTCTGAGCACTCTATGTCCATGACACTTGTGTCCTACTTAATTTTATCTCTATGTACTTCTAATTATTTTAAGAACACCATGTGCTTTAATTTTAATTAATTTAAACCCAATGTCCATCTTTGCATAATTTTCTAATTGTTGGGCGCTTTTAATGCAAAAATACATTAAAGTGTTCACACCATTGGACAATACCTGAAGAAACCCATTTTTTCCCTTCACATAAATTTTTCCGTAATTTTTGGAATGTGCAACATGCAACATCGCCCCCTCGATTAACCCTAGACTTGCATTTAAACAATATGATTTATACCCCTCCAAATATCCCCATGTGAGCCCAAGGCCCAACCCAAGTGGATGTTGACCAAAGTCAAATTTTTCTAGGTCAAACCAAACTCCCTTACATGTGTATAAATACTTTTCTTTCTTTTTCTTTATTTTCTCAAAACCCAAAACCAACCTAAATCTAGACGACTCCCATCATCACTCCAACCTACTTGTCATGACCCGTACCCGATGTAAGGATACTATTCGGAAACAACGCCCAGCCTACGCCGTAGAATCGGCGGTAGAACGATGTCTAGAAAGTCTATCTAAAGTAATGAACCACCAATCATGATAGAATACTCAATCACAGAACTAAGATAGAACCACCAATCATCGAGAGTGCTCATTAAATGCCCTATTAATGCTACAGCGGCTGCTGTTTTAATGACAGGATTCTGTCATTAAATGCCCTGTCGCCAAAGCTATATATATAATCTATATATTAATAACTATAAATCAATATAAATAAATATATATATATATATACATATATAAAACAATTTAATAAATATATATACTTATATATATATACACATAAACTTGCACATTTAAATATTAATAATTACTAAACACAATGCACATATTAATGTACATATTTTATATGGCTAGAAGCACACATAAAAATACATTCATTAAATTAAAAATTAAATATATAATAATTATAAATAATATAATTACACATTTAAACACATAAATATATTTTATAAAATATTTATGTATAATTTGTTTTATTAACATAAGTACATATATATTTGCATGCAAGAAAGCTACATACATATATTTATACACCACATTAGAACACATAGAAATATATAGATCTATGCTACAATAAATACCATAATAAATACACTAAAATAAATATATAATATCTATATATATTTACTAGTTATAAATAAAGAATTTAAAGCATAATTAATTAGATCTACACATAAACACACCAAATTGGAGAGTATCACACCGTATCCCACTAGATCTAGGATACGCATGCGACACGAGTCCAACCTAGAACCAATTGCACCCCGAAGGACACAAAAAAGTCACAAATAATATTTATGAACAAATTAAAGTGTCAAAAGTAGATCTATGTGTCCGTGTCAAAATACGACATGTACAAAGTCCCGTGTCGGAGGAAAACCCCCAAAATGACACGTATCACCAAATAGTTGGGATACAAACCACATGTACCCAAATATGGACACGACACAAGCCTCAAACACATAAGCACATGCCCAATTGATCTATAGGATCAATTGACACACACAAAAAAATGTAAATTCAGAATTCCAACAAAATTGACACAAAAAGCACCATAACTTTCTCCATGGGTCTCCTATGAACACAAAAAAAAATTCCTATGGGTAGTACATACATATGGGTTGATTTTATATGATTAAATATCATATTTAGAAGCTATTTTAATGGAAAAAACTTAATTATATCTATTGGGAGATGGATTCCCAATGAAACCTCCAATTGAGATGAACTTGCTTCCAAATTGTAGATTCTTGCTCCTCTTTGTAGATCCTTGCTTTCTCCTTCTAGATCCTTGCTTCTTAACTTTCTAATGGTGAATTAGGAAGAATTTGGAATGAATTTGGTGGGAAATTGGATTGGGAATGGAGGGAATTTGGGAGTGGGAAATTCTAGATCTAGATTTGGAATGAGAATGGGAGGAGAGAGAAATTCCCCCCCTCTAATATAGGCCGGCCATGCCCCCTTCCCAAGCAATTGTAAAATGTCCAATGTACCCCCTTGGGGCCTCTCATGAAGAAATAATTAAGGAAGGAATCTTCTAGTCTAATCCTTTAATTAATTTAATCCATCTCCTTAACAATGGGCTTTCTAAATGGGCCAAGTCTAACTAATTAATTCATGTTGGTCCATGGGTCCAAACTAAACTAGTTGGGTCCACTAAAATAAGTCCAAAATAATTAAATAACATCCAACAACAATTAAATAATACAACAAAAATTATTTACCATGCACAATATTTATTTAAATAGGAAATTACTAAAATACCCTTTTTTCTAAAATGTGGTAGTGACAAGTCTACCCTCCTTAAAATAATTTCGTCCTCGAAATTTAAAGATGAAAACTACCCCCAGAAAATTACAGAACAGAACTAAAGAATCACAATTAACTAATGAACAGAACATAACAATGAACAGAACATAACTAGAGAATAACATACCTCAAGGTACAAACAAAAATGGGTAACGCTCTCGCATGTCATCCTCTCTCTCCCAGGTAGACTCCCCCGGAGAGTGATGCCTCCATGCGACGCGTACCAAAGTAATAGTCTAGTTTCTCAGAACCTTCTCTCTCCGATCCAGAATCTCAACTGGCTGCTCTGGATAGCTAAGAGTAGGGCCCACCTCTATTTCTGAGTGATCCAATACATGACTAGGATCTGCCATGTATCGTCTCAACTGCGACACATGAAACACGTTGTGCACTCCCTCCAATGCAGGTGGCAAGTCTAGTCTATAAGCAACTACATCGACCCTCTCTAGAATAGTGAAAGGTCCGATGAATCGCGGACTAAGCTTTCCGCCTCCACCGAAGCGAATCGTGCCTCGTGTCGGAGAAATCCTCAGAAACACCAAACCACCCACCTAGAACAAAACACCATCTTAAGAACTTAATCTATAACAAACAAGAACAAGCACAAACAAAATCTAAACTATACCTCGAACTCTAAAGGTCTCCGATGGCTATCGGCCCAATGCCGTTGTCTGTCCTGCGCCACTCGAAGTCTGTCTCTGATCAACTGAACCTTCTCTGCTGCATCCACAACCATTTCTGGCCCAAGCAAAACTCTCTCTCCAATATCGTCCCAAGAAAAAGGAGCACGACACCTCCGACCATATAGAGCTTCAAAAGGTGACATCTCTATACTGGCCTGGTAACTGTTGTTGTAAGCAAACTCTACCAAATGGAGATGGTCCTCCCAAGAACCCCCGAAATCTAGTACACAAGTGCGCAACATATCCTCGAGAGTCTGGATAGTCCGCTCAGACTGTCCATCTGTCTGGGGATGATATGCAGTACTGAACTTGAGCTGAGTGCCCAAACTCTCCTGTAAACTCCTCCAGAAATGAGAAGTGAAACGACTATCCCGATCTGAGACTATGCTGACGGGAACTCCATGTATCCTAACGATCTACCTCACATACATCTCTGCCAGCTTCTCCGTAGACAAACCCACCTTGAAAGACAAAAAGTGGGCCGACTTGGTCAACCTATCAACAATGACCCAAATCGCATCTTTCCCTCCTGGAGATCGTGGAAGTCCGGACACAAAATCTATAGTAATGTGTTCCCACTTCCACTCTGGAATGGGTAATGGCTGAAGTAACCCTCCTGGCCTCTACCTCTCGGCTTTCACCTGCTGGCACACTAAGCATCTGGATACAAACTGTGTCACTTCCCTCTTCATGCCATACCACCACACATTCTCTCGCATATCCCGATACATCTTGTTAGCACCTGGATGTATGGAATACTGAGAGCGATGCGCTTCCTGCAATACCTCCTCTCGCAACTCCCCACTAGGCACACACAATCTAACTCCATGCCTCAAAGATCCATCCTCTGCAATAGTGAAATCATCCTCCAATCCTGCTCTCACCTGAGCTCTGATACTCCTCAAAGATACATCATCATACTGTGCTATCTTAATCTTGTCCATCAAATCTGAGTGTATCTGTAATCCCCACATCTGTATAGCACACCCAGGAACAATCACCTCAATGCCCAAGCTCTCCAAGTCTTCCAATAAATATCGATCCTGCATTAAGAATATAGCTACCGGATACCTGCTCAAAGCATCGGCAACTACATTGGCTTTCCCAGGATGATATTTCAAAGAGATATCAAAATCCTTCATCAGTTCCAACCACCGACGCTGCCTCATGTTCAACTCCTTCTGCGTGAAAACGTACTTCAAGCTTTTGTGGTCTGTAAAGATCTCCACACGCTCTTCGTACAAATAATATTTCCACAACTTCAGAGCGAAGATGACGGCTGCCAACTCCAAATCATGGGTAGGATAGTTTTTTTCATGAGGACGCAATTGCCTGGATGCATAGGCAATCACTTTCCCATGCTGCTGAAGAACACAACCTAAACCCTTCCCGATGCATCACTATAAATAGTAAAACCTCCGGACCCTGATGGCAACGTCAAAATAGGAGCAGATGTCAACCTCTTCTTCAACTCTTCAAAAGCAACCTGGCAATCCTCCGTCCAAACAAACTCCACATCCTTCCTTGTGAGTCTGGTCATCGGCTCGGCAATCCTCGAAAAATCTTGTACAAACTTCCTGTAATAGCCTGCCAATCCCAAGAAACTCCTGATCTTTGCTACCGAACTCGGAGTCTTCCAAGATTCTACTACTGAAATCTTCTTCGGATCCACTGAAATACCATCACCAGTCACAACATGCCCCAAAAATTCTACCTTGTCCAGGAAAAACTCACATTTGGACAACTTCCCATACAACTTCTCCTTCCTCAACATATCCAACACAATCCTCAAATGCTCCTCATGATCCTCCGGTGTCCTCGAGGATATGAGTATGTCGTCGATGAACACCACCACGAACTTGTCAAGGTACTGGTGGAACACCTTGTTCATCAAGTTCATAAATACCGCCGGTGCATTAGTCAAACCAAACGGTATCACCATAAACTCGAACTGACCATACCGAGTTCTAAAAGCAGTCTTCGGTATGTCCTCCGGCTTCACCTTCACCTGATGGTAGCCTGATCTCAAATCTATCTTAGAAAATACCTTCGCACCACTCAACTGATCAAACAGATCATCAATCCGTGGCAAAGGATACTTATTCTTGATAGTGAGATTATTCAAAGCCCTGTAATCAATGCACATACGCACCGATCCATCCTTCTTCGGTACAAACAATACCGGGGCTCCCCATGGTGAAGAACTCGATCTGATAAACCCCTTATCCTGCAATTCGTCCACCTGCTTCTTCAACTCGACCAGCTCGCTGTTGTTTACTCTATAGACATGCTGTGAAATTGGTTCTGCACCTGGCACCAAGTCTATAGAAAATTCAACATCTCGATCTGGTGGCAATCCTGGCAATTCCTCAGGAAACACATCCAAGAATTCTGCTATCAATGGATACGGCAACTCCTTGTCTTCCACCATAGCTTCATAAATAATGCCTTCCCCCCTGCTCCGCAGCTTCTCTAACAAACTCGAACTCTGGCTCTCCTGGCGGACCAAACAAAACTCTACCTCCTCTATAGTCTATGCTAGCACGGTGCCTACTCAACCAATCCATCCCAAGTACAATGTCGTAGCTCGAAAGTGGCATTACAAGTAGACACGCACTCAACTCCCAGCTTCCCAGAGTAACTCTCCGATCCTTGCAAATATCATTAACCAGGATAATGCCTCCCCCGGTCATGATCTTGCAAGTCCTAAGCAAAGACTCAGCTACCAAACCATGCTTCAGAGCAAAAGAAACAGATACAAAACTATAGGAAGCACCACTATCAAACAAAGCTAAAGCTGGAATGGATCAAGAAGAATAGAACCTGCGATAACATCTCCGGTGGGTTCCTCCTCTTCGACGGTCATAGCAAACGCTCGTCCCTGCCGAGCACCTCCCTGCTGTTGATGCTGGACAAAATGTTGCTGCTGTGTCGGAAGCGGTCCCCTCGGCTGTGCTGCAGGTGGTCTCGTCTGTGTCCTCGGAGCTGGAGCTGCTCCGTGAACTACACGACGAGGACACTCCCTTGATTGATGCCCTTCAGTACCACAATACAAACAAACTCCTAGCCTCCTCCTGCAAACTTCCCAGATGTGGCCAGACTTCTTGCAGAAGTTGCATGGAGCTTGCTGTAACTGTCTCTGCTGCTGAGGTGCCTGGTGAAAAGGCACTCTAGCTGGAGTCTGGTTCTGCTGTGGCTGCTGGAAAGGTCTGGACTGGAAATGAGGACGTTTGGCAGATACTGCACTGCCGTTGGCCCCCAGAAAAGAATCACGGTCTCTCTTGGTCTTTAAACCTAGATCCCGCTCAACCTTGCATGCCTCCGCAAGTATCTCCGAGTATGTCTCATAAAAAGACGGAATGAGAATCTTCACTTTCCAGTTTAGACCCTCTCGGAAACGAATAGCTCGAACCTCCGGCTCCCTCACCAAGTACTCTGCAAATTGGCTCAACCTACCGAACTCCGCAGCGTATTCCTCTACAGACATGCTCCCCTGAATGAGACTCTCAAATTGTCTCCCCAAGTCAAGCCTGTCTATCCGAGCAAAAAACTTCTTCTTAAAAAGGTCCTTGAATACCTCCCAAGATTGTCCTGCGTCAACTAGAACCGGCTCATTCCTGAACCAAGTGCGAGCGACGTCGAACAGTTGAAGTCCTACCGCCTCAACCTTCAGATCTTCAGAAAGACGGGACACCCTCATAAGACGCTTAATGTCCTCGAGCCAATCATCAGCATAGACGATGACCTTCGTCTCTTTGAAAACCCTAGGCTCCAGTTTCTTGAAGTCCTGAATGTTGCCTGGCCGAAGCTGAGCAACTTGAGGAACAACCTGCTGCTGGATCGGAACTCCTCTCTTAACTACAGCACGAACAAGCTGATGAGCACTCTCGATGCCCTACCGTAGGACGTCGGTCTGCCTCTGATGTGCCTCTGACTGAGCCCTCTGTGCCTCGAGCATCTCACGAAACAGTGTAAACATCTGTGACGCCTCTGCTGGCACAGGAGGTGGAGGTGAAAGCCCCTCAGATACAGCTGGCATAGTCCTCTGAGTAGGTGGTGGACCTCCGAAAGCAGCTGACACTCCAATCACCGGAGAAGTGACTGGTGCAGGCCCTCGGGATGTCGCAGACCTCTCAGAAGCTGCTCTCCCCTGCTGTGATCTAGTCTTAGGAGGCATCCTGAGACAAAGCGAAAGAAAGAATCAATATGGCACAAGATGTAAGACATCAAGGAAAGGATAGTTTAAGGGATCAAGTATCAATGTCAAAGGAGAATAGTTGAATCAAAAGAATTTTCCTAGATGTGATTGAGTATCTCAGTCTATATCCAATATCCTATCGTAGGCTCGCAGTAGTACAACTAAGTTGTCGTACTACCACGATATCACATACTTGTGAAGCTAGACCTGCATGGGCCACCACCAAAAATGTGTCACGACCCGTACCCGATGTAAGGATACTAGTCGGAAACAATGCCCAGCCTACGCCGCAGAATCGGCGGTAGAACGCTGTCTAGAAAGTCTATCTAAAGTAATGAACCACCAATCATGATAGAATACTCAATCACAGAACTAAGATAGAATGAACACAAATCAGATAAAAAATAGAATAGTCATCATACAACTCATGAGTTTAAAATAATACATCAATGAGTCTGAAGAGTAACAAAAATAAGCTAGAGACAAATCCAGTATAAAAGAATACTATCATACTATAAAGCTACACTCCAGGGTCAACTGTCTCAGTTGGGATAAGTCCCTCTTGAGCCAGGGTCTCAGAATCTAAACCCACAATATCCTGGGGTCCATAATAGGTAGGGTACTCCTTAGTGTCATCTGGAAAAATATATCCAGTCAGGAAAGGAGCAGAGTACATCTCTAACAGCAATTCTAATCCATGATAAAAACTATGTAACAGTAAATAGCTATGAATAAACAAGATGCACAAAATAGATACAAGAGATATATAGACAATAAGGAAATACTGGAAAGAAATACAATAATGAACAATATGCCAATGAAACAAGAATACTAATGACTAAGTGTGTGAGTACTAGCTTAACATGTGATCGGCTTGGGCAAGATACAATGCGGCCTGGCTAATCATACGTGCGGTGCATGATCAACACTATTCGCTTACGAATACTTTATTCAATAGGGATTTGATCACATATCTATACTAATACTCCCCACCCCCAACTGGTATAATAGATCCAACCACGGTATGCTATGGCACTAGATTCCCCAAGAAAAGAGCGACTCCTCCCGAAAATCGGTGTCTGTACATGTACAAGATAACCAATAAAATAATACTTGTACCATATACACCATATACCAAGGAATAACATCTCATGATGAGATCCGGATATACCAATCCGTGTAACCATAGTGTCAAGAGAAACATGTATATCTACACTATATACAACGAACATAGAGGATATCATAAATGAGAAACTATCAGATAATGTACTCGCCTGAAGTCCAAAGAACAGTCTCATAGATGTCTGACTCGGTACCTCGAAGACCTAGATATAGAATACCACATTAATACAAGGTCCCGGAAAGAGAACAAGTCAAACTAGTCAACTTCTAGGTCAATAAATAAATTCTAAGTCAAAAGTCAACTATGGTCAACTCTAAAGCCAACTAAAGTCAAACATGGTCAAACCAAGGTCAACCTCACAAGAAATTTATATAAATAATATTAAAAATAAAATACAACAATTTAGGAATCAAAATTAGATCCCAATTGGTACCCACACAAAGTATACTAATAATACAATATTATACACTCTAAATAATGTATATACAAACCAATATTTATACAAATAAAATAATATATTATTATTAGTATTATACCTCACAAAAACACCTATATATATACAAATATAATATATAATATATAAATTAATTCTGCCAAATCGTCACTGAAAACAGTGAGCTAAAAATATAATTTAATTAAAACAGGCTTATAGTGACAGTCTCAACTGTCACAGAAAATCTGTCGCAGAAACTCTATATATAAACCACTGCTGACTCGGATCGCTGACAGTTAAAACTGTCGCAGAAACTGCTGCTTAATAAACCCGCCCACTGCATTTAATGACAGAACTGTCATTCAATGCCCTATTAATGCTACAGCGGCTGCTGTTTTAATGACAGGATTCTGTCATTAAATGCCCTGTCGCCAAAGCTATATATATATAATCTATATATTAATAACTATAAATCAATATAAATAAATATATATATATATACATATATAAAACAATTTAATAAATATATATACTTATATATATATACACATAAACTTGTACATTTAAATATTAATAATTACTAAACACAATGCACATATTAATGTACATATTTTACATGGCTAGAAGCACACATAAAAATACATTCATTAAATTAACAATTAAATATATAATAATTATAAATAATATAATTACACATTTAAACACATAAATATATTTTATAAAACATTTATGTATAATTTGTTTTATTAACATAAGTACATATATATTTGCATGCAAGAAAGCTACATACATATATTTATACAACACATTAGAACACATAGAAATATATAGATCTATGCTACAATAAATACCATAATAAATATACTAAAATAAATATATAATATCTATATATATTTACTAGTTATAAATAAAGAATTTAAAGCATAATTAATTAGATCTACACATAAACACACCAAATTGGAGAGTATCACACCGTATCCCACTAGATCTAGGATACGCATGCGACACGAGTCCAACCCACAACCAATTATACCCCGAAGGACACAAACAAGTCACAAATAATATTTATGAACAAATCAAAGTGTCAAAAGTAGATCTATGTGTCCGTGTCAAAATACGACATGTACAAAGCCCCGTATCGGAGGAAAACCCCCAAAATAACACGTATCACCAAATAGTTGGGATACGAACCACATGTACCCAAATATGGACACGACACAAGCCTCAAACACATAAGCACATGCCCAATTGATCTATAGGATCAATTGACACACATAACAAAATGTAAATTCGAAATTCCAACAAAATTGACACAAAAAGCACCATAACTTTCTCCATGGGTCTCCTATGAACACAAAATAAATTCCTATGGGTAGTACATACATATGGGTTGATTTTACATAATTAAATATTAGATTTAGAAGCTATTTTAATAGGAAAAACTTATTTATACCTATTGGGAGATGGATTCCCAATGAAACCTCCAATTGAGATGAACTTGCTTCCAAATTGTAGATCCTTGCTCCTCTTTGTAGATCCTCGCTTCCTCCTTCTAGATCCTTGCTTCTCAACTTTCTAATGGTGAATTGGGAAGAATTTGGAATGAATTTGGTGGAAAATTGGAATGGGAATGGAGGGAATTTGGGAGTGGGAAATTCTAGATCTAGATTTGGAATGAGAATAGGAGGAGAGAGAAATTCCCCCCCTCTAATATAGGCCGACCATGCCCCCTTCCCCAAGCAATTGTAAAATGTCCAATGTACCCCCTTGGGGCCTCTCATGAAGAAATAATTAAGGAAGGAAGCTTCTAGTCTAATCCTTTAATTAATTTAATCCATCTCCTTAACAATGGGCTTTCTAAATGGGCCAAGTCTAACTAATTAATTCATGTTGGTCCATGGGTCCAAACTAAACTAGTTGGGTCCACTAAAATAAGTCCAAAATAATTAAATAACATCCAAAAATAATTAAATAATACAACAAAAATTATTTACCATGCACAATATTTATTTAAATAGGAAATTACTAAAATACCCTTTTTCCTAAAATGTGGTAGTGACACTACTATCCATCTTCTTCCCCGGCCAACTGACCGGAGATCTCGCCGGAGCAACCCGTCCCTGGCCTGTCCCCCTCGCCGGAGTAGCCTCTCATCCGCTGTACTCTGCTCGCCTGCACCGAGCACCCCGTCGACCCACACCCACAGCACAGCCGTGCCACCGCTGCCTCGCCTAACCTCGACTTCCCTCGACCCGCCTACGTTGACCTGCTATCCACCCTTCTCTCCTCTTTCCTAGACGGAGCCCTGACCACCACGACTCCGCCGTAACCTCCAATCTGGAACTGCCACCCTCGTCTTCTTCATTTCCTTCCCCACTTCACTCGCCGGAGTTTACCGCCTCGACCTCTTCTGAACTGCCGGCTCCCTCGATACTCCTATCACCACCACAGCCCTTTGTACACCCCAGCCAACACCACCACCCCTCCTCCCTGCTTTGTCCACCTCCTTCATCGAGGCCGCCTGAGCACGCCTGAAGACGCTGTACCACGCTGGAGCCGCTGCACGACTGAATCTCGATCACCAGCATCACCTGCACCGTTCCTCCCCACCAGCACGACTACCACCTGCTCCTTGTCTTCCTCATCTGCCTTGGACGGACCTCCCCTGGCCGGATTTCGGCGAGCATCAAGCAATCACCATCATCATCTCTTCATTATCTCATCATCATCATCACCATCCTCCACATTATCCCATCCTAACCTAATCATTATCATCATCGTCCCAGTCACTATCCTCGTCATCACCATCCTCCACATCATCATCCTCATCATTAACATCACCCACACCATTGTCCTCGTCATCACCATCATTCATATCATCCTTTTCGTCATCACCATCCTCCACATCATCATCTTCGTCATCACCATCACCCCATCATCATCCATATCACCACTATTATCATCATTTCTATCATCATTACCACCGTCATCACCATTGTAATCACCTTAAACCTAATCAATATATATATCCTCACTGTCATCCTCGTCATCATGGACCCGTCACCCTTGCCAGATAACCCACAGCAGTCACCCCGATTCCCGTGCCTATGCACGCTGACCTTGAAGATCCATTTGATTGTTCTACGCGACTTCCGGACCCGGATATTGGGACTACATAGCTTCTTGCTAGGCAAGTATACCTTGCCTTGTTGTACTGTTTAAATTATGTATTATTAGCTGCATGTTTATTTTAATTATGCGCGTCCGAGAGAGACTCAGGTACAGTCAACGAAGGCGTTCATGTTAGGACTTGTGTCTGACCTAGTATCTAGTGGACCCACCTAAAGTTGTGGAGTTATCGGTATGACTCCCCAGGCCTTGACACAATTATTGTACGTCACAGAGTGAGTTCATGTAGGGACGCGTGCCTCATACTCGACTGGCCATCGGTGTGAGCAACACGTATGACGGTATTTAGCTTAGTTATTTATTCCTTTAGAGACTTGCATTATAGTATAAGATGTCCACGTCATATTCATGACTTGTACATTGATATTGGGCGGGGAAGACAATTAGTAGGCGTATGGGACAGATATTTGGTTGTCGTATTTTCAGAGTAAACTGTGGGGCCGTGAGCCTCAGTGTTACCCGGTTATGGGCCATGTGTTACCCGATTATGGGCGTATATTCTTGTTGATACATCTGGCAGAGGTTACTACCTACGCGCTATCATGATCAGTGATATAGTCAGCATATACTCCTGGCATCCAGTTTACAGCTAATGCCAGGTACTTAGCCTCTGGCTCGACACTACGCTTTATACCTTTCACCTACCTATACGTACCAAGGTTGTCTTCAAAGTGCATTTTACTTAGCTGGTTAGATCACCCTCGAGTTTTCATAGTATTTACTTTATGGCATGCTTCTATGTATCTTGTTATGTCCCTCTGAGGACCTGGCCCCTTTCCAAGTGTAGTCGTTTATGAGTATTCGCAGGAACGCAGATCCGGACTTGCTATGTATACTTTGAGGAGGTCTTCTCTTCGAGGTCGTGATTGTTACTTGATACTCTTATATTGTGTTTGTTGTGTTGCACTTATATATTCTAGTTTGGTAGTGAATTTGTCTCCATCCGACTATCATCATTAGATACTTCTTATTGAGATCTAATTTCATAGATATTGGTTATTTAATTATATTTGATTTTTTGTGTATGAGATTTAGATTGCAACCTGTGACTTGTGATAGTTTTACCACATATGAATTATTATTCATTATACAGCGTACGCATGTGTTATGGTTTTCATATATTGGAGTTGCCATATACATGCGGCTGGCATGCTTACGTGTTCTAGTCCTATGTATTTTGGGACTGGGGCGTGACAATAATACATGTCACAAGTCCAAATAAATTTATTTTATTTTCAATCATCTTCAAAAAAATTATCTTGTTCGTCTTCCTCTTCCTTTTTCTCCTCATCTTCACTTTCATCTACTTCATCTTCGTCTTCATATTCCTCTTCAGATAATTCTGCCTCTTCTACATTATTAGTCGTATAATGAGTAACTTCTGTTGAGTCCACATCTACAATATTTGTTACAAGAGGTAGCTCGTCCTCTTGATAAGCTATTTCGTTAAAGTCAAAGGTATTTCTAACTTTAGTCTTGTATACTGCCCACCAATCTGACCTCGCTGTCCCCCATCTAGGATAAGTTGTGAAGTACATGAGCTGAGCCTGACTTGATAGAATAAATAGTTCGTAGCCTTGATATCTACGCTTGTAGTTTATATCCACAAGACCATGCTTGTCAATTTTTCAACCTTGATCTTAAATCGGATCGAACCATTCACACTTGAATAGCACTATCTTAGCAGGTTCTGTGCCATAATTATATGTTAACTCCACAATCTCTTGTAAGATACCAAAATAATTATTGCCTGGATCGACGTCTTTGTAGTTCGAAGATTTGATATACAAACAACTATTTTTCGTGGAATCAAGATCCAGAAATAAGTCTCTGATCGGAGCATTTGTTGACTTGAACATAAACACATTCACACAGTAACTTAGTCATATTTTGACAGCAGTAATTGGTCCCTCAGCTAGAGTTCTAATAGATTCAGTCTAGGATATTATTAGATGATCGACCTAAATACCAAAGTAGCGATAGTAAATTATTTATTGTGCAAGTGCATACAAAAAAAGAAATTACTGAGCTCCTTATATATGTGCTCAACCAAGAAGAAAAATAATGTCGCATTTCTTGTTCTACTTCTTCGTCTGTTATGTAGGGTCTAACCGACCTCAGCTCATCATTATATATGCTAAAAAATAATGAAGCAACCGCTGATTAGTAGCATAATATTATCTTATACTATTATATTGAGATGATGTAAACATAGATGTATTAATTACTTACCCCTCTAGCTTCTCCACTTTATCCTAGTGGCAATTTAGTAATATATACAAGTGAGCAGCCCTTAGCTCATCGTCATTCAAATATCTCTTATTTTTTATGAAGGCTTTCTGGACGCATTGAATACTTTCGTTATTACATCATTAGATTCCTGATATCCCTCATCGTTTCTTTGAGCTCTCATTCTATTAATAGCAATATGAGGTTTGAAATACGTCGAGCAAAAGTTTGTAATCTCCTCGAGAACATAAGCTTCACAAATAGAGCCCTCAACCCGTGTCTTATTTTTTAACTTTCTCTTTTGGTGATTCAGATGCCGCTCGAATGGGTACATCCATTGATAACCGACAGGACCACCAACACGTACCTCATAGGAAAGATGAATTAAAAAATGCTCCATGGAGTCGAAGAATCCAGGAGGTAACACCTTCTCGAGCTTGCACAGTGTTACCGCAATATCCTTCTCTTGCTTTTTTTGACAATTGAAGAGCAACTTAGTAGAACAAAGATCTCTGAAGTATATGCTGAGCTTTGTCAATGGATCCCAAATGACCTGCGGTAAGAATTCTCGAATGCAATCAGAATTAACCTCTCCATAAATATATGACAATTGTGGCTCTTCATACCCGCCAATTTGTTCTCCTTGAGGTCGACGCATTTTCTCAAGTTTGACACGTACCTGTTTGGAAATTTTAGACCCTAAATTCACCTACAAAGTCTCCCTTTATCCTCATTCTCCAGTGAGAAAATTGACTTAGGCTGCTTAAACTTTCTATTCCTCTCTTCTATCAAATGCAACGCAGGACGTCTACATATTTTTTCTAAGTCCAACCTGGCATTCGAATTATCTTTCATCTTTTCCTTTACCTCTATTATAGTATTAATTATGTTATCAAATACATTATTCTCGATATGCACGACATCAAGGTTATGTCTTATCAGATTGGTGCTCCAATATGGCAGATCCCAGAATATACTCCTCTTCATCCAGTTATGGGTGCGACCAAATTTGTCACACTTGTACCCCTTAGCAGGCTCTTTGATAGCACTTGGTAAATCTTTTACCTCTTACCATATTGTGTATCCGGGCTACCTTGGCGGTGGATTGGCCTTCTCCACAACGTCCGCACAAAAATTATTCTTGTTCCTCCGGTACGGATGATCCTTCAGCAGAAATTGTCGATGACAATCGAAGAAGCATGGTTTGCCTCCATGTTTCAAACGGAAAGCCTTAGTGCGGTCCATGCAATACGAACACGAGAGACGACCATGAGTGCTCCATTTCGATAATATTACATAGGCCAAAAAGTCGTTGATGGTCCACATGAGTGTTGCCCTCATATAAAAATTTTCTAGAAATATCGTACGTGTTGGCACCTACTTCCCACAGCTGATTCAACTCATCTATCAAAGGCTGTAAATACACATCGATGTTCCTCTTAGGATTATTCGGACCCAGGATTATAACGGTTAGGAACATATACGGAGTCTTCATGCACATCCAAGACGGTAGATTATACAGAGTGACGATCATAGGACAACACGAATACTGGGAGCCCGAAAGTCCGAATGGGATAAATCCGTCGGAGGAGAGCCCCAATATGATATTACGCGAATTCAAAGCAAAATCTGGATACACTCGATAAAGTGCTTCCATGCTTCTCCATTGGATGGATGATCCAATACTCCTTCGACCTGTTCCCGCCTGTGCCAACTCATATTTTTTGCAGTCTTCTTCACCATAAACAACCCCTACTACCGCGGCGTCAAAGGCAAGTAGTCATCGAATCGGTAGGCTTCCTTGCACTGAAAAACTTTTCTTTACCATCGGCCTTGTAGCGATCAACACCATAGAATCTGTATGCGTCTTCATCATTATCGTCTTTGTAGTATAACATGCACCCGTTGCGACATGCATCAGTTTTCTTGTATCCCATCCAGAGCAATCTCACCATCCTCTTAGATCGGTAGAAGTCTTTAGGCAACTTTGCACCCTCTGGCAAGATCTCTATAATCAAATCGATCAATCGGTTATAGCATTCTTGCAATATGTTAAAATCAGACTTGATGCTCAACAATCTTGTAACTATCTTCAACGGTGAATGATTCTCACAACCAGGATATAATGGAGCCCTTGCATTCTCCAGCAACTTCATAAACTTTGCAGTATTGGCATTCGGTGCCTCCTCAGCTACATCATGATTGTCCGGATCAAAACTAGGTCCTCCCGCATCAAAAACCATGTTCACCTACCCGTCGTCGTAAGCAGCGTGGTCGTGGACATTCATATATGGCTCCACATAAGGCTCTGACTCCGATGCTAAAGATACAAGTTCTCCGTGGGTGGTCCACTGATAGTAATTCAGCGTGAAACCCTCCGAGTATAAATGATATGTGAATTCTACTTTCGGATGATATTTTAAGTTACGATATCTTACATACGGACACTTAATTTTGGTACCGTCCATGTACTGAGGAAACGCCTTGGCAAACTACAGAAATTATTGTACTCCCTCTATGAATTCATCCTGCATACCACACATGTCACCAGGATAACGGTTGTACATCCACAAACAATGACGCAGATAGTAATTCATATCCATTTCTAGATACTTCTGCAAAGATGAATAGATATCGTTAAAGTATATACTCATGTGAACATTTTGTAGTGTATATTATCCAAATGACACTCACTCCAGATATACAAAGATGAATAGACATCATTCAAGAAAATTGTTAAATTATAGTATATATCACAAGTCTACTCGTCTACACACACACAAGAATACTGAAAAATATAATACATGAACTGATACACCTAGTCCTAGCACTGATACTTCTTCGTTCAACTCTGTATCCTGGATACTCATATTGCAGTGTATCAGTGAGTGTCAACTCTGTATCCTGGATATCCATACTTGATATTTGTTTAGGCCATAACTTTCTAATTAAAAAGTCAAGTCATGGATATCCAATATTAATTTTTTTTGGACCAGGATACATAGTTGACACGCACTGATATACTACTAGATATCCATACTTGACATGTATGTGTGTGTTCGTGTCCGATAAAATGTTTATAACCTTATCCTTGATATCATGTCCTAACATTTCATATCCATGTGTCCTATAATTTTACCATACATATCATGAGATGACATGATACAAACATGTGTTTGTGTCCGTGTTAGGGTTGGTGTATGCGTGTTAGTGTGTTCGCGTGTCCGAATTTGGGTTAGTGTTAGTGTCTGCATGTGTGTGTGTGTGTGTGTGTGTGTGTCCGAGTTAGGATTAGGATAGGGTTAGTGTCTGCAGCTCCAAGATATCCACACACACACACACCCCCTCACTGCATTGTGCACAAGTGTGCACTGTACAATACCTCACTTGATACCCCCAAACTTGTAAACTCCCTCACCCAAAATAGGTATTTGTGTATAATTTATATTATTATATTTATTATAGATGTTGAATTTATTTAAAGTATTCTCTTAGTTAATTAGAAAATAAATTTTTTTTAGTATATTTACTTATATAAATATTTATTTAGAATTATTTTAGGTTATTTTAGATTTTTGGAGATTTTTCTAGAATTTTTGGTAATTAAAACTTAGAAAATATAAATTTCTAGGACTTCTATGATTTACTATACGACCATACTTGCATGTCGTTCCTACCAAATATTTATTTTAGTTCAAAATATTTAATTATATTTTTTTGTAATTTATTTAGAATTTTAAGAAATTTATTTAGATTTTCGAAATTATTTAGGATTTATTTAGATATATATAGTCTTAATATTAGATAGATGCTAATTTAGTGTTAATAGATATTAATAAGATTTTATAAATTATTTGTATTATCTTTAATTATATTTAAGATTATAAATTATTGAGATAAATTCAAACTCTATTTTAAATTAATTCAAATCCTGAACCTACTAGGAAATCAACTTCATGCATATCCTATCCTTATTTAAATTTATCATAATCCTATCCAAATTAACCAATCCTAGTCGTATTTAATTAAGTAGTGTCCACCATTATAAATACCCCATCCTTCATATTTTTCTTCCCCAAATTCCTCTTTTTCGTCCAAAAATAGTCAAAATTTGTCATAAATTCAGCCTCATTTTCTACTAGTTATGACAAATTAAAAAGACGATATCTCCTAGCTCCGGACTCCAAACGAGGCCTAGTTTTTTTTGTTAGAATGATAATGAGGTTAGATTTCTGATTATATAAATTTTTTTCTAAATTATTTGTATTAAATTATGGAAAATTCATAGAGCACAGCATGTCCGAAAATAGACGTGTTTCGATATTTTCGCAATTTTGGGAGAACCAGGAATCAGAATCATGAACCGTTTAAAGTTTCGGAAAGCTAATGTCAAGATCATCGACATATATTTTTTCCAAAATTTATTTCAAAGTATTTACATACTGTTAATTCTGTAGAACTTCTAGGTTAGAATTTAACCATCGGTGCATAATACAAAATTTGTATGTGCCATAATTCCCAAATGAATTTGAATTCGAACGAGCCATAAATTCTACCATATTTTTAAAGCTGAAATCTACAGGAAATCATGCATGAAAGTTGAGTTTGTGTCGGTTTACTTTTCGGTCAACAGATCGCCTCGATTTGCGTGTCATGAGTCTCGAGTTGATAAAATTCAGTTTCTTTGGACAAAATTTAGGAATTAACATAAAAATCAGAATAATAAGATTAAAATAGGATTTTAGAGTAATTATTCCAGAATTAAATAAATTAAAATAAATTATCTTTTGACGTGATAAATTTATAATACATAGGCTATTTGGACTGTGACTTGGACTCTGATTCATACCAGCAGCAGGACCCCAGACAAGATACCTTGCCAAATTGCTTACAGTATTTTGCATGCTTAGTATATTTATGTATATTTATTGTATTTCTGTTTATTTATTGCATGTGTAGTTTCTTTCCGTCATTACTATATATTAGATATGTTGACACACACTTGCCACTTAGTATCATGAGAGGACAATCATTAGGCGTATGGGCTTTTAACCACTCTGGTAAACCATAGTAACTAGCACGCACTATGGTGGTCGTGTCTGATGGTCGCTACCCCCGAGGTATATCGATTGATGGAGTCCGAGGGTCGCTACCCCAAAGGTATGTCGGCTGATGATGTCCACTGACGAGCGTGAGGTTGTGAGGATTAGATCGAGTAGCCTACCCTTGCCCATACGTCAAAAAATTGTCCTCATTTGCATTCATATAGATTGTCCTGTACAGCGTACTTATCTATTTTTAAACATTATGCATGTTTACTGTATTCAAATTGGCTCGTATTTTCTGTATCTTGTTACGTCCCTCTGAGGACCTGGTCTGCTGCCAGGTGTATCTTTTCTTGAGTATTTGCAGGAGCACAGATTTGGATGGTTACATGTGATCCGAGGATATTTTCTCATCGAGCTGTGATTGATAGCTGGTATTCTTATATTGTGTTGTGGTGTTGTACTCATATTGTATTTGCTCTTATATTCGAGTTGGTAGTGGATTTATTTTCATCCAACTATCATCCTTAGATACTTCTTATTGAGATCTAGTTTCATAGATACTGGTTATTTATTTCTATATGATTTTGGTGGATGAGATTTAGATTTTACCCTGTGACTTGTATTACATTTTATACCACTTGTGGATTTTGTATTAATATTACAGCGTACGTATGGATTTGGTTTTCATATATTGGAGTTGTCATATCCATGCGGCTGGCATGCTTACGTGTTCCTAGTCCTACGTATTTGGGACTGGGGCATGACATGTTTTTGTGGTGGCCCATGCAGGTCGAGAGCATATTGTCTCGGTTACGTTACTGTACCGAACAAGCCTGCACCTAGGACTAGAGTATAGGATCTCATCCACAATTGACTGTGATTTATCTCCTCCTATCTGTTCTATTTTGAACAATTGTATCCTGCTTGATTCATGTACTTCCCTAATAGTTCCTTGAGTATAGTCTTCTGCTAGAATATAGGAACCCCTGTTATTAGGATGATAATTAGAGTAGCACACCTATTAAGAATACAATGAGAATATAGACATACCACTAAGTTTAGAATATCTAGTGAACCTAGAATTCCTTATCTTTAGATTGTTATACCATTACCCCTTGATGTATTAAGAAGACTTGAGAGTAGTATAGACACTACTAGAGTTAGTTAGAAGTTGTACCATAATGTTTGACACCTAGTATCACATAGTCTTTTGACCTATTAATTGAAGTGTAACCGAATGATATTTATCGCATGCTAGCAAAAGACGACAGTGTTTATTCAGACCATAGAATTTAGAGGTCCTTGCCCTATTTGGTCGACTAGCGACTTAGATAAGGAGGTTGTATGATAACTGTAGAGATTGTAGAGTCTTTTATTATTATTGCTTATGTTATTTTTGCTTTTGCGAAATTGAATTATTTTGTAACTTCTCACATCATAATCCAGCATTATATTTTCTGTGCTACCTTGAATTATGCTGCTATTATAGCCTAGTTTTTGCAAGCTTAATCTTATATCAAGCTTGTTCATGACATATGTATTATTGGGGCCTGATCAACCACACTAATACAAATTGTCTAATCAGAATCAGTGTATTATGGTCTAGCTAGCCATAATGCGCTTGATTCGCCCTTCGCAATAGTATTTTACGTGGATTGAGATGTATAGTGGACCAGTAGATAAATATACTTACCCTCTAGATACGATAAAGCATATCATATCATGTACATAACTGCACCGATGTGAGCATGTGAATAAGAAATTACCAAATTAAGATTTCAATCCACAACTATCTTGACAATTCCCATTTGAATTCTTTAAACGCTTTGATTCCCATACTTCCATTCTATTACCCCTCCATGAACTCTTTTCCGTTGCTTTCCGTCTTTTCTTGTTTCGGAAAGACAAAATCTCGTGCTTGGATATAAGTGATACACGGATAGTACAAGATATACCCCATAGGCCAATCACATTATTTGATGACTATCTTTCATAATTGATTAAGGGCATATCACATATGATATAGTTGGTGTTAAAGTTTTGAGGATTGAATGACATGAGAAAATAAATTGAGGAATATTTTTCTTAAGTGTAAGAGTCTTATGTGATAGATGGATAAATTCTAAGTTGGGTAGAAATTGCATTATTAAACTTGAGGAGAATTCTTTTAGATTGTGATCAAGTAGGATTAGATTGAGAGATTAAGTCCTTTTAAATGTGAAGAATTTTAAAAGAAGGATTAAGATAATGAGGATTTAATGAATTTTAAAAATCTTGATATTGAGGACCCAATATTTATACTTTGAGCACATGATTTAAATTTTGAATATTGAAGGATGAATCATCGATTTAAATTTTTAGGATAAATATAGAATTTTAGACTTGAACAACTGGTGAATTAGATTTAAATTTTATAATTTGATGATTTGAATTAAAAGTTTAATTTTGATTGTTGGGTCACCTATTTAAAATATTGAGGATGTAAATTGAGTTTAAATATTTGAAGAGTACAAAATTCTTAATTTGAGAATAGGAATAAGATTTGATTAGAATTGTTTATTGTTCAAGGTCTAGAGGAGATTATGATAGTTGAAAATGGTGATATAAATTTTGATGTGGGATGTCATATAGACTTGAGTTAGATTTGAATGTTGAAAAAAAAATCGAGAAGAGATTACGACAGGTTAAATTTTGATTTAAACAGTGGTTATCTTAATTTTGAAGTGATCGCGATAGATTTGAATATATTTTGTTATTTAAATTTTTGGAAGAGATTGTGATTGATGTACCTTATGTACGAATGTGAAGGATTTAACAAATTATGTCTTATTTTAATTTCGAGGACGAAATTGTTTTAAGTTGGGTAGATTGTAAACTCCCTCACCCAAAATAGGTATTTGTGTATATTTTATATTATTATATTTATTATAGATGTTGAATTTATTTAAAGTATTCTTTTAGTTAATTAGAAAATAAATTTTTTTAGTATATTTACTTATATAAATATTCATTTAGAATTATTTTAGGTTATTTTAGATTTTTGGAGATTTTTCTAGAATTTTTGGTAATTAAAACTTAGAAAATATAAATTTTTAGGACTTCTATGATTTACTATACGACCATACTTGCATGTCGTTCCTACCAAATATTTATTTTAGTTCAAAATATTTAATTATATTTTTTTGTAATTTATTTAAAATTTTAAGAAATTTATTTAGATTTTTGAAATTATTTAGAATTTATTTGGATATATATAGTCTTAATATTAGATATATGCTAATTTAGTGTTAATAGATATTAATAAGATTTTATAAATTATTTGTATTATCTTTAATTATATTTAAGATTATAAATTATTGAGATAAATTCAAACTCTATTTTAAATTAATTCAAATCCTGAACCTACTAGGAAATCAACTTCATGCATATCCTATCCTTATTTAAATTCATCATAATCCTATCCAAATTAACCAATCCTAGTCGTATTTAATTAAGTAGTGTCCACCATTATAAATACCCCATCCTTCATATTTTTCTTCCCCAAATTCCTCTCTTTTTCGTCCAAAAATAGTCAAAATTCGTCATAAATTCAGCCTCATTTTCTACTAGTTATGACGAATTAAAAAGACGATATCTCCTAGCTTCGGACTCCAAACGAGGCTTAGGTTTTTTTGTTAGAACGATAATGAGGTTAGATTTCTGATTATATAAATTTTTTTCGAAATTATTAGTATTAAATTCTGGAAAATTCATAGAGCACAGCATGTCCAAAAATAGACGTATTTCGATGTTTTCGTGATTTCGGGAGAACCATGAATCAGAATCATGAACCGTTTAAAGTTTTGGAAAGCTAATGTCGACATCATCGACATATATTTTTTCCAGAATTTATTTCGAAGTATTTACATACTGTTAATTTTGTAGAACTTCTAGGTTAGAATTTAACCATCGGTGCACAATACAAAATTTGTATGTGCCATAATTCTCAAACGAATTTGAATTCGGACGAGCCATAAATTCTACCATATTTTGAAGCTGAAATCTACAGGAAATCATGCATGAAAGTTGAGTTTGTGTCGGTTGACTTTTCGGTCAACAGATCGCCTCGATTTGCGTGCCATGAGTCTCGAGTTGATAAAATTCAGTTTTTTTGGAAAAAATTTAGGAATTAACATAAAAATCAGAATAATAAGATTAAAATAGGATTTTAGAGTAATTATTCCAGAATTAAATAAATTAAAATAAATTATCTTTTGACGTGATAAATTTGTAATACATAGGCTATTTGGACTGTGACTTGGACTCTGATTCATACCAGCAGCAGGACCCCAGGCAAGATACCTTGCCAAATTGCTTACAATATTTTGTATGCTTAGTATATTTATGTATATTTATTGCATTTCTGTTTATTTATTGCATGTGTAGTTTCTTTCCGTCATTACTATATATTAGATATGTTGACACACACTTGCCACTTAGTATCATGAGAGGACAATCATTAGGCGTATGGGCTTTTAACCACTCTGGTAAATCATAGTAACTAGCATGCAATATGGTGGTCGTGTCCGATGGTCGCTACCCCCGAGATATGTCGATTGATGGAGTCCGAGGGTCGCTACCCCAGAGGTATGTCGGCTGATGATGTCCACTAACGAGCGTGAGGTTGTGAGGATTAGATCGAGTAGCCTACCCTTGCCCATACGTTAAAAATTTGTCCTCATTTGTATTCATATAGATTGTCCTGTACAGCGTACTTATCTATTTTTAAACATTATGCATGTTTACTGTATTCAAATTGGCTCGTATTTTTTGTATCTTGTTACGTCCCTCTGAGGACCTGGTCTGCTGCCAGGTGTATCTTTTCTTGAGTATTTATAGGAGCGTAGATTTGGATGGTTACATGTGATCCGAGGAAGTCTTCTCATCGAGCTATGATTGATAGCTGGTATTCTTATATTGTGTTGTGGTATTGTACTCATATTGTATTTGCTCTTATATTCGAGTTGGTAGTGGATTTGTTTTCATCCAACTATCATCCTTAGATACTTCTTATTGAGATCTAGTTTTATAGATACTGGTTAGTTATTTCTATATAATTTTGGTGGATGAGATTTAGATTTTATCCTGTGACTTGTATTATATTTTATACCACTTGTGGATTTTGTATTCATATTACAGCGTACGTATGGATTTGGTTTCCATATATTGGAGTTGCCATATCCATGCGACTGGCATGCTTACGTGTTCCTAGTCCTACGTATTTGGGACTGGGGCGTGACATTGCGTCTAATTAACTCAGATAGGGTTAGGGTCTGTATCATATCTCGGCTTTGGGTTAGGGTCTGTGTCATGTCCTGTGTTATGTCATAACCAAATTGCCACTCTTCTATACTACCTGCAGCACTTCTCATATAATCCAATATCCCGACCATATCCTATATATATAATATCAAAGGAATCCCCTAAATCAACGACTATGAAGTATAAAGGTATAATCCAACATTCAAAGCTAATCCAACATCCCATGTGTATTGCACTTCTCATATAATCCAACATCCAGTCGCCAATTGGACAAAATTTAGTAGTGACTTGACATGCACACGCGTGCGCGTGCAGACACACACACATACACACACACATCAACAGACGCATACACATGAACAAACACACATAATTCTATACTCACAAGACAATTATATGATACTCAACAACATATGATACTAAATTCATAATAAAATCCTATCAAACAACTATATAGCATATTTGTGAGTGTTGTATTATGTGTGTCCATGTGTGTGATACACTAGTGCAACCAAAATTTCTATGCAACCAAACTTCCATACTAACTAGGGTGTGTCTCCATGTATGTTCGGGTGTGTCTCCATGTATGTCTGTGTCTACGTGTGTCCATATGTTCTCGTATATGTCCGTGTCCATGCATGTCTACATGTGTGTCTGTGTTAGTACGAATCGTGTCATGTAGGGTTATGTCATGTATGTGTCCATGTGTTTGGGTCCATATGTCAGGGTTAGGGTTGTGTCCTGTGTGTGTCCATGTGTCCTGATTGTATCCAGTATGTGTGTGTGTGAGTGTCCTAGTTGGGTCCGGGTCTGGGTTAGGGTTTACCGAGCTGGGAGGAAGGAAGGAGGAGCGCCTGAGAGAGGGGTCGACGGAGGAGGACCACGCCGGAGGGGAGGAGCCACACCAAGGGGAGAGGAGCCGCGTCTGGGGTCACCTGTGTCTGGGTTGGGGGGCAAACACGGCCGCGTTGGGGTGGGAGGCGAGGGAGGCGGTCGAGGGGGTTGGTGGGTCATCGGAGCTTTGGAGGGTCGTCAGGGGAGGGTGGATCACCGGTGGGGGCGTGTGGGAAACAAAAAGTTGGGGAAAAAAAATTAAAAGTCGAATAGACGAGAGAACCCTATATTCAGTAATTTAGCGACGTCTACTCGAGACATCGCTAAACGTCACAACATTTTAAATATCCTACGACAAATAATTATTGGAGTCGCTAAATATTGTTATTTTTAAAAATATAGTGACGTTTAACGACTTGTAGGCGACATAATCTTTCATAATACTAAAAAATGACGCTAACCGTAGCATACAGTCGCTGATAGTGACTTATTATGATGTTTCTAAAGAACGTCGCTAATTTTAATGTTATTAGTGACGTGGTTGTCCAGAGTCGCTAAATTTGTCGCTGATTTGAATCATTTTGGTAGTGAGCGACGTCATCAATAGATATCGCTAATTAAAAAGTTTGTGACGTTAGCGACGTCGCTAAAAATGTCGCTAAAAATTAAAAAAGCAACGTCGGTCAATACGTCGCTAAACGTCGCTAAATCATAAAAATCAGCGACGTTTAGCGACTTTAAAGAAGCTTATAGCGACTATTCTTTAAAAAACTGAAGTATAGTCGCTAAACGTCACTATGTGTCACCAACAACGACATATAGCGACATTTATTTTAGGTATTCCTCAAGTCTTTAATATTAGCGATATTTTATTATGATGTCACTAAAAACATCGCTAAAAATGTTGCTATTTCATCATATTTTGGTTGTGTATTAAAATTGATACTTTTTTAAGAAAATATAACATTACTAGATATCCATACCATTTTCAAATGTATGTGCAGCTTCCTTGTACCATAGTTATGGTCTCATTTTAGTCATTTTCTATAATGCAAGCATTCAACAAGAACTCTATTCGAAGATCTTCTTTTCGTATCATGTTCATTATAAACTCTGCTAAAATGATGCCAAATTTTTGATTCAAACTCTAGTTGCAGCGCTGGTTTAGGTTGCAATACTGGTTGAGGTTGCGGTGCGGGTTGAAGTTGATGATCTTCCAATTGCTGTGGTGGTTACTCATTTTTCATGATAGTATATAGTCTCTTTATACTAGATTGCTTCTAAATTTTTTAAGAGAGAGAGGAAAGAAATTTTGTAAGAGGAAAAAAATTTGTTGTGTTTATTTTTCATGAATTATGAGCTATTTATAAGATTTTTTTGTGGCCAAATGACCCCAAATACTCTAAAACAAGAGTTGTTATAATAGATTTTTTGGTCATTTTTAGCTAAATAATAAAAATACCCCTAAAACGTTCAAAAAAATAACCACTAAAATAGGGTATTTTGGTAAAAAGATCCCCTAACGGATATATGCAAAAAAATATAAATCAGCCAAACTAGACCTGAACCGGGTCAGTCCAGGCAGGGCCAACCGGGCCGACCAAATTGGATCCTGGCCGAACAAAGCCGAGATAGGGCTCGGGGGTCGGATCCTCTGACCCAGCCCGGACCCGTGTGGGGAAATAGGCCTGAGCGGGCCGGTCCGTTGACCGGGTCCGAGCAGGCCCGGACCGGGTCTGATAGGGCCGGGTTCTGGACCGCCCGTCCTTTTATACGCCTTGATATTTCTTTGTGCTTCGCACAAAACCCGAGACTCAACTTCCTGGGCTTTGTTGACATACTCAAGAGGAAAGAGAACAAGAATCAAGAACTAAACAAAAGAGAAAGGAAAGAAAGAGTATAATTTCTTTACTTAGTTGAACCCACTGCTACCTTTATTTCAAGGTGTTGTAAAGGGCGGACGGTCCGAAACCCGGCCTTGGCCCGACCCGGTCAAACCCCGTACAGGCAAGCCCGGATCTGATCAACTGACCAGCCAGGTCTAGCCCACTCCCCGTCCGGGTCTGGGTTGGGTCGGGGGATCCGACTCGCTAGTCCAGTCCAGCCCGGACCGTTGGCAGCCCCGTTCGGGCCGGGTCCAATTTGGACTCGCCCGGTCAGCCCGGCCCAGCCCGATTCAGGCCCGGTTCAGCTGGTTCGGTCGATTTTGGTTTTTTTTGGAATATATCTGTCGGGGGTATTTTTACCAAAATACTCTAGTTTTAGTGACAAAGTTTTGACCGTTTTAGGGTTATTTCGATCATTTTTCCAGAAATGACAAAAATACCCATTATAACAACTCTTTTTTAAGGTATTTGGGGTCATTTGGCCCCAAAAAATTCCTATAAATAGCCCATAATTCATGAAAAATAAATACAACATAATTTCTTCCCTCTTACAAAATTTTTTCACTCTTACAAAGTTTAGAAGTACGATAATTATAAAGTTCAGAAGAAAAATAATTACTGGAGTCCAACTTCTTCCCTCTTAATATATTATTTGCGATTTTTTTTAGGCTTATAGCAGACTTTACAAGTAACTTTAACATTATAGAATAATTTTTTTCCTGATTTGAGATATTTTTTTCCTTCTCTCTCTCTCTCTCTATCTCTCTCTCTCTCTCTCTCTCTCTCTCTCTCTTTTGGTAGAGAAGTAATTAATTTTCTCTTAAGTTTTTGAAATTTATTTTTAATTATGGATGGACATAGTTCAAACCAATCTTTTAAAAATTATGATTGTTATAATAATATGCTTGAAAATAATTATATTCCTAATTCTGCACCACCGACAAAAATGTCACCTTCTGAACTTAGAAGTATGACTATGGCTAAAAATGATCAGTGGACGCACCGGTTTTAGATCCAAAAGATCATAAACCAATACCTAAGGCTGCGGAATGTAAGAAATGTAAGCGGATTTACAAATGAAAAAAAATTATGCTTATATTTATATCGCGGCACATTATATAGATCCAAGATAGATGTTATAAAAATGCATCATTTGTCTAAGGCCTTTAGAATTTTTAAATACCGACGCTGTAATCGGTGGCGTTATAATGCAATTTGTGTGTGAATATAATATTCAAAATAAAATATTTTTGATTTTTTTTGATAATGCTAGTAATAACACTTATTCTATTAATGTTTTGAAAATACAATTTACGCCTATGTTAGAAGGTAGACTTTTTCATGTTAGATGTGCTTGTCATATTATTAATTTAATTATACAAGAATGTCTTGAATTCTTTCAACTAAATTTTGAAAATGTTAGATTATGTTTACAGAGTTTGAACACTTCTGCAAGTAGACAACACGCTTTTAAAATTTTATGTACACAATATGGTGTTACTTTTAGGCGATTTGTTAAGGATATACCACATAGATAAAATTCTACTTATTTAATGTTGAAATCTTCCATGAAGTTTAAAGATGTTATTACACAATATTATAATGCTAATCATAGTTTTGATTATCAAGTAACTGATAATAATGGTTTAATTGCTACTTCTTATTTTAAGTTTTTAAAATTATTTTACAATGCTACAACTATTCTATCTAGAGTTTATTATCCAACTTCTACTTTAGCTTTAATAGAAATTCTTAACATATCTAATTTATTTTCTAGATATAGAAAAATCACTGATTTTGATTATGTGGTTTCAAAAATGGAACCCAAATTTAAAAATTCTTGGGGTAATATACCTCTTCTATATTGTTTGGCTTCAATTTTTGATCCCAATATTAAATTAGATAGTGTGATTATTTTATTAGACGAATTTGAAGATAATATGAGAGTTGATGTAGGTAGCTTGAAATTAGAAATTAATAATATTTTAGATAGTTTAACTGCTTTATATGAAGACGAAGTTGTATCTACCCGACCTAGTACAACCGTTCAAGGTAGTATTGTCACGCCCCATTCCCAAAATACGTAGGACTAGGAACACGTAAGCATGTCAGCCGTATGGATATGGCAACTCCAATATATGGAAACCATAACCCATACGTACGCTGTAATATGAATATCAAATCCACAAGTGGTATAAACATATGTCACAAGTCACAGGGTATAAACTAAATCTCATCCACAAAAATCAAATGTAAATAAATAACCAGTATCTATGAAACTAGATCTCAATATAAGTATCTAAGGATGATGGTTGGATGGAAACAAATCCACTACCAACTCGAATGGAAAAGTATAACACAATAAACACAATATAAGAATACCAGCTAACAACTACGGGGCTCGGAGAGAAGACATCCACGAAACATATATAACCATCCAAATCTGCGCTCCTGCAAATACTCAAGAACAGATACACCTGGCAGAGGACCAGGTCCTCAGAGGGACGTAACAAGATACAGAAAAGCGAGCCAATTTAAATACAGTAAACATGCATATAATTTGAAAATAAATAAGTACGCTGTATAAGACAATCTATATGAATGCAAATGAGGACAACTTTTTGACGTATGGACAAGGGTAGGCTACTCGATCTAATTCTCACAACTCATACACTCGTCGGTGGACATCATCAGCCGACATACCTCGGGGGTAGCGACCCTCGGACTCCATCTATCGATATACCTCGGGGGTAGCGACCATCGGATACGACCACCATAGTGCGTGCTAGTTACTACGGTTTACCAGAGTGGTTAAAAGCCCATACGCCTAATGATTGTCCTCTATGATACTAAGTGTCAAGTGTGTGTCAATATATCTAATATATAGTAATGACTGAAAGGAACTACACATGCAATAAACAGAAATGCAATAAATATACAGAAATATACTAAGCATGCAAAATACTGTAAGCAATTTGGCAAGGTATCTTGCCTGGTAAGAAAGCTGCAAGGTGTACTGTCCAGAAGTCAAGCACATAGGATCAGAAGCTATGGCCTCAGAACAAATATCTCTGGATGCTGAAATAGATGTCACCAACATTCCCAGAATAAGCAAAATAGCTAAAAAGTACTTCCCTTTCGTCCAATTTGGACACAGGGTCAAAACGGTAAATTTGGGTCAAAGCGGGGTCCACGTGTGGCCCACTTTGCACAGAAAAATGTGTCAAGGGTAACAGTCTCTAAATGGGGCAAATTATAGGTCAAACAAACTCTATATGTCAATACGAACCCAACGGTATATCCAAATATGGATTCCGATGAGCCGAACACAATTTCGTCCAAAAAGTCAACATTGGGGCCCGCCAATTGGCGACTTGGTCAACCGTCTCAGAATTGCATGAAAACTAGGTCACAGGACCAGCGCGTTACCACAAGTCCAGTGGTACAAGTTTTGTCACAATCTGACGTGCGTGCACAAAATGCACGTGACTTCCACAAAAGTTGTGACACGGGGTGTGTCCGCGGATACGGGCTGATTCCGGCACGCACATGGGTCCGAATCAGTTTTTGTAAATTTTTTACGTGTCCGATTACGCTGCGTGAACTGTTTGGTACACTTGGTACACGGCGCGGCGGTCCCGTTTGGCGGGGCACGCTCTGTTTCACAATATTTGGAAATTTAGAAAAGTGGGTTCGCAGGGTTTTCCAACAAATTTAATTCTGTCTACAGTAGTTAATAATCTAGGTTTATTTAACAGAAATTAAACTAGGTCAAGTGGTCTACGCATATAAAAAAGAATCATCGAATTCGGATCTCTGTGGTGGGAGATACAAACTCGACAACATGGGTGGTTACCGTAGTTTTCTGCGATCCCAGAATTCGGTCTGTTTCTGCCAACTTTGGCGCTATTTTTGCCTAGGGTTACGCGTTGTTCGAGGTCTACTAATATACAGATATGGAAGAGGATTAAGGGGTGAGCATACTCGTATCAGTACAGTTATGTAACCGATACGATATGTCAGACATGTCTAGGGACAAGTATATCCGTCTACTACCATATATCTCAATCCACGTAAAGTAGTCATGCGAAAAGCGAACCAAGCGTACTAAGGTTAGCTAGACCTTAATATACCGATTCTGATTAGGCAATTATATCATTGTGTGCACCCAATAATACATATGCCATGAGCAAGCTCGATAAAAGAATAAGCTTACAAAAATTAGGCTATAATAGCAGCATAAGTCAAGGTAGTACAGCAAATATAAATACGCTGGATTATGATGAAAGAAGGTACATAACAATTCAAGTTCACAAAAAGAGAAGACTCTTACAATCTCTACAGTTGTCATACTAAATCCTTGTCTAAGTCGATAGTCGACCAAATAGGGGTATGGGCTTCTAAGCTCTACAGTCTGATGAATCATTATCTTCTTATGTTAGCACACAGTTAATGTCATTCGGCTATACTTCAATAATAGGTCAAAAGACTATGTGATACTATGTTGTGAGGTATACTACCCAACTTATAACAATAAACTAATACTATAATTGCCTTGATGAAATTCTTCAGAATAACCTGGTCCTTGTAAATAAAGTATAAATTGTTAGGAAAAGATCTTGGTACTTATTAGGGTATCCTCTTACATTACATAGGTCATGGTCGTCCTAAGTCCTAGTCTTAGTGCAAGTGTCAATAGTAAGAATGGAACAGTTACTGGTCTCAAGGGAAAGGAAATATAACTCGTATTGAGGTAGGGTACATATTATGCAATTTAAAACTAAGGGATAAGCACCAGGTCTCAATCTACAAGAATAGCTTAAACCATCAAGTTCTAACTACTAAGCACATAATTTTAAAATTTAACATTAACAACTAGAATCCCAGCAACTATATGTCCTTAACACAGAATAAATCACCTGGCCTACAATCAGAAGTGTCAGATGGCACGAGTTGAAAGATGAAGAATAGAGGAACACAATTTAGTCGTCGCACAATTAGCGAACGCTAAGGTCGCAGAGGAACAACATATGAAACTAAAAATAGGGGGTTCTAGATAGCATCGCGGTTCTCTAAGGAGGAGTGGTATGCTAGTTGCTATGTTCGAGGTATGATCAAGGAAAAGTGTTAATTACATTCCTCTAGGCTTCCTAATGTGTTGTCTACTAATAATAAGACAATGATCTAAGTTTGCAGTTCTCTAATACTATCTAACTATGAAGGTTAGGTTTGGTCCTAATATTTAACCTTGGATTTCTATTGGTTCCTCAATACTAAGGTCAAACAATATGGTCAAACTTCTAACTAACTCTAGTAGTATCTATACTACTCCCAAGTCCTCATAATACATCAAGGATTAATGGTAAACCACTCTATAGATAAGGAATTCTATAGTTCACTAGATATTCTAAACTTAGTGGTGTGTCTATATTGTCGTTGTATTCTTAATAGGTGTGCTACCATAATTATCATCCTAATAACAGGGGTTCCAATATTCTAGCAGAAGGCTATACTCAAAGAACTATTAGGGAAGTACAGGAATCAAGCAGGATACAATTATTTGAATAGAATGGACTGGAAGAGGAGCGAATCATAGTCAATTGTGGATGAGATCCTATACTCTATTCCTAGGTGCATGCTTGTTCGGTACAATAATGTAACCGAGACAATATGCTCTCGACCTGCATGGGCCACCACAAAAATATGTCACGTTCCATTCCAAAAATACGCAGGACTAGGAACACGTAAGCATGCCAGCCGTATGGATATGGCAACTCCAATATATGGAAACCATAAACCATACGTACGCTGTAATATGAATATCAAATCCATAAGTGGTATAAACATATGTCACAAGTCACAGGGTATAAACTAAATCTCATCCACGAAAATCAAATGTAAATAAATAACCAGTATCTATGAAACTAAATCTCAATATAAGTATCTAAGGATGATGGTTGGATGGAAACAAATCCACTACCAACTCGAATGGAAAAGTACAACACAATAAACACAATATAAGAATACTAGCTAACAACCACGGGGCTCAGAGAGAAGACATCTACGAAACATATATAACCATCCAAATCTGCGCTCCTGCAAATACTCAAGAACAGATACACCTAGCAGAGGACCAGGTCCTCAGAGGGACGTAACAAGATACAGAAAAGTGAGCCAATTTGAATACAGTAAACATACATATAATTTGGAAATAAATAAGTACGCTGTACAAGACAATCTATATGAATGCAAATGAGGACAATTTTTTGACGTATGGACAAGGGTAGGCTACTCGATCTAATTCTCACAACTCATACACTCGTCGGTGGACATCATCAGCCGACATACCTCGGGGGTAGCGACCCTCGGACTCCATCTATCGACATACCTCGGGGGTAGCGACCATCGGATACGACCACCATAGTGCGTGCTAGTTACTACGGTTTACCAGAGTGGTTAAAAGCCCATACGCCTAATGATTGTCCTCTATGATACTAAGTGTCAAGTGTGTGTCAACATATCTAATATATAGTAATGACTGAAAGGAACTACACATGCAATAAACAGAAATATAATAAATATACAGTAATATACTAAGCATGCAAAATACTGTAAGTAATTTGGCAAGGTATCTTGCCTGGTAAGAAAGCTGCAAGGTGTACTGTCCAGAAGTCAAGCACGCAGGATCAGAAGCTATGGCCTCAGAACAAATATCTCCAGATACTGAAATAGATGTCACCAACGTTCCCAGAATAAGCAAAATAGCTAAAAATTACTTTTCTTTCGCCCAATTTGGACACAGGAGCAAAACGGTAAATTCGGATCAAAGCGGGGTCCACGTGTGGCCCACTTTGCACCGAAAAATGTGCCAAGAATAATAGTCTCTAAATGGGACAAATTATAGGTGAAACAAACTCTATATGTCAATACGAACCCAACGGTATGTCCAAATATGGATTCCGATGAGCCGGACACAATTTCGTCCAAAAAGTTAACTGTGGGGTCCGCCAATTGGCGACTTGGACAACCATCTCAGAATTGCGTAAAAATTGGGTCACAGGACCAGCGCGTTACCACGAGTCTAGTGGCACAAGTTTCGTCGCAATCTGACGTGCGTGCACAAAATGCATCCGACTTCCATAAAAGTTGCGACATGGGGTGTGTCCACGGATACGGGCTGATTCTGGCGCGCACACGCGTCCGAATCAGTTTTCGTAAATTTTTTACGTATCCAGTTATGCTGCATGCACCGTTTGGTACACTTGGTACACGGCGGGGCGGTCCGTTTGGCAGGGCGCGCTCCGTTTCATAACTTTTGAAAATCTGGAAAAGTAGGTTCGCGGGGTTTTCCAACAAATTTAATTCTATCTACAGCAGTTAATAATCTAGAGTTATTTAACAGAAATTAAACTAGGTCAAGTGGTATACGTATATAAAAAAGAATCATCGAATTCAGATCTCTGTGGTGGGAGATACAAACTCGGCAATATGGGTGGTCACCGCAGTTTTCTGCGATCCCAGAATTTGGTCTGTTTCCGCCAACTTTGGCGCTGTTTTTGCCTAGGGTTACGCATTGTTCGAGGTCTACTAATACACAGATATGGAAGAGGTTTAAGGGGTGAGCATACCGGTGAAGACGGGGCGGCATTTGGTTGAGCGAGGCGACGAAAAATAACTCTGGAACACAGGTACCTCGCTGTGGGAATCTGCAGTGCGCGGGGTCGCAGTCGTCGGGATTTGTTTTGACGGCCTGACGGGGTTCTTCGGCTGCGGTGGCGGCATTCTCTAGGTCTAGATGGGAAGAGGGAGAGTCTGGATGATTAGGTTTAGGATTTTGTTGAAATAAGTTATATATATATATAAGAGAGAGAGAATAAGGGGGAGGGTCGGCTTTGCTGGGCTAATTGTTTTTGTATGCTCGCGCATTCTAGCTCTTATAAATTCACTTAGTCATGTTACTAATATTCAGTTTTGTTTTTGTTTTGTAGGCGGCTGTGTTGGTAGCAAGGGGTGGATTTGCTGATTGAATGGTTGGAGTAGGATAGTTTGGTTGATTTAAGTTGTTTATTAATTATTATTCTTATTATTTTCTTTTCTTTTCCTTCTTATAATACTTTTTTTCAATTAAATATATATATGCATATATATATATATATATATATATATATATATATATATATATATATATATACTCATAAGAAAAATTCTAGATTATAATAAAGCACACCGTTAAGCTAGCAACTGCTCAAGGGGTCTCCTACATGAAATAAATTTTGAAAAATTCCTAATGGTCCCATAAATCCTCTAAGTGCCCCGACACCTAAAATAAAAATTATTAAAAATTATTTCTCCTAATTAGCCACTAATTACTACAATTAAATTAATAATTAATAATAAAAAAGGGTATATACGGTTTTTAGGGATAGGGGTTTTACAAGTATATCTGATTTTATGTCTAAATTATTATATACTAAAAGTGTGTCATATCCACCCGACCTGGTACAACCGTTCATGGTAGTATATCTGATTTTATGTCCAAATTATCATATGCTAAAAGTATGTTGCAAATGAAGAAACAAAAAATTCTTTTCAACCCACTCAAGAATTGTCCTTATATCTAAATTCTTATGAAGAAGGTGAAGATGACTCTTCATCTTATTATTCAATTTTAGAATGGTGAAAGAGATACGAAAAAACTTATCTTGTACTTTCTTTTATAGCACATGGTATTCTAATGATCCCGGTAGTGCAGGTTCAAGAAGATGAAGATGACTCTTCTATACCACTGTAGCATCATAATCTTATTTTGGTGCAGGTTCAAGAATGCTAAGCAAGAAGAGGAGTCAATTGCTGCCAGATATTTTGGAAGCTTATGTCTGCCTTCATGATTGAACCAGTGCTGAAAAAGAAAAGACTCAAGAGATGAAAGTACCGATATCTCAGAGCTGGACTTTCAATCTCTTACTATGGATGATATTTTTTCTTACAAGCTTTTTACAAATACAATATCATTTACATGTTTCTATTTTTTTGTTACTTAATATTATAATAATTTTATAATTTTATTGCCATTAATAATTTTTTTTAGCTTTTTCTTAATGTTCTTAGTTGTTTACATTTAACTTATTTATTTTTATATAAATAACTTCTTTAAATTTCAATTATAAATTTATATTTAAATTCAAAAAATATTATACATTTTTTATAAGTTATTCAAAAAAAATTCATTTTTTTTCAACTTCTAAATATTTAGATTTTAACTTATACTTAAAGTTATATAAATATTGATATAAAGAAATCAAATATTTTTTTTACTTAATGTTTATATAAATTTTTACATAAATAATAAAAAAAAAATCTAACAAATAACTTATAAATTTTAAATTATACAAAATTAACTTAGTAACAAAAAACCTATAAATTTTAACTTGAATTTATTAACATATAAGTTATATCATATAGATTATATATAAAAATATATAAATAAACGTAAAAAAAAATTAAAAACTGGGCTGGCTGGCCTGACCATGAACCAGTCCGGACTCAGACCAGTTCGGCCCGGTCCACCACGGACCGGGTTACGATTTCGGAATGGATTTGGTGCTAATCCGACCGGGCTGGCCCGGCCCGCTCTCTCCACCGAGTTGGGCCCGGACCGACCCAAACCGACCCGAACCCGGTCAAACCGGACAGCGGGCCGGGCCGATCCGGCCAAATACACAACTTGACCTTTATTAGCCTAAAAAGACTTATTTAAACTTCAAAGCCTAAAACCCTTTATTAAGCCTATTGAATGATGCTAGAAGACAAATCATAACTACTATTTACTTTTAAAGGCTAACCTACTCTTCATTACTTATTCTCAAAATAAGAGAGAGAAATCACTTTACAAATGAAAGAGAGAAAGAAAGAAAGAAAGAAAGAAAGAAAGGAACGAGAAAAAAGAAATAGCTTACCAGCCGATTGGTGGAGATCCGGGACCGATGATTCCAGATCTGGCTAGGTGCAGTTGTGTTCCAGTTGTAGGGTGGTCAGATCTATGGAGATGACTTTACGTTGGACACGAGGGCAGCCCCAGAGGCGATACCGCACACGATGTCGATGGACTCGTTCCGTTGATTGCAGTTCTTGGTTGACACTAGATCGGAACTGACACTACTCGAAAGTGCGTGGCTCTCGGATCGGCGACGAGCGGCTTGGGACACCGTCTTGAAGTCCCGATGGAGGAATAGGAAGAGGTTCACCGGCGTTGGGCTGCAGATTCGTAAGAGGCGAACATGGTGCTCGATGGTGGACTGGCAAATGGAGGCGAGCTCGAGATACTAATTTCTGATCTAGAAGCGGCTCTGAAGGAAGATGATAGTGTTGGAAATCAAGTCTGCTGAAGGAATCAGAGTTTGGTCCAAACTCGGTCCCTGGCTAAGTTCGGGGTGAACTCGGTGTGGTATTCCAGAACCTTTGAACCGAACTTGGTGCGAGTTCGGTGTCTGCTTCTGCTACTCGAGTTTTGGAGTTTTTATGTAATATTTGGACCGTTGGATGCTAATGGACGGCTGGATCTTATGGTTAACTATTTTTAGGGTTTTCTAACCCTAAAATAGGTTTCTCAACCTATAAATAGGGAGGAGGCATAAAGGAAAAGCATAAGTTGGAGATTCGGGGTGCTTGACCATAGAAAATCTAAAAGAAAGCTCTTGCTTTACTCTTAGGACTTCACCATCCAAGACAGAAGGAAGAAGAAGATCTAATCGAGGAGTCATCAATTTCGTTTAGGGAGATTGCTACGGGTTAATGAGTGATTTCAATTATAATCTTCTGCTTTTCTTCTTGAGTGTGGTGAGGGGGTTGAACTTATTAGGGCAAATGATTTAAACATTAGTTCTTTGTAATTTTATAATTTTATCTGAGTTATAAAGATTAGGATTTGTCCAGGTGATGTAGTCACCTCCATATACTTGTCTTCATCTGTGCTTGGTGTTCGTAGATTGGTTGATTATCTCGGGTGGGTTAGCAAGCGCTTCTTCCACTGCACGACCAACACATGGTATTAGAGCGTACGTGTTCCCAATACATGGTATCAGAGCGCACGTGTTCCCAACACGTGGTATCAGAGCCAAGTTCTTCTCGAGAGGGAAGGTGCAACTATGTCTACAGAGCAGATGAACACTCATATGATCACCCTCACATGGGAAAACTGGGTAATTTGGAAGCCAATAATGGAGGATCTACTTTGGTGCATGGACTTACATGGTCCGTTGGAGGGCGATAGCTCAAAGCTGACGGACAAAAGTGCTGATGACTGGAAACGACTGGATCGGAAGGCTGTTGGATCCATCCACGAATGGCTGGACGACTCAATATTTCACCACGTGTCCATGGAGAATTCTGTAAAGCATTGTAGGAGAAGCTACATTCATTGTATGAAAGAAAGACGGTTGGCAACAAGGCATTTTTGATTTGCCAACTCTTCAACTCGAAGTACACGGAGGGTACACTGATGGTACAACATCTGAATGAGGTTCAGGACATCATCAATCAGCTATCTGCGATAAAGATGGTGATTAAGGATGAGCTTCAGGCCCTTCTGCTTTTGAGTTCTCTGCTAAAAAGCTGGGAGACGTTAGTGGTGTCGGTGAGCAACTCCGCTCCTGATGGAGTTGTCACGATGGAGGTAGTCAAAAGCATCTTGTTGAACGAGGAGATCCGGCATAAGCAAGTAGAATCGTCGCAGGAGTATGCTCTGGTGGCTTCCTACGGGAAGGAAAGACCCAGTCACAGGCGAAGATAGGAGGGAGTTCTCAAGATTTTGCGACTGTGGACTACAATAAGGGTTGCTATCACTGTGGTGAAAGGGGTCATATCAAGAGGAACTTTATGAAGCTCAAAGCTGAGAAGGCCAAAGGCAAGGATGATCAGGAGGATCTCACGGTTATAGAAGATCTCATCATAGTACCAACCAACGCAGAGGAACCTTGTAGCTTATGTCATAATAATGACTGATCATGGACACGGGGGCGTCGTATCACACCACTCCATATAGAATAATCTTTACATCATACGACGGTGGCTGGTTTGGACGTGTGAAGATAGGCAACATTGGGATGACTACAGTTATAGGCATCGGTGATGTGCACTTGACAACGGAGCTTAGTTAGAAGCTCATTCTCAAAGATGTGCGATATGTACCGAGTTTGCACTACAACTTGGTTTTGGTAGGGAGGCTGAAGGATGATGGTTGTCATAGTTTATTTGGAGACAAATATTAGATGGTTACGAAGGGTTCTCAGTAGCTGGCTCGAAGAGATTTATGTTGTGGCATATACAGGCTCAAGCCGCTGAGGTGTACAGACAGGCCACAGACACTGGATTGAGGCTCGAGGGGTATTCGACAGGAGATGGATCATCGAAAACTTTTCTTGGAGTGTCTTCGAGATACTTTGAGGGATATAGAGGATTCGGTTCGCCGAGACAAAGCGACGAATGGTGATGAGTCAAAGATTGAAGGTCAGTCTGTAGGTCCCATGACAGCTGGACGATCTCCAGGTGGGGGTTGTTCCATGGATCTGGTTTGGGAGATTGATGGCTTTCTAAAATTTTACGGAGCGATATTGGTTTCAACAGTTTGAGGCCAATGAGGAGATCAAGGTTTACAGCAAACTTAATCTGAGGCAGGAGCGTCATCATTCACATAATTCAGGAAAAGTTGTGGGTCATCAACGATATCCACAATACGTAATATTCTGCTCGAGGACGGATGCATATGGGGGAGCTTCAGGTTGGACACGAAGGTGGGCAGATTTAGGAGTTCAAATTTTGGAAGAATCGTACCGTCCGCTTGTTTGGGCCAGCCAAGGGCGAAGAAGCTCGTTGGAACATTAACATATTTTGGCGAAAGACGGTAGTCGGGGACATGGAGCCAAGACTCATGTTGAGGCTGATCGTCATGGAATTCGGTCTTATTCGTGTCATCGATATCGGCAGGATCCCAATAGTGCTACGTATGGCAGCTAGTATCGACAAGACCATCGAGGACCTGTAGATGATGGAAGATGCAAACCAAATCGGGATATTAGAGATCGGTAGCATAGGGGAGCAGGATTTCTATCGTGGGACGACGGTCATGGAGTCCAGTTGAGGAGCCATGGAGCCAACACCTCTCATCAGACTGGAGGGAAAGATTGTTAGGAATCAAGTCTGCTAAAGGGGGAGAGTTCGGTCCGAACTTGGTACCTGGACGAGTTTGGGCCAAACTCGGTGTGGTGTTCCAGAACCTTTGAACCAAACTCGGTCCGAGTTCAATGTCGGAGACGGTTGCTAGGGTTTTAGAGTTTCTATGTTATAATTTGGACCATTAGATGCTAGTGGATTGCTGGATCTTATGGTTGGCTATTTTTTGGGTTTTCTAACCCTAAAATAGGTTTCTCATCCTATAAATAGAGAGAAGGGTAGAAGCACAAAGGAGAAGCACAAGTTGGAGATTCGGGGTGCTCGTCCACAGAAAATCTAAGAGAAATCCTGTGCTTTGCTCTTAGAACTTCGCAATCCAAGACAGAAGGAAGAAAAAGATCTAATCAAGGAGTCATCAACTTTGGTTAGGGAGATTGCTATGGGTTGGTGAGTGATTTCAAATATAATCTTTTGATTTTTTTCTTGAGTATGGTGAGAGGGTTGAACATATTAAGGCAAAGGGTTTCTACATTAGTTCTTTGCAATCTTGTAATTTCATCTGAGTTATAAAGATTGGGATTTGTCCAGGTGACATAGTCACCGCTATATACTTGTCTTCATCTGTGCTTGGTGTTCGTAGATTGGTTGGTTATCTTAGTTGGGTTGGCAAGTTCTTCTTCTGCTATGCGACCAATACATGGTATCAGAGCGCACGTGTTCCCAACAGGTGGCGGCTATGAAAGAGATCAGGCGGCCAGACGGAGCTCTGTCGGGACCACGAGAAAGAGGATTTGGGCTAGGGTTTTCTTTGTGTCGATTGTAGTGTCCTCAGGGTCGGACCCAGGGACACAGAGAGGGTGTTCTATAGGTTTTGGAAGTGTCGTGTCGGACACATAATGCATCGTAAATGTATGGTGGAATTGGTTGTACTAAATAAGGATAGAAGATGTATCGGACACGCCTGGGGTTGAACCCAGAGACCGACATGGTAGTCTTGAACTGACACGAGGTGTGGACACAGGCAGTTACAGTTCTTGGGAACTGTTTGGAGAAAATAATATTTGGATTTTGCATTTGATAACGAGGAGAATGGGCTGTGGACTGGGATGAGATATTTTGTTTTTGGAATAAAAATAGAATGGATTAGACCACTATTTATAACATGAATTCGAATTTTCTAGAAAAAGAGTTAGTTCCAAACACATGGCTAATTATTCTAATCTATAAAGTTCTTCTTAACTAACTATTAGTTAATTTTAATGGTTCCCTAATGAAATAATGGGCCGATCCTCTATAGATAAATAACATGACTTGGAAATTTTAGCTAATTACCTTGTTAATTCAATTAAACTATGGTTTAAACAATCTCGCTAGGAAAAGTAAGGTTGAACTGGATTAATAATAAATCATTGGCTTTACTAGAGTATGAATGGATATTGGTATAACTTTGGCTATTTAGGTTATATGAAATAATGGCTCAAGGGAATTAATCTCTTTCTAAATGGATTTTTTTTTCTTAAAAAAAATTAGAAAAAAATAGGATTCGTGGTTACAAGTACTACATCTATTTATATATATTTATGTATAAACACACAAACCCATATATACAATCAAAATATGCTAACTAAAATTAATACTAGTTAGAATTTTGGGATGGAGCTTTACACTTATATTTGCGACTTTACATGATAAAGATCCTCCTTTGCTTGATTTTTCATATTGATTCCCCCTTTTTGTCGTAGGACAGTCTTTCTCCATGTGGCCCGGTCTTTTGTAGTTGTAGAATTTTTTATTTCTTCTTGAAAGTCCTTTTTTTGGTTTGATTTTCAAACTTCATAAATCTTTTGAAGTTCCTGAAAATAAGGGCTATTTCCTTCAAATCAGAGTCTTCATCTTCAGGTTTAACTTCAGAGATCTTCTTGTGATGTGCTTTGAATGCGATAGGTTTTCCCTTGGGATTGATTCTGTAAAGTCTTTGAGATTGAGCTTGTGTGTCATTAGCTTACCCAAAAGAGTGTCACTACCACATTTTCTAGGAAATGGTATTTTAGTAATTTCATATTTAATTAAATATTGTGCATGATAAATAATTATTTGCTGTATTATTTAATTATTTTTAGATGTTAGTTATTTATTTTAGACTTATGTTAGTGGACCTAACTAGTTTAGTTTAGACTCATGGACCAACATAATTAATTGATAGAATTTAGCCCATTTAGAAAGCTCATTGATTAGGAGATGGATTAAATTAATTAAACTATTAGACTAGAAGCTTTCCTCCTTAATTATTTCTTCATGAGAGGGCCCAAGGGGTATATTGGATAATTCATAGTAGCTTGAGGAAGGGGAAAGGGGGGCCGGCCTATATAGAGAGGGGGAAAATTATTCTCTTTCCTCTTTTTATTTGGAAACTAGATATAGAAATTCCCTCAACCAAATTCTTTCATTCCCACTTCATTTCTCTACCAAAATTTCATCCCAATTCCTTATCAAATCACCATTGGAGGCTAGTGGAGCAAGGATCTAGAAGGAGGAAGCAAGGATCTACAAAGAGGAGCAACGATCTACAAGTTGGAGGCCAATTTCATCATATTTGGAGGTTGCATTGGGAATCCATCTCCCAATAGGTACAATTCAATTTTCCCCCTTAATTTAGGTTCTAAATCTGAGTTTTAACCATGAGAAATTAACCCATATGCATAGGCTACCCATAGGATTTGGTTTTGTGTTTATAGGAGGCTTATTGAGAAAGTTATGGTACTTTTTGTGTCAATTTTGGAAGGAATTCCGAGATTGATATTTGTTGTGTGTGTCAATTGGTCCTATAGATTAATTTTGCATGTGGTTGTGTGTTTGGGGCTAGTGTCGTATCCACAATTGGGTACGTGTAGGTCGTATCCCATCAATTTGGTGATACGTGTTGATTTGAGAGTTTTTTCTTCGACACGGGACTTTGTACATGTCATATTTTGACACGGACACGTAGATTTGTAATTGACTCTTCGTATTGTTCATAAATAATATATATGACTTCTTCATATTCTTCCGGGTACGTTTGGATGTGTGGTGGACTCCTGTCGCATGCGTATCCTAGATCTAGTGGGATACGGAGTGATACGTTCTATGAGATGTGCAAATTATATGTAGATCCATTTTCTTGTGTTCTTATGTATATATATATTTATTGTTATATATTGTTGTTACATATATGGATGTATTAAATATCATAGATCTATAGATCTAAGTATATATTTATGTATATTGTATGTAGCTATTATTCTACATATGTATGAACTATTTAATAGTGAAGTGTATGTATATATATATTATAGTGTATATATATTGTGGTTATGTATTATGTATTTATATATATATATATATATATATATATATATATATATATATATATATATATATATATATATATATATAAGTTGTTATATTATATGTATATACTTATATAATACATGTATACATATTATTCTATAGTTATATATACATATACATGTATGTATAGTTATATATATATATATATATATATATATATATATATATATATATATATTAATATATATGTATGGGTGTATGTATATTCGTATGTAGTAATTTCATGTTTATAGGATGTAAGTATAAATTATATAGTGGTATGTATATATATATATATATATATATATATATATATATATATATATATATATATATATATATATATATTGTTTATACGATAGCAGCAAAGGCGATGACAGCAGTGTAGCTACAAAGCAGCAGCAGCAACGATAGCAGCAAAGGCGACGACAGCAGCGTCGCTACAAAGCAACAGCCGCAAAAGCATACAGCAGCAGCAACGACAGCAGCAAAGGCGACAATAGCAGTGTAGCAACAAAGCAGCAGCAACAGCAATAGCATACAGCAGCAGCAGCAGCGACAGCAGTTTAGCGATGGCAACAGAACCGTCACTAAAACAGCAGAGTATCAGAGTATCAGTGGCTTTAGTGACAGTCAACAGTGGTCATTAGTGACAGTTTGGCAGATTTCCTATTATTAGATATTTAATATATATTTAAATAGATTCCTAAATTGCTAATAGTATTTATAGTATACTATATGCATAATAATTACTATAGCATGTATATAATTACGGGTAGTTAGTATACACAAGTTTTGGGGTATTAACTTGTGATACCAAGGTAATTGGGGATACCCAATGTATTGGGTTTGGGTATCAAGATTATGAGTTAATGTTGTGATACCTAGTTGGTTCAAAACCAAGGTATCTATTTAATATTTGTAATTAGGATTTTATATTATTACTAATTGTCTGACTTACATATGTAATATTTTACCTATTGATTTACGTATCCGGAGATACGGTATCCTAGTATTTAAGATATGTGTTTTATGACCTAGACTTTAGTATTTGAACCCAATATCTTTGTGTTAGACTTGTGCAACCTAGAAATAGATAGTTGAACATAGTTGACCTTAGAGTTGACTTAGTTTGACTTTTGACTTTGAATTGACTTGTTGACCTAGAAGTTGACTAGTTTAACTTATTTTCTTTCTGAAACCTTGTATTGATGTTGTATTCCATATCTAGGTATTTGAGACATCGTATCAGACATCTGTAAGACTATTCTTTGGACTTCAGACGAGTACATTCTCTGATAGTTTCTCATTTATGATATCCTCTATGTTTATCGTATCTAGTGTATCCATGTTCTCTTGACACTATGGTTACACGAATTGGTATATCCGGATCTCGTCATGAGATGTTATTCCTTGGTATATGGTATATCTTGTGCAAGCCTTATTTCATTGATTATCGTGTACATGTATAGACACTGATTCTTGGGAAGACTAGCTATCTTCTTGGGAATCTGGTGCCATAGCGTACCATGGTTGGATCTATTATACCAGTCGAGGGTGGGAAGTATTTTAGTGTAGATATGTGATCATACCCTCCTTGTATCAAGCCTTGTATTGAATAGTGTTAATCATACACCGCACGTATGATTAGCCAGGCCATAAATCTTGTATCATGTTTCCAAGCCGATCACATGTTAAAGCTAGTACTCACACACTTAGTCATTAGTATTCTTATTCATTGACATGTTGTTCATTATTGTATTCATTCCAGTATTTTCTTATTGTATATCTCTCGTATCTATTGTGCATCTTGTATATTCACATCTATTTACTGTTACATAGTTTTTATCAATTATTAGAACTGCTATTAGAGATGTACTATGCTCCTTTCCTGACTGTATATATTTTACCCAGATGACACTGAGGACTGGTACCCTACACATTATGGACCTCAGGATGTTGTGGGCTTAGAGTCAGAGACCCTGGCTCAGGAGGGACTTATCCCGACTGAGACAGATGACCCAAGATTAGTACCTTCTTAGTATTTCTTGTAATGGATTTATCTCCAGCTTATTTGTTAGTATTCTTTCAGACTCATTGATGTATTATTTTAGACTCATGAGTTGTATGTGACTATTTCTATTCTTTATCATATTCATACTCGTTTCTATCTTAGACTTGTGATTGAGTATATTGTTTTGTTGGTGGTTCATTATATTGCTAGATAGATTACCCAGACAACGTTCTAACACCGATTTTGTGGCGTAGGCTGGGCATTGTTTCCGACTTGCATCCTTACATTGGGTGCGGGTCATGACAAAGTGTCTCGAGAGTCATGACAGTGAGATCATTTCTTTCAATGGTCGTCGTTGCCTTAGGGTTCCAGTTCTTAGTATGTCCCCGAAGCCCCTTGCGAATCTTTTCATGAGCTGAATATTTCTTGCCAAGAGATTGAAGGGGATTAATAATATCAAAAAAAATAGTAAAAATTTGGGTAATTGATTCTTTTGGGTTTATTTTGAAAGCCTAATATACTTGTGTAAGCCTACTGATTTTAGATTTCTTCACTTGTGAACTTTCCAAATCTCATGTGACATTGTGCATATTAAAACTCTATTGAATTCATTTCTATCCAATGCTCAAAATAATGCATTTATAGCTCTAGGGTCTAGGCTAGCTTGCTTCTTTTTAATATCTATGTATTTGTCGTGTGGCTTTTCAATAAGAATATTTTTAATAGTAATTTTATTAGGCCTTTGTAGCCATCAATGACACATGCCCATAAATATAAATCTAGAGACCTTAAATAGATACTCATACAAGTTTCCAATAGGTATAGTTTGTTCCATTAAATAGAGGTGGTCTAATTATGGATTTGCCTTCACCATTGTTGGTGTTGATAAATGTGATGGTTGCCAAAGATCTACTCATGGATGTTAATCCTATACAATAGACATTGCTCAGATACAAATTATTGGCAACCCTAGAGGGGGTGAATAAGTTGAAGATAATAAATACCAATTAAAACTAATGCAAATAGCAATAAAAACTCAACAAGTATATAATTTAAAGAAATAGAGTGTAAGAAAGCAAACACAACGATATTGTTAGTCCCGAGGCTTAATCAAATATGATAGAACCGGAAGTTAAAGTCGAGATCAGGAGTTCACATAAGAATTTCCTTCCTGATATCTCTTGATCCAACAAGCAGATTATATATAGGATCTGATTATAACTTGAAATAAGATAACAAAAGAATAAGAGAAAACTATCTTCTCGTTCTTCTTTGCAATCGTAGTTGCAGACGGACAGAACATAGTTTACAACTAGCAAAAGAGAAGAGGAAGAAGAAGAATAAACTCTGCTTGTTGGAGTGATAAAGATCATCGTTGCTCAAAACAAGATTCACCCCACACGACCTGCTATCAGGAACCAGCAAGTTCAGGTAGAACTTCTGGAACACTCATTGTTACCTTTTTGCTTGGACTCGCATAAACTTCTTGGACTGCAATGACGGCTGCTGCAACTCTCTTCGTCTCTTCTATTTTCAAAGTAAATTCTCAAAGAGGCACGAAGAGAGTATTTATAGAGAGAGGGTGAAAACCCTAGCCGCCCAACAGTTACGGAAAGATAGGAACAAATTAATTACGAATTCCTATAAGATATGCACGAATTAATTTTAAATCCTACAAAAAATAGATCTGAATAACAGACTATATCTTTCTATAATTGTTCAAATATATCCGCAGTAGTAGCAGCACATGCGGCAGCGCATGCGATAACTCATGCGGCAACCCATACGACAGTGCATATGATAGCCCAAGCGGCCTGCTCATGCGACCGCTCATTCGACCCGCCCTTGCGGCCCGCCCATGCGATCGCGCATGCGACCCGCCCATGCGATCGTGCATGCAGATCGATCATGAGAGCGAAAAATACGCACAAGTGCTTGCGCCGATGCTGACGTTCTAAGTATAAAGTGCGCCAACAAAGCGCAACTTTGTGCCCTTAAGCCCAAGCCCGAGCCCGAGTCCGAGTCCGAGTCTGATTCCAAGTACTAGTCGCTAGCTCTTATGGAATAAATTCTAAGAGAGTGACAAAAAGCATAAATGATTTCATCAAGGAGTTAATCCTTCTTCATCCCAATAAAATATCCCCATATGGCACCCATGTGCCTCACCACACCCTATGTGCACACCTCAACACAAGCAAAGCATTATATTGAGATACCCACTTGGTGTTGTAGCCAATGTGGGACTATCTTTTATAGTCCAACGGCAAAAACACCAACAGTCCCACGCATGTCTCAATATATGGGTTGAGAGTTCCTCATAATGACTGCCCATCATGCATTAGGATAGATGTTGCTTCAACTTAAATCTTCCTGCATGGGTCAAATTAACAGTATGATACAAGAATGGATTAAGTCTTGAATTATGCACTATAGTTACAATTCTTTCTACTCAGACAATGACATAAACTGTGATTCTGGTTGCACATTGAAGGCCCTGTGCATGCCTAGTTTTGGTGTATATATTTTGGTTGTCTACAAGTTTTTCTTCAAGAGACGGCATGTATCTCTTTCCATACACTATAGGTGAGTTCTTAAATAGTCATTGGCATAAAGCATTGCACTTTCTTACTGTGCTACGCTGCTATGACATGGACTTCTGGCGAGGTTCACTCCCTTATGTGGTGTCATCCACTGTAACATGAGGTTCACTCCCTCTTTGTAGTTCCAAACTACCCAGCACGAAGCTTTGTGCTTCCTTGCGGTGTTACGTTGATGTGATATGACTTTTTGCCAAGAATTTACATCTTTTACCTCTGTGGTGTCACACCACTGTAACGTGAGGTCATCGACCTCTTTGTAGTATTGTTTACCACTCTTCATTCTACAATATTAGGCTACCTGCCTATACGCGGTGCTACGCCATTGTGACATGAATTAATGCCAAAGATTTATATTTTTTACCTCTGTGGTGTCACACCACTGTAGCATGGGATACAAGTTCCTTGTAGTGCTGAAACTACATGCTTCCTGTAAAGCACACCAGATATTCACTCTGTCTGAGAACTCATTAAGGTGTCAAAGACATCCTTCCACAAAAAACTATTCTTCATAAAGAACAAGAAGTAGACAACAGTGGTTCTGGGTCCGTAACCCCATAATTTCTCAAATGACTACCCAATGTTCCTGATATTCTCCCAGTCAATGGTCCTTCTTTGAACCAAGAGCTAGATGCCTAGTAGATTTCTCTTTGAACTAATAGCATAAAATTTTATAGTAGAATTACATTGACACAATATCTGAATATCTTCAAGCCTATTTTGGTTATTGTGTCCACGACCAGCTGGCGCTTGAGACCCTTGGTGAATAGGTTTGCCAGGTTCTTCTGACTTCGAACATCAATTACGACAATCACTCTAGTCTTTATCAGATCATTCGCTGTCATGTGCCTCAACCGCATAGTCCTCTTCTTACCATTGAAAAGATTATTTGATGTCACACTGCAGTCGCCTGGTTGTCGCAGTATATCGGTACCACTAGAAATTGTGCACCAACTAATGAAAGATCATACAAGAGCTTTCGAAGCCGTTCTGTTTTATCTGCCGTATCAGCCAGTGCATAAAACTCAAATTCCATCGAGGAATGAGAGAGCATAGTCTGCTTCTTCGACTTTGACGATATAGAAGCCCCATCCATGGAAACAATATATCCTCCTGTGGACCTTTTGCTCTCTACTTTTGAACACCAGCTTGCATCACTGAAGCCTTCCACTACTGTCGGATACCCACTGTAGTGCAGTACATACTTCTGAGTTCTCCTGAGATATATCATCACTCACTTCACAGCCTTTCAGCGCTCTGTAGTGCCCCGTTCCTTCTATTCGGGGAGCGCGGCTAAGAAACACAAGATGGTATCGTTCGATCGGGATAGATTGAAACAAGAACTCGTTCTCGTTATGGATTTTTTTCTTCAGAATCGATTCTCATATTCAGTGGACCGTGCCCCCGGGATCGACTTAGCGGCAGAGTCAGGAGGGACCTCTCCGCTGCATCTTTGTTGCCTCAGTTTTCAATGTCGCTTGTTGCTTTCGTGCTTTGAGTTGGTTTTCGAATTTGCTTGTTTTTCTTGAACGATTTTGATGGATTTCATTATTTTTCGTTTATTGAACTGCATTTTAATTTTTGAGATTGGAAAGAGAGAAAGAGTTATTGATCAAGCTGTTCATGGATGCAGGTGAACGAGCAATAAGCGGCTTATGAGCGGAGTCTTCAAGCGACTCTTTCCTTCCCCCTTCCAACCAACTAAGTGAGTGGCTACCATCCCGATTAGCTAGCCCTTCTCCAAGTCTTCACACCTAATAAATCTTGCATTCTTGTTTGCCCCGATCAGACGATACCTCATAATAACTAAAAGATGTCAAGATAAAAAGGGAATAGACTTGGATATTATGCTTGTCAATCAAACATGTGAACTGTTATCTTATTGTATGCTAGCGTGTTTTAAATGTTCTATACATGCTTTAATTTTTAGTTAGAATGCATCTTCTTCTATGAATTGTGCTAAGTATGGAACACTCCTTGTATTGTGCATAATTGTTCAGGGAGGCTATGCAAAATGAATCATGCAATACTGCTTGTCGTGTACTCGTGTTGCCTCAACTGCATGAATTATTGACTTAATAATCGTGTTCGATCATGGACAACTTGTGCATAAGGGTATAAGTTCTGCAGACGTTCGCTGGGGCACTGGCACCGATCCGATCCGGGCGAAACTTCGTGTGTAGTCAATCGTGTACGGACTTGATGGCTTGTAATGCATCATATTTTTATCGTGTGTTCATCGTGTCTTCTCATTGCATGCTATCCTTGTCCTTGACTAGTCCATTATGGCATCAAGCCAGTGATCCTCGTGTGTATTTAAACCTGTTGCAAACTAACTTGTGTCTTTGTGGTAGGGAAGGCATGGTAAGTATTGTGCAGGTAGTTCAGACGGACAGGTAAAAGCCACCGAACGGTGGCAAGTTTATTTCAGTATTTTATATATATACTGCTGCTTGTAAAATGAACTAAGGCAAGATAGAAAGACCATAATAAATATGCATGCTTCATATAAAAATAACGTATCGATTGGTATTGTTGGGTTAGATCGCCTTCACCAGTACATTTTGATGTACTGACCCTCGTTGAAATAGGTTCCCCGCACTAAGGTGAACCGAGCGAGGAGGCTTAGTCATCTTCCCGATCCAGTCCAGCTGTAGGCACATCCTAATCGTGCCATATTTTGAAGTACTTGAAGAAAAGAGCTAGCAACCCATACAGAATGCAGCTCTGTGGCAAGGCCATCATCCCGTCCGGAGGTCTTTATCATTTTGAAGTTTAGTAAAGGGATATAATATATAGGACTGCCATCTCATTTTGTGTCAACACTTTTGTAAGCCCGTGCGACAAATTAGCGGACTCATTCAATAGTTTGTAATAGATGTTCATTATCAATAAAGAGAACTTTTTCATGCTTCAAATTTGTGTTTCAATTTATCTGCGTACTCTGAATATGTGCTCGTTATGCAAAAATACTCTAGCCTTGTGCGGGCGCAACCCCAGGCCCGCACGGCGATCACGCTCAGGGGACGCCCTTACGATCGCTCAGAATTGGGGCGTGACACGCTCCACATCTGGATTGCTCGTGAATTAACTCAGCATCCCCATGGCGAAACCTATGGTAGGCCTAGTGGCAGTTGTTGCATACATCAGACTCCTGATTACGCTTGAGTACTTCAGCTGCCTGACACTTTTCTTTGGATTTGGCTTCAGCTTCTTGTCACACCTGTACGGAGTATCGATCCTTGGAAGATACTGATATCCAAAGCGTATTAGCATCTTCTCGATATAATGAGACTATGATAGCGCCACTCCAGGGTTTGTTCGGATGATCTTTATCCCCAGGATAACATCAGCTTCCCCTAAGTCCTTCATACTGAATTTAGATGAGAGAAACTTTTTTGTCTCAGTGACACATGCTAGATCCGTACCCAGGATTAGCATGTCGCCCACGTATAGAAAATGATAACTCCTTTCCCGTCATCTAACTTAGTGTAAACGCACTTGTCCATTTCACTGACCCTGTAGCCGTTTGATCTTATGACTTTATTAAACTTCTCGTGCCACATCTTGGGAACTTAATTTAGACCGTATAATAATTTTATCAACTTGCAAACTTTGTCTTCAAGTACTTTGATGATAAATCCTTCTGGTTGTTGCATATAAATCTCTTTAGTCAATTCTCCATTCAGAAATGATGTCTTTACATCCATCTGAAGAATGACTAACTTCTGTATTATACTTAAAGCAATCAACATCATGATGGTCTTCATCCGTGCTACTGGAGCATATGTATCGAAGTAGTCGATCCCCTGCTTCTAAGAAAATCCTTTAGTAACCAGTCTTGCATTGAACTTTTCAACAGTTCCATCGGCCTTTATCTTCTTCTTGAAGATCCACTTGCATCCGATCGGTTTTGCTCATTCCGATAGATCGACCAACATCCAAGTGTTGTTGGAGGTTATTGAGTCATACTTATCATTGATAGACTCCTTCCAGAAGACAGCATCTCTGATCTTTACTGCCTTATCATAGGTAAGCGGATCTGCTTCCACATGATAGGTGATAAAATCTTCTCTGAAATTCTTCTGTCTCCCCACCCGCTTAGTTTTCAGTTCTGCAAGTTCTGGTTCAAATATTGTCTTTGGAATGACAAATTTTTATGTACTACATCTTCTTTGGAAGCTTCAGCCTCCTATGCACTTATACTATTCTCCAAAATATCCGCGATAATAATATTCTTGTGCCTTGTAAATTTATCTTCAAAGAATTTTGCATCTCAAGAGTTAATGATATAATTTGATTCTATATCAAGAAACCTTCGAGTATTACTCTTCTCAGCATAACCCAAGAAGATGGTCTTTGTTGTCCTCGTACCCAGTTTTTGAATCTTCAAATCCGGGAGCTTCACATATGCCAAATATCCCCACACTCGAATGACATTAAAGTTGGGTCTGATATTGAAATAGAGTTCATAAGGAGTAACATCAGATGTTGCATACGGCACTTTATTCAGGATGAACGTAGCCGTCAACCCAGCTTCTCCCCAGAAGCAGTTTGGAAGACCCATATTTAACAGCATTGGGTTTATCATTTTTGTCAACGTCCTTTTCTTCCTCTCAGCTACTCCATTTTATTAAAGAGAATACGGAGCAGTCATCTCATTGATAATTCTATATACTTTGCAGAACGATACAAATTTAATAGACCTATACTCTCTGCATTGATCCCTTATAAGTCTCTTGAGTTGTTACCCTATCTAACGTTTAACTTCAGTCCTGAACTCCTTGAACTTCTCGAATGCTTTGTCCTTTGATATAAGCAGATAGACGAACTGATACTTCGAGTAGTCATCGATGAATGTAATAAAATACTTTATCTTAGCCTTTGCGAAGAACTGTTTGAAGTCACAGATATCTGAGTGCACCAACTCTAGAAGATTTGTGCTTCGGTTAACCCATTTAAACGGCTTTCTGGTGATCTTTGTCTGCGCACAGACCTCACACTTCTCTACCTTATTATCCCATATTTGGAGATAAGCCCTAGACTAGACATCTTGTTTATTATTTTATAATAAACATGTCCTAGTCTATTGTGACATAACTTAAGAGAATAACTAGAAGAAGCGACTGCATTTATCATTGTAGCAGGAGTTACAAGTTAAAGTATGAACATCCCTTCGGTACAGAAAGATTTTTTGAAGTATGTTCCTTTGTAAGACATCACAATCTGTCCAGCATTAATTTATATCATCAAGCCTGCATTGCAGAGCAGACTTCCTGAGACCAGATTCTTGGCTATCATTGGTACATGTTTCACACCCAAAAGTGTCAGCGACTTTCCCAAAGTCAGGTTCAGTACCACCGTTCCGGTCCCAAGTACTTCAGCTTATGCCAGGTTCGCCGCTATAACCTTCTCAAATGTAGGCTCGTAGGTGGTGAAGAACTCCTTCTTTGAGAAAATATAGCAGGATGCGCCAGTGTCCACCCACCAGTCAGAGTCGACACCAGTCTTGACAACCTGTGCAATCATAGAAATCTTGTTAGGCTCACCTTGCTCTATCTATTTGGGCTTAGATCTGCAGTCACTCCGGTAGTGGCCCTTCTTGCCACAATTGAAGCAAGTCACTTCGGACTTTGGCTTTGGCTTTGGCTTTGGCTTTGGCTTTGGCTTGAATGAGGCCGACTTCACCTTCAAATGGTTGAAGTCCTTCTTTTTCTTGTTGTGAGAAGTCTTCTGCTTTCCCTTGGAATCACCACCATGCACCAAGTTGGCCTTTGCCAACTGTTTGGACAGGAAATCCAACTTCAGTTGTCCCCAGGCCTCATTTTCAATGTGAATCCAGTGAAGAAGATCTTTGAGCTGGATATCCATCTTCTTACAGTACATTTCAATCTTAAACTTGATCCAGCCTGGAGGAAGCTTGGTGACGATATCCCCCACCATGAACTTATTTTTCTGCTTTATGCCCTCTTTCTCCAGCTTCGGCTGCATCTTCAGAAGTTCCATGACTTGCGACAACATTACCTTCTCATCTTCAAATTATAAAGTAAAAAACTTTTCAACATAATAGATTTTAGATATCTTTTCATCAGTTATGTAATGCTTCTCAAGATCTTCCCAGACGTCTTTCATCTTCTTCTTCTTGTTATAAGACTCTGCCATCGAGTCCTCTATTGCATTGAGGATCAATAGCCTATAGAGGTCGTTGTCTTTTTTCCACTTGTTGTGCGCGTCCTGTGCCACACCAACTTAAAGTTCTCCTCCATCTTCAAGGATAGTATGTTCTTGATCAACCAATACATAAGCAACTTTGACAAGACAAAGATTCAAAGAGATCTTCCTCTTCCAAATGTTATAGTATTCGCCATCAAATTTCTCAAGCTTGTGAAAGCTAGTATCGAGAATGTTTGATCGGATCTCTATCTTACTCGGATCTTGCTTTGAGATTGTTTGTCCCAAAGCTTAATCAAAGATAATAGAACCAGAAGTTGAAGTCGAGATCAGGAGTTCACACAAGAGTTCCCTTCCTGATATCTCTCGATCCAACAAGAAGATTATATATAGGACCTAATTACAACTTAAAATAAGATAACAAAAGAATCAAAGAAATTTTTTTTCTCGTTCTTTCTTGCAATTGCAGTTACAAACGGAAAGAACAGAGTTTAAAACTAGCAAAAGAGAAGAGGAAGAAGAAGAATAAACTCTGCTTGTTGGGGTGATGAAGATCACTATTGCACAAAGCAAGATTTGTCTCACACGATCTGCTCCCAGGAACCAGCAAGTTCATTTAAAACTTCTAGAATGCTCGATGTTACCTCCTTGCTTGGACTCGCATGAACTTCCTGGACTGTAATGACGGCTGCTGCAACTCTCTTTGTCTCCTCTATTTTTGAAGTAAATCTCCAAAGAGGCACAAAGAGAGTATTTATAGAGAGAGGGTAAAAACCCTAGCCGTCCAACAGTTACGAAAAGATAGGAATATATTAATTATGAATCCCTATAAGATAGGTACAAATTAATTTCAAATTCCACAAAAATGGATCTGAATAACAGACCATATCTTTCCATAACCGTTAAAATATATCCGCAGCAGTAGCAGCGCAAGCCGCAGTGTATGCGATAATATATGCGGTAACCCATGCGGCAACCCATGAGACAGTGCATGCGACAACCCATGCGGCAGCGCATGCGGCAGTCCATGCGACAGCTCATGCGTCTTGCCCATGCGACTGTGCCTGCGTCGATGCTGACGTGCTATATGCAATGTGCGCCAACAAAGTGCCACTTTGAGCTCTTGAACTCGAGTCCGAGTCCGATTTTGAGTCCGATTCGCTACTCCCCTTTGGGGCTTAGCTCTTATGGAATAAATTCCAAGAGAATGACAAAAAGCATAAATGCTTTCATCAAGGAGTTAATCCTTCTTCATCCCAATAAAATACTCCTATATGGCACCCATGTGCCTCACCACACCCCATGTGTACACCTCAACACAAGCAAAGCATTATATTGAGATACCCACTTGGTGGTGTAGCCAATATTGGACTATCTTTTATAGCTTAAAGGTAAAAACACCAACAGATATATCCTAGTATCCTTTCGCGAAGGCACTCTAGTCCTGGAAACTCATTTTTAGCTTTAATCCATTATTTCAAAAAATAGCAATTCAACCACAAACTTTGATCAGAAGGACTCGTCGCCTATTTACAATAACGAGCTTTGATCCAAAGGTCTCGCCGACTTCAAATAATAACTAAATAAAAAATACTTGGAAATCCAAGCTTACAACTCTTGTGGACTTCTAATCGAACAACACTTGGCAATAGAAGGCTACGAAGTTGGTTCTTGGCAATGGAAAGATTTAGAGCTAAGGGTATATCAATAACAAGTTAGAATTGATGGGTTTCAAAAGATAAATTAGAGGGCTATTTATAACTTTAAGGAAATCAATCTTTCTAACCGAACTTTGGCCTAATTCGGCTCAACAAATAAAAATACGGGTGTTTGTATCCTTTGTTAAACATTTGAATATGTTTCCTAATAATTTGCTAGGCCAGACCAAATTTGGTCCGAGTTCGCAGCAGGTTCTTAGTATATCAAGTCATAGTTTTATCAATATCAAAATCTAGATAGGCCAACAATATTAAGTAATAATAACTCATAAGGAAATAAATTCCTATCCCTTATATTATAATATAAAAATAAGCATATATGTTATTTACATTAAATTATTTGATTAATAAATAAAGTTATATCTTGGTTAAATATATTTAAAAGTTAATCCACATTCTAAGAATGCCTAAACAATGAATTTTCCAACCTTCTAAGTAAATTTCTAATATATATATATATATATATATATATATATATATATATATATATATATATATATATATATATATATATAGGAATTAAGTGACATTGGACATATATATGAATGAATTGATCAATTTTGGTGTAACGAGAAGGAAGGAGATGACAATCCACAAAACATGGGACACCTGCAAGATCCATAAACTGGGCTTCCCTGCTTTTAAAAGTGCCCTCCCCCCCCCCCATATTTGATGACTGCATCAAGTGTTTCCAATAGAAGATCCTCATGTGAAGCTAGCACCTCCAAACTATACATCTATGTGTTCTTAAACTTCTTTATGAAATTTCAAACCGGAAAAAAACTTGTGCTAGCTAATTAAGCAATGTAGGTTGAAGGATATATGTGATACATGAATTCGGCAAAACAAATGTTTTGTGTACAAACCACCTTCAAATATGCGACACCGACACATACTAAACTTTATTTTAGATTCATGTACCCATCAATTTGATACAAGCACATTTGCATAGGCACATGGTTGTGTGACTTGTATCTGTGTTGATGAAGACAAGGTCCTGGAATAAGAGAATCCTCGTGAACAAACTCTAATAGGATATAAAAATTAGAGATATAGTTAAAAATTTATTGGACAAGAATAAACTTTAAAAGTCATGAATCTGCTAGCAAACCTCTTCAACATCTCGCAAATCCTGGAATATTGGCGATTGCTTTCTGTAGCATAGATTAAACTTAAATTAAGTAGAGAGGTAGGAAAGAGATTTCTCTCGCACCTCGACTTGTAAGAACTTTTCTTAAGAAAACATGTTATATAGTTCAACATTTTCACAAATAACAAGGGACCACATTGAATCTTGAATAACAAAAGCAGATGATATATGAGAAAAAATAAAAAAAAAGTCCATGATACGAAATGAAAAGCTTTCTTAATACAATATTCTTCAGTGTGATATATACACAATTTCTTAACTATTAATCTCAAATTAAACCAAAAACTCATATGTCAAATTAAAATCAATTTTCTTATGGTAAATTGTAGGAAAAAGAAGAATCGAACCTGAAATACCAGAGTCGAGTTACTGTGAAGGCAGTTCAACCGTGGGTCCCCGTATATTTGCTCATAAATTTTTATGCCTAAATAACAAAAAAAAATTGTATGCCTATAAAACCAAAAATAACAAAAATAACAAAAAACTAGAATACAAATTTGTATGCATATAAAATCATAGATGTGCTCACAGTAGCTGTGGACCTCCTATAAAACCAAAAATAACAAAAACAAATCAGAATTAACCATAAATAAGAAGAGTAAAATTGGGGCAAAGAAGTGTGCTTACAAATTTGTATGCCTCTCCGCCTCTCTTGCTATGATTTTAGCACAAATTAAAAAAAAAGAAAAAAATGGAAGAAGCCGACTGCAGGATTTCCTAAGAAATTTAAAAAAAATATATGAAGTGGAGGAAAAAGTCGAACCTTTTAGAGAGAAAATAACAGGAGGGGGTTTGAGAGTAAAATTGTAAGCGTGGGGTGGGGGTTGAAGTATTTCTCGAAAAGTAGGCGGGGTGGGGGTGGGAATTTTTACGGTGAGCATGGGTTTCTAAAAAAACATGGGGGTAAGGAGTTGTGATGGTGGACCTGATGCTATCTTCTTCTTCTTCTTCTTTTTCGTTTACGACATTTGTTATATGCCATCTTTTGTGTATAAGAATTTATGACATTCAATGAACGTCATAAATAATCTAGCAAGTTATATTCTAAATTCTTTTACGATATTCACTAAAATGCATGTCGTGAATCAATTATTTAGGTCATACTATTTAGGCATGCCTTAATTTCAATGACGTAGAAAGCCATTTTTCTTGTAGTGGTAATACTTTGAGGGGAAGCATTCAAATCGACTGAATTTTTTCCTCTCAGGTATTTATTTTTCTCCTTTACCTTAATGCCTATCTAAAGGATATTCATATAGCATGCTAGGTAATTGAGTTCAAATGCATGAACTCGATATATGGATAGATTTTTCATATAGAAAGATTCTTGTATCTCATAATTGCATATAGAAATATTCTTGTATCTCTATTTGAACTATTTATATGAAAAATACCACTAATTTGTATGGCAATTGTGAATCATGTTTACTTCTTTGATCATTATTAAAGTTCTTATTCTATCTTCCAATATATTACATTATTATTCTATATTGGTATATATTATATTTGCAAATGTCTAATCCTTACGTCTTTTTGTTCGAAATCATTTCTTCCCATAACTAGAGCTTTATTTTTTATTATATTGTATTTTGGGATTCTAACTTGGATTTCTAGTTGGTAAAACATCTATTGATTGTTCTCACATTTTTAAAATTTTACCATCTATGTTGTGTTTTGACAAGCTATTCTACATTAGTTGTACATTTTATAAACTTGTCTTTACACACTTCTCCAATATTATTTTTACTATTATTTTGATTATGATTGTCTATGCTTCCTCCTGCTCTGATTTATCTACTTAAGATTGAATTCCTTTTATCTCTTGGGGGAGCTTATTTTTTTATTATATCAAAGGGGGAGAAATAAATTTAAGTTGTATGTTTGTCAAATGGGGAGAAGTAGTTCAAGTATTATGCTTTTAGTGATATATGCTTATTGCCTTTTATATATTAGTAATATTTGAATCTATTGTTTCCATCTTAACTTAACTGATTTTTCATATAAAAAGGGAAAGATTGTTAGCCCAATGTTCTAATTAACTATATTTTTTTATTGTGGTTAATCGCCTAATTTTGGCATTATGATATAATAATCATGCAATCACTAAAGTAATTTCTACTTTAACATAGCATTGTCCTAATGTGCATTAAATGTTATCATACTTGCTACTATTTTGCTTTGTTTGTCTAACAGGTATTTGCAGAAAAATATTAAGCAAGATAAAACATGGACATATGAAAATAAAAAATCTTGATGGGCCAAAGACAACATTATCCCACAAGATTTCAGATCTTTTAGCTTTGGACTATTGTCGTCAAGGAAAAAATGTATCATCGTACAAAGAAAGAATCATAGCCATGCCATAATCCTTTTAAGACTCAGACAAGCCTACACCTGCTAGAGTTCTTCAAATAGTCTTTAATGTGTCTAAGGATAATTGTAAACATAAAAAAATGGTTGGAAAAATTGAAAGCCGGGCTAGAATCATCCAGCTACAGTTTTGACCCTCTGGATAGTATACCAACGGTATATTGGTGTATACCGACGGTATATCAATTTTGTTTACAAAACTTATTTGTATGTCAAACGACATACCGACGGTATATCGGTGCGTACCGATGATATACCGATTCCATTTTTTCTTGAGCATTAAATGCATCCAATAAATGAATTTTTAAGCATTTAATAATCCCAACAGTCTAATTTATAGTCGTTACTGTTGTAGATCAATATATCAGCGATATATTGTAGTATACTAGAGGTATACTGGCGGTATACTTTCTACACATTGAAAGTTGCAATAATTGCTCTTTCTCTTGTCTTTGTTATAAATAACCTTAAACCCCTTTATTCTGTAGTGTCCCGTTCATAGCGGTTTACTATATAAGGCTTGTGGCTCAATTGAATCAATCAAAATTGAGTATTGGGGAAACCTTTCGACGTAATCGATATGGACAAATGCAGTGAACATTTTCAATTGATTGATCGGTTTCGGCTAGAATAAGTCCAATAGTTTTAGTTGGAGTTTGTTGGCTTTTTGGTTGGATTTTTGCTACTTGGTTTTGATGAATGCATTTTCGTGATTAGTTTTCGATGATTGATTGTTTTGCCCACTTCCATCGATTGCATGAATTCATTCTAGAGAACTATGAGAGAAAGAAAGATGGTAGCCTGATCAATTGGTGACAATGTAGATAGATGCGTGACCAGAGCCTGGGCGAGCAAGCATCCTCTTGCTCTTGGCATTCTCTATTTGGTGAGCAGTTCTGTCCCTTCTTCTCTACTCCTTCATGCCAATAATTATAAAGTTCTCTTGTAACCTTGCTAATTCCAATAATCGATAAAGCCACTAGTGCCATAAGTTTAATACCACTATTGCATCTTGATGCGATGCAGTAGAGAACATCTTCATAACTATCAAGAGTATGATGTGTTATGCTGTAAACAATCAATAAAGAATACAGTTTAAGTCCCCATAAAGAAAAGAAAGAAGACAAGTAAGTATGGACTGTATATGTCTCACAGTATTTGTATTTTATGCGGATACGTATTTTTGTGCTAGTTATTATATTTTATTGGATCTCGAGGAAACTCAAAAATTCTTAAAATTGAAACTTTATTACCTGACCGGTATACCGACGATATAGTGTCCGGTAGATATTTGTTTCATTTTCGAGATATTTTTACATAAATAGTACTCGAGGTATTTTTTTCTTTCTTTCTCTTTCTCTTTCTCTCTCCTCTCTTCTTTATTTCTCTCTCAAGCTTGGAAGCATGGCCTTGAGACCTGGAGTATGATTTCTGAACCCCTTCGTAATGGTGGACTAGAAGGTTTAGGTTGGGAGCTCGCGTTAGACAAGTATACCTTGCCAATTTCGTGAACTTCTTTTACTTGCTGTCATTTTACTTTTCTGGAGCTTTGGTTATTACTTTTTTTTATCTTAGACTTATTTTATTATTATTGTTTGTATCGTTATTTCTAGCCTAGTGACCGTCTCGATTTTGATTTCTGATAGAATCTTATCGCGTCCATTTTTTGTAACTCGATAACGAAAACTGTACCGGAGTTGTGACCGTAAGATTTAGTCCATATTGTGATATGAGACTTATCCTAGACTTGACTTCTTGTTAGACTTAGTTCTAGTAATTTTTGGAGTTTAATTTTGTTCCCAAAAATCAGACTTGATTTAACCAAGTTTATTTTTGGAAATCGGCATACCGACGGTATACTACAATATACCGACGGTATACCAATTTTGACCGACTTGATTTCTAGATATTTTCTTGTGAACCCTATCGGCATACCGATGGTGTAATATAGTATACCGACAGTATACCGATCATGCCGTCATTGTTAGATATTTTCTTGGTCGGCATACCGACGGTGTATTGGGCTGTGCCGACGGTATACCGATTTGTGGAACTTTATTTTCCAGTAACTTTTTGCCTACTTGGAACGGCATACTGACGGTATACTACAGTATACCAATAATATACCGATTTATTGGAATCCAAAACTTGCTGTATTTTTTCTATCTTTGGACAGGTGTACCGACGGTGTACTGGATTGTATTGACGGTATACCGATTGTGCTCTTTCTTTAGGAATTCTTGGTTTTTCGTGATTTTATGTTGAAACTTCTGGATTTTGCTTGGACATGCGATGACTTGACCTAATTTTAGACATGAACTTATATGGATTCAGATGACTTGACTTGGCTTTACTCGATTTTATCCGGCTTTGTCCGGCTACACGTGATGACATGATTGACTGGACTTGACTTGGCATGACTTTACATGGCTTCATCGGACATGGCTTGACTTGGTTTTACTTGGTTTTATCTGGTTGGACATGGCTTCACATGGTTGTATATGGCTTTACCTGGTTTCACATGGCTTTATCTGGCTTTACCTGGATTGACTTAGCTTCACTTAGCTTTACCTTGCTTCACTTGGTGACACGTGGCTTGGTTATTTTTGTGACTTACATGAGTCCAGTTGTGCTATGTATATTAAACTGGTTTATATTACTATTAGAACTTGTTTTGTTACATCATGTCTAGGATGGATTCTGCAGAATACCACATCCGAATTCATACAAGAAACTGATAGGGATTAATAACTAGAGATTCACTTAGTACATGGCTAGAGATTTTTCTAGATTGCATGCAGTCCCGGTTATTTATACGGTTATCTTGAGGAGTATCCAGTGGTTTATATTATAGAGTATCTTGAGGAGTATCCGGTGCTAGTTTGTGCGTATGGATATTCCGGACGGATTGCAGGGACATGCGATCAGAATGAACTCTATCATCACATTGCATTATAATTATTAGTAATTAGGATTGTGATAACCCTAGTTAGCAAAAGTATCAAGCCGTACTTATATAATTTCCCATGATTTATGGATGATAGACAGTCTAGGCTTTACATGATCACACTTTTATTTTCTGCACGTGTTACCCTATTGATTATCAGTTCATGATATGTCTCATTGCAGGTTTATAGTATTTTCTTTATTATCCTGAGATCATTTATATTCAGTCTTTACCTTCAGTATTTGTATTGCATGTATTATTGGTTTAAGTTCCTATATTGGCTTTCTTTGTGGTACTTGCTATTTGGGGGTCTGACCCCACTAGTTTTGCATGGCCAGATCCAGTAGCAACACCGGAGGATCTTCCATACTTTCTTGAGGATGGTGGCCACCAGGAGCACCAGACCACTTGAGTATATTTTTTTACGTCCCTACTTTGATGTACATTCTATTTTGTGGGCGTTTAGCCACCGAGCACGTGTTTAGCTCGTGTTTTGGTTTTATTAGTTAGCCTATGAACATTAGCATGATTGACATATCCTAGGGTTAATCATGTATGACTCAGATTCTGGCTAGTTTATTTATTCTGTATTTTCTAGCATCATGATCATCTGTATATTATATTTTGGGATGCTTTACTATTATATTTCAGCTGATCTTACATCTTGTTATTATTCATGTTGTTCTTGTGATTGAGATACTAGGGTTTATTGGACCTAGGCTTGACTGATGGTTTGTAGTAGTGACCGCTCATGTCTTACAGCTTTACCATATATGCAGAGTATCGGAGTGCTCTAAGTATGCGTAGTTGGCCTTGTCAGCCTCGCTCTCCAAAAATTTGGTTCTGGGCATAATATGGTTTTAGTGGTAGCCCATGCAGGTCTGTCTGCACGAATTATGTCTGTCTAAGCGGATTATGTCTGTCTGAGAAGATTTAATCTAGATTTTACAGATATGTGGGGGTTGTTATTGTTGCTAGATGTTTCAATCCTAAAATATTTCCCTTAATCCCTAGTCATTTTTTTCTATCCCTGATTCTTGAACTGATATCTGCTTATTCGTTAATCTATTATGTTCTTTGTTTGATTCTTGTATCCTTAACTTTTTGGGGCATTGTTCCTGTTATATGAGCTAGATGGATCGAGTACTGCTCGAGGAGAGTCAACATTCTAGAGCCCAGTATATTCTTGGAGATCGGTCTCCACATTCAGGGGCAGAGTTTAGATTAGATACTGAGGCAGATCGGCCGGCACTATCAGACCAGCAGGCAACAACTGTGCATCCAGTTCAGCCCGAGCAGCCAAAGGGTGTTGTCCAAGCCCTGATGGATGTCCTACAAAGTTTTATGACAACCCAGCAGCACCAGAGTGATATAATCACTCAGTCGGTCCAAACATCATTGGAGCGAGGTGGTTCTCAGATCCATAATTCTGCGACCAGCTTCCGACTTCTCAATCCTCTGTACTTTTATGGCACAGAGGATGCGATTTTGTCCGATGCTTGTCTACAGAATACTGAGGCCATCTTAGAGGCAGCAGGGACTCCGGCTAGAGAGCGTGTAGCAGTAGTGAGGCTACAGTTGTTGGACTTGGCTCATGACTGGTGGATAATGCATGAGGTTTCCCTCACAACACCGATTCTATGGGCAGTTTTTACTGAGAGATTTCAGGCAAGGTATTTTGATGCAGTGGCGTGTTACGAGCTTCAGCAAAGGTTTAACAACCTCATACAGGAGAGCAAGACCATCAACGGTTACGCGATAGAGTTTGGGAAACTTAGTCGATTTGCTCCCACTTTGGTAGCGATCAAATTGTAGAGGGTGAAGAGGTTCCAGTAGGGACTCCATTTAAAGATTATCTTGGCGGTGGAGTAGCATGAGTTTCAGACCTTTGATGCTATGATGCGGATAGTCAGAAGGTATGAGTACACATCGTAAAGGATTATAGATCGAGTTGGAAGCCAGAAGTGGCCCAATATTTCTAGAGGATCAGCATCCCATTCATCAGCACCAGCTCCAAAAGTTAGAGACCTGACGATTGGATCCTTGAGGAGGATAGCATCATCTCAGCAGTCTTTTCAGATATTCCCTCAACAGACACAGTCATCATCTTCTTCTTTCCGTAGTTGTTTTCATTGTGAAAAACCTGGGCAAATAGTATCAGAGTGCCATAGGGCACAGGGATTGTGCTTGGTGTGTGGAATATTAGACCACATGGTTAGATCATGTCCTAGGAGGAACCAAACTGGATCTCATCGGCCCAGTCAGCGGTTCATCCAGTAGCGCCGCAGATCAGGACACCAGCACCAGTGCAGCCGTAGATTCATAGGCCTTTGCCTCTACAGGCTCAGGCATTCTTGCAGATGCCGCAGCAGTATGCGCAGGCCCAGGCACGGGCGAGACCTAGAGGTCAGCAGGAGAGGGGACCAGCACCCAGAGGGCAGGGTCGAGCCTTCTTTCTATCGATAGAGGAGGCTTTGGTAGTAGGAGAGGTGGTAGCAGGTATTATTCTCATCCACTTTTATTAGCTTCAGCCTTATTTGATTCTGGTGCATCGTATTCATTTATATTTGTACGCTTTACAACACGAGTTGAATTGGATACTAACTGGTAACGGTCTCGTGGGGGTAAATGGAGTCTATCCCTCTTGTAGAGGTATAGTGTGCGGGAGAGAGTTATCCGAGGCTGATAGAGTTTTCTATGGGCGATTATGATGTCTTTCTTAGGATGGATTGGTTGAGTGCGAGACATGCGACGATAGATTACTATAGTGGCAAGGTTATCTTTCGTGTACCTGGTGGGGAGGAGTTCTTATTCTTTAGAGGTGCAGTAGAGTCACCAGAGGTTACATTTGTAACGCCCCGCTCCGCGCCGGTGTTATGTATCAAGGTGAGTGGGCAGAACTTCGTTCTCTGATTCTTGCACGCCTTAATAATAACCTGGGTTTTTGCTTGCAATGTTTTCTTAAGAGAATGATAGAACCTGCCTTGCATGTTAATGAACGAACTCACCTAGCTTGTCTTTGAAACAATGCCTGCTTAACGAGAATCTTGAATCGCCTGCTTAGAGTGCATGAATATGTTCACTATCGTCTATGCTTCGAGAGAACCATACTGTGCCTGAACGTGTTCAAGTGATAAGTCGGATTGCCCCGCACCAATGAGTGTATTCTGATGGTTCGTCTCGTCTGCATACTAGAGTTTATTTGATAATGTTCCATGCATTCGCACGCGGTTGGACAATGGCTATTGGTGGAGAGCTGAACTGCATGTGTCATGGCTGCTACCATGATAGTGCAAAGCAACCATGAGTCACAGCTGCCTCTAGCATCAGATAAAGAGTCATTGGTATGCTTTTCCACCAGCTGTCGATCCTGAGATACTCGGGGACCGCCCTGCATATAGCTAAGTCATTGTGTTGGCTTGGATAGTGACTGCCCCTAAGAATGTGCATCGTGTGTCTAGCTATGCATCAGACCCTCGAGTCGCACGAGACACGCTACGCACACCCTGAAACATGAACGGTTTGCTTGCTTGCATATTCAATTATGAAACTCTGTTTCCAAACATGTTTCTAAACAAGTAAATCGACTCTGCTAGCGAACTGCATGAAACGAACCTAGGTAAAACTAGAAAGATCACTAGTAATGTAATATTTTATAACATGATTACTTAGTGCCTGTTTGAGTGAATATGCTTGTTTCTGTTCAGTTGATTTATCTCACCAGTACTTGTATAAAGTGCTGACCCACCAACAGTTTACTTGTTCGCAGGTACTGGATCGTCCGAGGGAGCGATAGGCGTGCCACAGTCCCGAAGACCCGGAATCCTGGTTTCGATTGTTGCCCCGAGAATGCTATCGTATAAGAGGGCATAATGTATGAAACGAACGTATGCCTTTACTAAAGGAAACCCAAGTTGCCTCGATTGTCCCGAACACTCAGTTGGCTAATGCATTGCATTGCAACAAGTCCCTTTCCGCTGCTTACTCGATTGATGCGATGATAGCCAACTATCAACTTAAACGATTGGCCTTGCACGGGCGCAACCCCAGGCCCGTGCGGTATTACGTCCCCCGAAAGCTCGAACGGGCCATTCGCTTGGCTCCCTTCCTCCCTCGCACCCGCGGGACGGGCGCGGTGATTCGTGTCCGGCGCACCGAGGCACGGTAATACGTGTCCGGTTCGTTAATTCCCGGCAGCACGGGGCGGGACAGGGCGGAGCGGCGGCCCGGGCGGGACCGGGGCGTGACAACATTGATGATGGCATAGACTGAGGAGGCACAATTTTTTAGAGTAGTTTGTAAGTTTTCTGACGAATTTTTCGACGAGCTACCAGGTGTACCACCATCTAGAGGTATGGAGTTCTACATTAATTTAATCCCGGGAGCAGAGCTAGTATCAGAGAGGGTTTATAGGATGTCACCATCTGAGTTGGAGATCTTATACCGGATGATTGAGGAGTTGAGAGCCAAGGGATCCATTAGACCTAGTGCATCACCTTGGGGAACCTCGTTACTTCTTGTTAAAAAGAATGATGGTTTATCGCATTTAGTTATTGATTATAGAACACTAAATACGACAACCATTAAAAACAAGTATCCCTTGCCCAAGATAGATGACTTGTTTGATCATTTTAGTGAGGTAACTATACTTTTTAAGATTGATTTACAGTCTAAGTATCATCAGATCCGAGTCAGAGAGCAGGATATACCCAAGATGGCGTTCAAATATAGATATGGTCATTGGAAGTTCTTAGTTATGCCATTTGGATCGATCAATGCACCAACTATATTCATGTCTCTCATGAATAGCATTTTTATACCTTACCTAGACCTGTTTGTGATAGTGTTTATTGATGATATCTTGGTCTATAGGCGTAGTGAGGAAGAGCATGAGCAGCATCTTCGCGTAGTTCTTCAGATTATTTGAGAGCAGCAGTCGTACGCAAATTTTAGCAAGAATGAGTTCTGGCTTGATCGTATCTCGTTCTTAGGATATATCATTTCTGGTGGAGGAGTCGAGGTGGATCCCATGAAGGTGGAGGCTATTGAGAGTTGGCTATTACCCCGTACAACTTCAGATGTACGCAGTTTCTTGGCTCTAGCATGCTACTACAGGAAATTTATGACAGACTTTGCAAAGATCTCCGTACCATTGACATAGCTGATGTGTAAGGATGTACATTTTGAGTGGTCATATGCTTGTCAGACTTTTTTCGAGAAGCTCAAGCGGAGTTTGATTTCGGATCCTAATCTGACACTTCCATTAGGACCAAGTGGATTCTCAGTGTATTGTGTTGCTTTAGGAGTGGGACTAGGGTGTGTCCTTATGCAATATAGTAGAATGATAGATTATGCGTCTCAGCAGCTTAGAGACCATAAGAAGAGTTATCCGACGCATGATCTTGAGTTGGCAGCAATAGTGTTTGCACTTAAGCTCTGGAGGCATTACCTATATGGTGATCGAGTGGAGATCTTCACAGACCATAAGAACTTGAGATATGTGTCCACACAGAAGGATCTCAATATGCGTCAGAGGAGGTGGCTCGAGTTATTGTTCGACTACGATCTTGACCTTCAGTATCATCCAAGAAAGGCCAATGTGTCACTACCACTTTTCTGGAGAGAGATATTTTTGTCATTTTGTATTAGTTATTATTGTTATATTTTTATTTCTTAATAAATAGTATTATTATATTATATGTATATGTGATATAGTTGTATGGTTAGATGTTGACCTTTAGTTAGACTAATTGTTAGTGAATCTAAGTGAACCCAAATAGACTTGTCATGACCCATTAGGATGACCAATTAGTTTAGTCATGGTTGATTAATTAAATTTGAGAGAATGACTAAGAAACCCTTTATTGAATATTAGAAGCTTCCACCAATTAAACCTCTTTTTGGTGCTAATCCTTCATGAATAATTAGAGGAGAATGACAAACTTGTAAATAGATCAAACCATCATGGCAATCCTTCCCCAAGCCTTCTTTATTTTATTTCATATCATTCCTCCACCATTCCTTATTCTTCTCTATTTTATCTTCTCCATCTCCTAAAGAGTGGGGAAAACCCTAATTTTCCAAATTATACCAAATTCCAAAATTTTACCCTTACCACACAATTTTACCTTCAAAACTTCTTCCATGGAGGGTTAGAGCTTGGGAGCACCTAAAAGAACCAAGGAGGAGCACTACCAAGGAGGATTGTGTAACTTCTTCTTCCATTCTTTCCAAATTCGTGGAGATTCATTAGGATCCAACTCCCAATAGGTTTATCTCCAGACTATGAGGAATGATGCTGATTGATGATCCCGGATCTATGTGAATTCGGTCGACCTCCATGGAACCGACGTACCCGGTGTAATAGAGGGGTCTGTCATGCCTGTTATGTTTTAACAGCATGTCATCTTGAGTGAAAGTGATATTCGGGACCACCTCCATCACACTGTGGCATTGAGGACATGCCATGGGTTCTTCGTTAGGGGACTTGAGCTGGGTCAAGTATGCATCCGCCTGCATTAATGCTTCACTCAGGGCTTGACGAGTGTCTTGAGAGAGCCTGAGTAGTTCGAAGATGGACAACCTGGCTGGTGTATTAGCCAATTGGGCCAGTATGTCGAAGTTGTATGGCTTCTCTAAACCTTTGTTTTGAATATTTTTCAAAGGTTTATCGAAGCGCACTTCTTTTTGCTTCCCTTTGTCCGCCGAAGTTGGTCTCGAAGGACCGGCCTCTGGTATGGCGGGTTCCGGTTCTGATGGCTTAGCAGCTGAAGCGTCTGCCGATGTATCTTCCTGACTTGCTCCATAGTCCTTGAGGTAAGCTTTCCCTGAACGGGTTCCAGTAGCCAAAACCTCATCTTCTGATGCCAAGTGTACCGTAACCACGTGACATGGTTTACGCTTCGAGTTCTTCTTAGACTTAGCCTTAGCAGCTTGAGTCTCTTCCTCGATCTCCGATACCAGATCTGGATGAACCCATATGATCTCGCCCCGCTGGGTAGTTAGGGGTACCAGGTCATGATTTTGACCCCTAGTTGGAGGGAGATTAACGATGTTCATCGTTGTTCGGGAAATGGGTGTAACACTGTCCGGGACTTCTTGGGGAGGCAGATTGCCAAATTGTAGAGAGATCATGTTGGCTATGACCGTCTTCTCACTGTTGCGCAGAGTGATGGCCTTAGCATCGATCAGCTCCTGGATCTTTCTCTTCAGTACATAACACGCTTTTGTAGGGTGGTGTATATATCTATGGAAGATGCAGTACTTGGGGTTATTAGTACTGCCGACTTCATTAGGCCGCTTCTCCTCAGGAAGGGTAATCTTGCCGCTTTTGACGAGACACTCGAATATGCTCGGAATATCGTCGTCGTCGAAAGAGTATACTTCAATGGGCCTGGAAGTCCCAGGTTTCGTCTGTGTGGTTGCCGTAGTCTTTTGCCTGGATGTATTGATTGCCAGAGCATCTTTTCCTTTGGAACCACAATGATGGTCACTGTTGGAGGATGACCTCTTGCCCTTATCGGAGGCAGAGATCATGATGCCATTATCACGCGCCTTCCGACTGTTGTCCTCTGCGGCTACCGCTGAGATGATGAACGAGGGCCAATCATGGAACTGATATGGTCCTGTGAACACCGAGATTACGAAAAGAAGGTTCTTCCTACAAATGTCCACCAATGCCGAGTCTGGAACTCCGGGAGGCATTTGTAAAGTGGTTTGACGAAAATGTTCGATAAAAGTGCGAACGTCCTCTTTTTCCTTCTGCTTTATTTCGATGAGAGAGGACATAGACATGTCCATCCCTCCCTTGTAGAATCGTGCGAAGAATAGAGCCTTGAAGTCTTCAAAGGAAGTAATGCAGTTGTCCGCCAGGCTACGGTACCACTGATAAGCCACTCCCGAGAGACAGCCCTTGAACACCCGAGTGAGGAGGGTGTCATTCCCCTGTAGTAACACCGTCATCATACTAAAGTAGTTCATGTACTGACTCGGTGATATTTTTCCCTCGAACAGAGCCATGGTCTGTGGTTTATATTTAGGAGGGAAAGGGGCCTCTTCCCAGATAGCCGGGTAAGGCTAGTTGATTCCCAATTTCTTGAGCTGATGTTTGTGCTTCAAGGCATCAAATTGGGCTTTCAACTCCCATACTGCCTATATCAGATTTTTAGCCGGTAGCGGGACCACGGAGTGGTAAGGAATCGGTTGCATCGCGACTCCAACGGGTGGTAATACATTCTCCGAGTGAGGAAGCGGAGGAACTGCTGACTCCTGATCTAGAGCAGGCTCTTGGATCGTGTTGGATGGTGGTAAGTCCACCCCCACACCTATCTGAGTTGGAGGGGCCGATGCTTGAGCCATAACAGCTGTGTGTTGAGTCAGCATCATCTGGTGCATGTTCTCCATCATGGATTACATCTCTTTCAAAGATGTCTCCAGTACAGTAATGCGTTGCTCAGCGCTCCCCGACGGGGAAGCTTCCTCGCATTCATCTCCAATGGCATAGACTCCCATCTCCCTGGGTGTCATTGAAGGATTAGTATAGTTCTCTGTAGAAGTTGACTCTATACTTTTAGCATCTAATTCGGGAGACTGGCGACCCCAGCATCGAAATCAGAAGAGCACGAAGCCGATTGTCGTGACCTCGAACGGGTGTTTCGGAATACCCCAGATTCAGTATTCCTAAGGAGCTTGTTGAATCTCCTTCGGCTCAGAGTTCTAGAGGGATGACGTCTTGAGTGCGATCTTCCTCTAGGTATGTGTGAAGCCATGTTCACTGATACATGTGTGGGCTCTTCTTCCTGGAAAGACGGAGAGTAGCTCAACCGGTTGAAAACCGACCGTTTTGCTTCAGAACAACAATAATTAACTATAATCCTATGACTATTACAATAGTGCTCGCTAGGAGGCGTAATAGACATGCTGGAATATCCCCTATCCTTGCGTTTCTGGATCAGATACTCACGCAGGTCAGGAGGAGTTACAGAATAAGAAGATGGCTTGTTCTTTCTGTTCACCTCAGTGGGCATGCGGATATTGGGAACCATAGTCCTCCCTGTGCCGCTCGTATACAACATGTTGGCCATCTGGGCAGCGGATAATCCCCGAGGAGCGTATCTTTCCGCAAATTGAGCCTTCTTTACGCTGAGGGGCTTCACCTGGCGTAATTTAGAGCTCTGTTCAGGTTGGCGTAAAGCCGATGAGGTCCTCAGTCGGCCGTCAGCCTCTCGCGTAATCCGAAGGGCGGGCAGATTCCTCCCTTGCTGGCGTAAAGGCCGAAAAGTTGAGCAGTCCGCCGCTTGCTTTCCCTTGCGTAGATTGCAGGGATCATCTGCTTTTTCGCAGAGGGCAGATGCATTTTTACTCAATTTCTGATTTGGCACTAAGGCATTGTCAAAAATTATGTCTGCCACGTCATCGACGGGAGACTGGATTTTACGCGCAGAGCGCAGAGTAGACTTTTGGACTAGCACTGAGGCATTGTCAGAAGTTTTGTTTTCCCTGTCAGCGACAGAAGACTGAGTTTTACGCGCAGAGCACGGAGTAGATTTCTGGACTAGCACTAAGGCATTGCCAGAAGTTGTGTCTATTCCATCAGTGACGGGAGACTGAGTTTTATGCGCAGAGCGCGAAGGTTGTGCAGCTACAACCTGGCCGGTCGGAGAGATCGGAGAGTCGGCAGGAATGGTAGGGGATATCTTGGGCATCCAGACCTTACGCAGCTTCTTGTTGTCTTGGACAGAGAGAGAGTGAGAGCTACCCCCTGTTCGAAGCATATCTTCGTAGGCAGACTGGTCGAACTGGACGACCAGGGTCTTCTTCACGGATGATACGGATACCGTATCGTATTGAGCAATTGCTTTCTCCTCGAAAGAGAAAGACGTCCCTAGCAGAGTCGCCATCTTGTGTTTGATAATAAACAAAAGAAATAAGACGAGGTTTATACGAAACTCGCTCTTAGGTTCACAAACAAGAAGTACAATTAATCCTATACGAGGATGTCAAGTACAATTTTTAATCTGGGTAAATATTGCTATAGGAGTCTGATCTGCAGTCGATCACTTTGTCCCTTGGACCACACGATGATGAAGAAGTGCCGTAGAAGACAGAAAGCAGCTTCGAAGGTTGCTAAAGAGAGTGGATGCTCGATGCCAAAGTCGTCGATCACTACTCTTTGCCTGAGCTCTGGATTCTTCTCTCTCAAAGACTCTTCGACTCTTAGTTCCTTGACCTTCTCTCTTGATCTTGGAATCTTTGACCTCGGTTCTGACTTTTGGTTTTTCGACCGTTTTCTTCCCCCTTTTACCTCTGTTGATAAAGGTCTCTATTTATAGAGTTTTAGTGACAGTGACCACCCAGTCGGCATAGAAGCCGAGAAGTGGAAAGTATGGCACTTTTTACGCGATGGTTACAATAACCATTGCCCGCGTATAAATGATCTCCTGGATGAGCGTGTGACGCGTGTCCCATTAAGAGATAACGCGTATAACTGCTACAAAGATTACGGCATAAAAGCCACGTAGGTAGTTATCCCTCGCGTAGAAAAGGTTGGCGTAGAAGCCAATAACTGTCCCCATGGCGTAGAAGCCAAAGAGTTATCAAACCGGCATAGAGGCTGAGCAAGCATAGAAGCCGGGCAGGCATAAAAGTCGAGTGGACATAGAAGTCGAGTGGACATAGAAGCCGAGTGGACGTAGAAGCCGAGTGGGCATAGAAGATAGCTGATCCTCCTTCCTTGACTGAGGCTTGAGCGAATTCTGGACCAAATAGCTTTAATACGCACTAGTGCAGATGTAGCCTGAGTTAGCGTATTCTAAGGAGATAGCGTACAACGTGCTTCCATAGCTGAGAATAGCCCGATGGCGTAATGCGCAAAAGCGATGATGTGGACGTTTTAGCCAAAATTACGGCTTTTGGAGATATAATCAAATCTCTTGCATTAAATGCAGAGATCTGCCCCCATCATGCGCATTAAATGCAGAGGCGTGTCTCGAAGATTTGCCATCATTCTGCGTATTAAATGCAGATACGCACCTCGAAGATCTGCCACCATTCTGCGTATTAAATGCAGAGGCGTGTCTCGAAGATCTGCCATCATTCTGCACATTAAATGCAGAGACGTGCCTCGAGCCCTGTATGAAGAGCAGCTTTTGACGTGGCAGCCTGTTTGTCTTCTGTGGAGCATAAACAGCTCATATCTGCCTGTGTAAAACTAGGCAGCATATTCCCTTATATGCGTAAAAGCGGTTTACGCCAAGGAAATGTCACTAAACGACAGTCTGGGTTGCTGTGCCGCACCATCATTATAGCCGTCGTCTGCACTCTTTGTCAGGAGTCAGACGTCAGGTTCACTACATGATTTGACAGGTTTATTTCGAGGAATATGAAGCGTTCCTCGTACACTTCAATGCTGTATTAAAAGAGGATGAGTTTTACGCCATAAAGGCGATGTAGTACCCTTTTTACGCTGAAGCAGCCTGGACTTACTGCATTACGCGGATAGTCCTTGAGCTTATATTTATGCTGTAGTTAGCGGAAAAGCTCTGTTGTGCGCTGATGGCTCTGAAGTCATATTTTACGAAGCCCAGCACTAAAATGCTGCGTATAGCTATCCAGCATATATTTCATGCTTCTACAGTCTACTAGCATACAACTCTATCAGCAGTTATCCCTATCCGTCGCATGTCCCATACGTACCGGTGATCAGCTAGATACACAAGTTCATGTCCTACAAGAGACTCGCACTCGTGTAACAACTGTGTCACGACTAAGGAAACATAAAAATGCCTTATGATAATGTGGTGGTCTCGTAATAACTTGGTCGACATGTATAATATATAATAAAGAAAAAATACGACGCCACCGTCGTAGTACCCAAGTTACCCTTGGACGTGCAGTTTATATATAGCAGTTAAAATATATGAACTAAATAGACAGAAATAAAATATATGCATCATATGAAATATAAATCACAGTACAATGGCAAGGTTTACTTGCCTGGCAAGAAAGCTGCGTAATATAAACGTCTAGGTGTCAAGCACAAATGATCAGAAACTATGGCCTCCGAATAAACATCTCCGGATGCTGAAATAAATATCACCAATATTTCCAGAATAAGCAAGATAGTCAGAAAAGCCTACATTTTCGTCCAATTTGGACACATGGGCAAAATGGTAATTTTCGATCAAAGCGGGGTCCACATGTGGCCCACTTTACGCCAGAGGTAAAGGTCTATAAATAGGACAAATTATAGGTCAAACAAATTCTAAATATCAATACGAACTCAACGGTATATCCAATTTTGGATTCCGGTGAGCCGAACACAAATTTGCCCAAAAAGTCAACTGTAGGGCCCGCAAATAGGCGGCTTAGTCAACTGTCTCAGAATCGCGTGAAACTTGGATCACAGGACCAGCGTGATACCACAAATTCAATGGTGCAAGTTTTGTCACATTCCGACGAGTGTACACAAAATGGTGTAATATTTTATAAAAGTTACGATACGGGATCTTTTTACAGATACAGGGCGATTCTGACGCGCACACACGTTCGAATCAGTTTCTGCGAAAGCCCATACGTTAGGATATACCATACGCGCCTTTTGGTGCAATTGGTACACGACGAGGCGGACACGTTTGGCAGGGCGAGCTCCGTATCACAATTTTTTATTTTTTAAAAAGTCAAGTTTTTGGTCGATTTGGAGGCTGAATAATTTTGTACATAGAATAAATTAACAAAAACTAAAAGAACAAAAAAAATTCTCGGTTATATGGAGAAGAAAAATACTTTTATTAGTTTTTGAAAATATCAAATAGGTTGGTGGCAAATTGGGTGTGAACATGGGGTTTTGGATTCAAAATTCTGAACTGTTGGTCAGTTTTTCGGTCATTTTCCGATCGAATTTTTGACCAATCTAGGGCACAAAAACTCATCCCACTTGAATAAAAATCCGAGAGGGTTAGGTTGTGAACGTACACGAACAAATCGGTCGAGAAAAGGACGAGAGATGAAGGAGATACATCACCTTGAAGATGGGTACTCGGGCTGCGCTGCTGTGTACGCTCGTGCGGTAAGCGGACGGCCGGCGGTCCGGACGGCGGCGGCTGCGCGACGTCGGCGCGGGGGCGGCGGCACCGCCGACGGGGTGGTTGGCCGTAGGGGCGCGGAGTCGCCGGAGGGGTAGGGTTAGGGTTAGGGTTAGGGTTTGGTTTATGAGTGGTATATATACGTATGTATATATATCTATATATTGAGCGAGAGAGAGGGGGAGGGATCTGTGGGTTGCTGTGGGGGTTTTGGGTAGGTGTAGGTTAGTTATTAGTTTAGTTGTTTTAGGTATTAGTTTTAGTTTTCTTTTCTTTCTTTTTCTTTTCTTTTTCTTTTTATATTCATTTCTTTTTTTTATATTTTTATTTACATTATTATTATTACTAATAATAATATCATTATTATTATTATTATTATTATTATTACTCTTATTATTTTTATCATTATTATTAGTATTATTATTATCACTAATATTATTATTATTATTTAATAACTATATATTTATTTACTTATATATTCACATATATAAATGAGAAAAATCTAAAAATAATATTTTCACACCAAATAAATTCTAGAAATTTACTTTGCAAAGCTCAATAAAATACCACACTCAAAATATTTTATGTAATATTCTATAATTAATAATTAAATATTTATCTAGTTATAATAAATCAAATAATTGTATTATCTAAGTGACTAAGTAAATAATTAAATGAATATTCAACAAAATAGGACAATAGCAAATAATATGCACATTTTACAAAAAGAAAAAAATGTCTAACTTGGCACGAGAAATTATGGGCTACTAATTATAGGTAGTTGAGATTTAAAAATGACCACAAATAAATTATATATATAATATCTAATATTTAATAATTAATCTATGGTCGTTACACTAATGTCAGACTAATGCCAAGGGGTCAAATTTTCGTGCCACGAATAGATCCTACATGTAGTGTCTCTTGTGTAGGCTACTTCCTATAAAGGGTGATGCAGATTTTGGGACCATCCTATATTATTAATGTCCAAACCATGGTGAAGAGTCATAATAAAATCATTGGATTTTATTTAATTAAAAAAAATATTCTAAAATAAATATAAGAAATACAAATACACACAAGATACCTATTTTTGGGTTAGGAGGGTTTACAATCTACCCAACTTAAAAGAATTTTGTCCTCAAAATTAAAAATAAGGCATGATTTGCTAAATCCTTCACATTCGTACATAAGGTGTAACCCCCTGATTTTTCAGAAATTTTTAATTTAGATTTTTCACAATTTTCTGTAATTTTCTAAGATTTTTAAGAATTTATTTTAGATTCAAACTTAATTAAAAATATCCCAACATTTTATTTTAGGTTCTAAATAGTCAAATATATTTTCTAGAATTTCCTGAGAATTTTCTGAATATTTTTAGTATTTATTGGGAGTTATTTAGACTAATAACTAAATTTTAGGACTTCTAGAATTTATTGTGCAAGCGTAGGTATATAGAATGGACCCACATAAATTTTTAGTGTTTATAATGTTATTATATATTTTCTGGAATTATTTCAGAATTTTTGGAATATATTTAATATTTAATTTTATTTAAATATTTAAAACTAATTTTTAGAGCTTCTCCTAATTATAGTAGGAAATCTATGAATATAAAATTATCCCAAATATTTTTCTAGGGTTTTTCGGTTCAAAATATATTTTCTATAATTTTTTCAGATTTTTATGATTATTTTTAATGTTTATTTTGAGTTATTTAGATTTAAAACGACTTAAATAATATTTTGATAAAGGCAAATAAAAAATAAACAATATAAATAAAACCATCCAATCAGATTCTGACACATGTCAGCCTATAGATATCCATTCAGCCGCAGGTACATCTATCTATATATATATAATATAATAACCCTAATTATCTCATTATTTTAGAGAGAGAGAGATTTGGGAGAATTGTCATCTAGGATTTCTTCATCTTCCAGAAGCCATTGCGCATAGCTCCGGACTCCAAACGAGACCTAGTTTCTTGTGTTAGAAAGATATTGAGGTTAGATTTTTGATTATATAAATTGTTTTTCGAAATTATTAGTATTAAATTCTGGAAAATTCGTAGAGCACAGCATGTCCGAAAATAGACGTGTTTCGATGTTTTCGTAATTCCGGGAGAACCCGAAATCAGAATCATGAACCGTTTAAATTTTCGGAAATCTAATGTCGAGATCATCGACATATATTTTTTCCAGAAATTAATTCGAAGTATTTATATACTGTTAATTCTGTAGAACTTCTAGGTTAGAATTTAACCATCGGTGCACAATACAAAATTTGTATGTGCCATAATTTCCAAACGAATTTGAATTCGGACGAGCCATAAATTCCAGTATGTTTTTAATGCTGAAATCTATAGAAAATCATGCATGAAATTCGAGTTTGTGTCAGTCGACTTTTTGGTCAACAGATCGCCTCGATTTGCGTGCCATGAGTCTCTAGTTGATAAAATTCAGTTTTTTGGACAAAATTTAGGAATTAACATAAAAATCAGAATAATAAGATTAAAATAGAATTTTAGAGTAATTATTCCAGAATTAAATAAATTAAAATAAATTATCTTTTGACGTGATAAATTTGTAATACATAGGCTATTTGGACTGTGACTTGGACTCTGATTCATACCAGCAACAGGACCCCAGGCAAGTGTACCTTGCCAAACTCTGCAGTATTGTTACATATTTTTTTTGCTTCATTATATTGCTGTGCATGCTTAACCTAGGACCGTGTGACGTACTTAGCGTCCGATTATTAGTCGGGTGCCGACACTGTACGCGGTGTTGGGTACGGTCATCTAGAGATGGACATTCGTGACACTATATATTCTCGTACTTGTCTTATCAAGTACACTACGACCCAGGACACTTGATACCATTCATGAGACAGGATCTTCCCGAGATATTCGTGGTGATTCTGTATAGGATACAGGACTGGACATGGACATTATAATCTTAGACCTTATTATGACTTGCTGCATTAGTTTTGATCTTGCATGTGATGGACATGAGACGTGTGATTTCATTGGGTGGGGAGAGACACACAGGCTACAGGCTGTTTATATATATATCTTCTACTATTGTGAGGTCGTAGACTCTCGGAGCAGAGCTAGACACATTACCGGTTATTACCGCTACCGGCTCCCCGACACAGAGCTTGTAGTGGCTCAGCCTGAGTACTCGTGATGCTCTCACTTGTATTTTCACATCGATGGTTATATAGCTTACCCTATTTATTTTATTTACTATCTGCACTGCATTATTTTGGCTTGTTTTATCTGTACCTTGCTATGTCCCCTGAGGACCTGGATCCGGATTATGTTCCCAGAATTTGCAGACGAGATCTATCCCGAGGTATACGGGACTGCAGCAGGAGCTGATCCAGGAGCTGTACCGCCATCCGAGGACGAGGTGTTAGCTGAAGACTTTTCCTGAGCATCCATGTTTCATGCTCAGTATTTATTTATTTCAGTCATTTATTTCTGGTCTGTTGAACCTTTGAAACAGATATTTTATCGGGTTGTTCCCCGAAGCACTTTGTGAGACTATCTGATGATTTACATTCCTTATTTATTCTGTGGATCATATTTTATATCTTGTGTGGATGAGATTAGTTGTGCCATGATTGTCGTAGACTTGTTTTACAGCTTAAGTATGCCCTAATGGATCCATTAAATTGGGTTTGTCCATCGGTGCGTACTGCTGGCCATTGACACGTGTCCAGTCCCTCGGTATTTTGGGACTGGGGCGTGACATAAGGCAAGGCAATCACAATCTCTTCCAAAAATTTAAAATCTATTCAAATCCCTCGCAATCACTTCAAAATTAAAATAATCACTGTTCAGATCAAAATTTTAACCTATCGTAATCTCTTCCTGATTTTTTAAATAATCACCTCCAATTTTAAGCTAAATCTATATGACCTCTCACATCAAGATTTATATCACAATTTTTAACTATCATAATCTCCTCTAGAAAAAAATTCTAATCAAATATTATTCCTATTTTCAACTTATGAATTTCGTACTCTTCAAATTTTAAATTCAATGTTCATCCTCAATATTTCAAATAGGTGATCCAACAATCAAAATTTAATTTTTAATTCAAATAATTAAGTTATAAAATTTTAAATCTAATTCACCAATTGTTCAAGTCTAGAATTCTATATTTATCCTCAAAATTTAAATCGATGATTCAACCTTCAATATTCAAAGTTTAAATCATGTGCTCAAAGTATAAATATTTGGTCCGCAATATCAAGATTTCAAAATTCATTAAATCCTCATCGTCTTAATCATTCTTCTAAAAATTCTTAAAATGACTTAAATATCTGAGTCTAATCTTACCTGATCACAATCTAAAAATTCACCTGAAGTTGACAATGCGACTTCTACCAACTTAGAATTTACCCACCTACCACACAAACTATACCTTTAAGAAAAATATTTCTCAAATTATTTAACCGTGTTATTCAATCCTCAAAATTTTTTAACACCAAATATATCACATATGATATTCCCTTAATTACAAAAGATAGTCACAAAGTAATATGATTGGCCTATGAGGTATATCTTGTACTCCCCGTATATCAACTTATACTAAGCACGAGCGTTCGTCTTTTCGAAATAGGGGAAGATGGAGAACAATAATAAAGGATTCAAGGAAGAGGTGATAGAATATAAGTACGGGATTCAAAGCGGTTAAAGAATTCAAAGGGAGTTGTCAAGGCAGTTGTGGATTAAAATCTTATTTTGGTAAATTCTTATTCGTATGTTCATATCAGAATAGTTATGTACCTGAAATGATATGCTCTGACCAGTCTAGAGGGCAAATATATTCGTCTAACAAGTTGAGTCAACTATACCTCAATCCACGTAAGGTAGTCATGCGAAGAGCGAACCAAATGCACTAAGGTTAGCTAGACCATAATATACTAATTCTAAATAGACAATTGTATTAGTATATAAATCCAATAATACATATGCATTGAACAAGCTCGATAAAAGAATAATCTTGCAAAACTAGGCTATAATAGCAGCATAAGTCGAGGTAGTCCAGAAAATATAAGTACGCTGGATTATGATGAAAGAAGGTACAAAATAATTCAAGTTCACCAAGAGGATAAAACTTGTCCGATGTTGTGCCTCTACAATTGCCATACTAACTCCTTGACTAAGTCTCTAGTCGACCAAATGGGGTATGGACCTCTAAGTTCTACAGTCTGGATAAATACTATCTTCTTATGCAAGTCTATTGTTGGTGTCATTCAATTACAATTCATTAATGGGTCAAGAGGACTACGTGATACTAGGTTATGAGATATACTATCCAGCTTGCAAGAATTAACTAATACTGTAACTGTCTTAAGGAGATTCTACAAAATAACCTTGTCTTTGTAAATAAAGTAGAACTCTTATTAGGGTATACGAGAAAAAAATCTTAGTAATTATTTGGGTACCTATTATATTATAAAATTCCATGGGTAATGGTCATCTTAAGTCTTAATCATAGTGCTTATAGAACAAAGGTATTAATATTAAGAATGGAGAAGTTACTAGCCCTCAAGTGAGAGAGGATATAACTTTAATGAGATATGTGGAACATAATACTTGATTTGCAACTAAAGGGTAATCATAAAATCATAATCTAAATGGACAGCTTAACTATCAAGTCCTAACTACTAAGCACATAACTTCAAAATTCAAGATTAACAACTATAATACTAGCAAATTATATATCCTAACATAAAAAAAATTACTTGGCCTACAATCATAAGGGTTAGGTGGCACGAATTGAAAGATGAAGAAAAAATTTTAGTCGTCGCACAAATAGCGAGCGCTAAGGTTTCAGAGGAACAAGAGATAAAATTAAATAGAGAGACTCTTGGTAGTATCATGGTTTCTTAAGGGAATGTGGTATGCTAATCTCTATGTTCGAGGTATGATCAAGGAAAAAGTGTTATATTTATTCCTTTTGGTTTTTTAAGGTACTGTTCTGCTAATACCAAGACAATAATCTAAATTTATTGTTCTAATATTATCTTACTATGAAAGTTAGGTTTAGTCCTAATATTCTACCTTAGATTTCTATTGGTTTCTCAATACTAGGGTCAAACAATATGGTCAAATTTCTAACTAACTCTAGTAGTGTCTTTACTACTCTCAGGTCCTTCATAAATATATCAAGGGATAATTGTCAATTAATCTACAGGTAAGGGATGCTAGGATTTATTAGGTATTCTAAACTTAGTGATGTGTCAATATTCTAGTTGTATTCTTAGTAGTAACGTTACCCTAATTATCATCCTAACAACATGGATTCCTATATTCTAGCAGAAGGCTACACTCAAGGAACTATTAGGAAACTACATGAATCAAGCAGGATATAATTATTTAAATAGAACAGATTGGAAGAAAGGTGTCATAGTCAAATGTGGATGAGATCCTATACTTTAATTCTATTTGTAGGCTTGCTCGGTACAGTAACGTAACCGAGACAATATACTCTCGACCTGCATGGGCCACCACAAAAAATATGTCATGTCCCAGTCCCAGAATATGTAGGACTAGGAATACGTAAGCATGCCAACCGTATATTTATGGAGATTCTAATATATAGAAACCATAACACATACGTACACTGTATTATGAACAATAATTTACAAGTGGTATATAATTATCACAAGTCACAGGGCATAACTAAATCTCATCCACAGAAATCTTTAAGAAATAAATGATTATATATGTCAATAAACCAAATATGAACTAGTCGAGAAGAACTAATAGTTGGATGGAGACAAATCCACTACCAACTAGAATATAAAAGTAAACTCAATAAGAACATCATCTAATGATCAATGTGGCTCAAAGAGAAGACCTCCTCGAAAGATAAGTAGCAAGTCCTGATCCGCGCTCCTGCGAATAGTCATGATCGTCTACACCTGGAAAGGGACCAGGTCCTCAGAGGGACATAACAAGATACATAGAAGCATGCCAATAAAGTACTAAAAAATAAACATCCAATGGGTCGCCTAACCATCTATGTGAATGCATTTTGAGAACAACTTTTCAACAAGTGGGTTATCTGGCCAAAATTGGATTGGCATGATTCTCTCGGAGAATCAGGGGCCTACAAAGTATGTCATATTTTGAACGCCAGAGGCCGCCAGGTAATATACAGGGGTCATCATGACCGCGCATCTCCGACGGAGTGTACGGGTTACACAAGGTCGACATGCATAATATATAATAAAGATAAAATACTACGCCACCGTCGTTGCACCCAAGTTACCCTTGGACGCGCAGTTTATATATAGTAGTTAAAATATATGAACTAAATGGACAGAAATAAAATATATGCATCATATGAAATATAAATCACAGTACAATGGCAAGATATACTTGCCTGGTAAAAAGTTGTGTAATATAAACGTACAGGTGTCAAGCACAGAGGATCAGAAACTATGACCTCCGAATAATCATCTCTGGATGCTGAAATAAATATCACCAACGTTCCCAGAATAAGCAAGATAGTCAGAAAAGCCTACCCTTTCGTCCAATTTGGACACAAGGGCAAAACAGTAATTTCGGATCAAAGCGGGGTCCACATGTAGCCCACTTTGCACCGAAATATACGCCAGAGGTAAAGGTCTCTAAATGAGATAAATTATAGGTCAAACAAATTTTAAATGTCAACACGAACTCAACAATATATTCAATTTTGGATTCCGGTGAGCCGAACACAAATTTGCCCAAAAAGTCAACTGTAGGGCCCGCAAATAGGCGACTTGGTTAACTATTTCGGAATCGCGTGAAACTTGGGTCACAGGACCAGCGTGATACCAGGAATCCAAAGGAATAAGTTTTGTCGCATTCCGACGAGCATACACAAAATGGTGTGATATTTTACAAAAGTCGTGATACATGGTCTTTTTACGGATACGGGGCGATTCCGACGCGCACACACGTCCGAATCAGTTTTCGTGAAAGCCCACACGTCAGGATATACTATACGCGCCTTTCGGTGTAATTGGTAAGCGACGAGGCGACCGCGTTTGGCAGGGCGTGCTCCGTATCATAATTTTTAAAATTTTAAAAAGTTAAGTTTTTGGTCGATTTGTAGGCCAAATAATTTTGTACATAGAATAAATTAACAAAAACTAAAAGAACAAAAAAATTTCCCGGTTATATGGAGAAGAAAAATCCTTTTATTAGTTTTCAAAAATATTAAACAGGTTGATGGCAAATTGGTTGTGAACATGGGATTTTGGATTCGAAATTCTGAACTGTTTTGGTCAGTTTTCCGGTCATTTTTTGGTCGAATTTTTTGACTAATCTAGGGCACGAAAACTCGCCCCACTTGAATAAAAATTCTAGAGGGTTAGGTTGTGAACGTACACGAACAAACCGCTGGAGAAAAGGATGAGAGATGAAGGAGATACATCACCTTGAAGATGGATACTCGGGCTGTGCTGCTGTGCACGCTCGTGCGGTGCACGGACGGCCGGCGGTCCGGGCGGTGGCGGCGGCGTCTGCGCGGCGTCGGAGCGGGGGCGGGGTCGCCGGAGGGGTAGGGTTAGGGTTAGGGTTAGGGTTTGGTTTATGAGTGGTATATATACGTATGTATATATATATATATATATATATATATCTATATATCGAGCGATAGAGAGGGGGAGGGATCTATGGGTTGCTGCAGGGATTTTGGGTAGGTGTAGGTTAGTTGTTTTAGGTATTAGTTTTAGTTTTCTTTTCTTTCTTTTTTTTTCTTTTCTTATTAATTTCTTTTTCTTTTTCTTTTTTTAGTTACATTATTATTACTAATAATAACTAGTATATATGCACGTGCTTTGCACGTATATTGGAGTGAATGATGTTGATGAGTTAGTTTATTTCTACTGCTTTTAATTATATAGGTTAATGGTTCAACCCTTCGAATTCTTTGGTAATAATTTAAAAGACTTAGCAAGTAGCATGAACCCTTTGATTTCCGTAAATAGTTGTCATTATTGTATCTCTTAAATGGTTGTAAGTAAAATTTATTGTAGGTATTCTTTTTAATTACTAAATATGTTGAAGGGTATTTTTGGAATGAAAATTTTTCACGGTGAAGCCTAGTTTTGGCATTATATAGTAGAATAGATATATTGGAGTGAATGATGTTGATGAGTTAGTTTATTTCTACTGCTTTTAATTATATAGGTTAATGGTTCAACCCTTCGAATTCTTTGGTAACAATTTAAAAGACTTAGCAAGTAGCATGAACCCTTTGATTTTCGTAAATAGTTGTCATTATTGCATCTCTTAAATGGTTGTAAGTAAAATTTATTGTAGGTATTCTTTTTAATTACTAAATATGTTGAAGGGTATTTTTGGAATGAAAATTTTTCACGGTGAAGCCTAGTTTTGGCATTATATAGTAGAATAGTGTAAACCCCCTGAATTTTTAAAATTTTAAAAACTGGATTTTTTATAATTTTTTAGAATTTTCTGGGATTTTTCTGTAATTTAAAAACAGGGTTTTAATTATTCAATAATTTTTAATTGATATTAAACAGTATTAAAATATTATGAAAATAATATTTTTGGATGTAAAATGAAAAACTGGACTTAGGACAATTTTTCTGGAATTTATCGGACCCCGGACCTATTTTTAAAGCACCTAAATTTAATTATTTAATTAATTAATTAATTATTAAATAATTACTGGTTTTAATATAATTATTATTTTATTTAACCCTAGCGGGCCGGCCCATTCCCTCGGCCCAACCTAACCCAGCCCGGCCCATTCGGCCTACCGGGTCGGGTCGGGTCCAACCACACCCGCACCCGCCGACCCGTGAACCCGTCTCCCTCCCCCGCTCTGCATGACCCGCTCCGCCCGCGCGTGCCGCCGCTTCCCCCGCCTCCGGCAGCGCCGCCCGCGTCCCGCGCGGCCACGTCCGCAACCGCCTAAGCCCATCTCGGCCCCCTCGGCCACGACCACCTCCCCACCGCCTATAAAACCCTCCCCATCCCTTGCCGTCGACTCCCCCGACCACCACACTCCACCGAACCCCTCCGCCGTAAGTCCCCGCCACCGACGCCGCCGGCCCTCCTCCTCCGCTGCCACCGCCGCAGGGCTCCGCCCCCTTCTCCTCCTTCCTCCCTCCTCTCGACGTCAGAAGCAGCAGCCGCAGCGGCACAGCAGCAGCTAGGGCAGCGCCGCCGCGCCGCCGTGCCTCCGCCCGCCTCCCAGCGCACCGCCCTCGACCGCCCCTAGCCCCGGCCAGCCTCCCCGTCGCAGATCCGCCACAGAGCCGCCGCCCTCCGCCGGAGCACGGCGAGGATACCCAAACCCTAACCCTAATTTGGTTTCTGTGTCCGACACGAGTCGGACACGTGTCGGACACGGTTCGACCCCGGTTTCCGGGTCCCCTTCAGGTGCGTGTATCTTTTTGCTCGTAGCTCCATTTTCGATTCCGCAAATTGCGTTGCGAAGCCTGTATGACCCTCTCGGTGTCCGGACAAACCGTTCGGGGCATCGCGTCCTGTGGTGATCGCACACCGCGATCCAAAAATAGAAAAAAACCAGACCCTGTTTCACCCCGGAACTGGGTACGCCCCGCCAAACGGGACGACTTGGTCGTGCGCGGTCTTCACAGATACGTGCGCCTCGTTGATACGGACGTGTGGGATTTCGCGGAAGCTGAAACGGGTGTGCGTGCACACCGGAATCAACGCGTATCCGCGGACGTCGCCCCGTATTCGTACTTTCTGGAACGTGTCCTAACTTTGTGTACACACGTCGGATCGAGACAAAACTTGTGCCATCGGACTCGTAGCAATACGCTGGTCCTGCGGGTCAAGTTTGGTTCGATTCTGAGAACGTTGACGAAATCGCGTGTCGTGGGCCCCACAGGCCCCGCTCAACGGGCGATTTTGTGATCGGCTCATCAGAATTCAATTCTGAAAGTTTCGTTGAGTTCGTATCAGTGTTTCTGACCTGTTGACACTGAGTTTGGTGAATTTGGAGACCGTTGACCCTGACGCATTTTTTGGTGCAAAGCGGGCCCACCGGTGGACCCCATTTTGGCCCGAAACTGCCGTTTCTGCCCTTGTCTCCAAATTGGACCCAAGGACAAGCGTTTCTAGCTGATTGATATTTTTTGGATCTGATGGTGATATTTGTTTCAGCAATCGGAGTACCGCCTGCAATTTCAGCTGAAGTCAGAACCGCAACTGGAACCGGAACCACAGGCAAGTGTACCTTGCCAAACTCTGCAGCTTGCTACTTATTTTCCTTGACTTGTTTATACATTAGTGGGCAAGTAAAGCTTGCCAAATCTCAGTAATTCTTGACATAGTAGCTTAGTTGATTTCATTAAATGTAACTTGTTCCAAACTGCTTAACCTAGGAAACGGGTGACGTGCTTAGTGTCGGATCATAGTCGGGTGCCAACTCCGTACGCGGAGTTGTGTAACGTCACATAGGCATGGTTATCGAGACCCGATAATTCTCGTACTTGTCTTCTCAAGTACTCCAGAACCCAGGACACTTGACACTATTCATGAGACAGAGTCTTCTTGAGACATTCATGGTGATTCTGTATAGGTTACAGGACTTGACAGTGATATTTTATAGACATTATGACTTGCTGCATTAGCTATGATCCCGCTGACATGGACATGAGACGTTATGGTCATGATATGCGTGATTACATTGGGTGGGGAGAGACACACAGGCTACAGGTTGATTTTATATTATGCCGGCGTCGTAGTCTCCCATTGAGCTAGACAACTACATGATATCACTGCTACCGGCTCCCCGACACAGAGCTTGTAGTAGTTTCAGCCTGAGTTCTCGTGTTGCTCTCATATTGCATCTCACTTAGCTGGTTACATAGTTTGCCCTAATGCTTATTTAATTCCTGCACTGCATTTATTTTGGCTTGTATTTTCTGTACCTTGTTATGTCCCCTGAGGACCTGGAATGGACTATGTCCCCAGGTATAACCGAAGAGATCCACCCAGAGCTACACCGTACAGGACCACTTCCAGGAGCGGTACCCGGACCGGAGGACGAGATCGCACCAGAGGACTTCTCCTGAGCATTGGCTGTATAGAGTCAGTTATCTCTGTTTCTATTTTCAGTTGTTTATTTCCTGTCTATTTGCATGGTTGCACCAGAGGACTTCTCCCGAGGAATTTATTGAGTTTTGACAGTTATTTCTAATTACATTACTCTGTCTATTAATCTGTGATATCTGTTGTGGATGAGATTAGAATAACCTGAGACTTGTAACAAATGCTCTATTTCCTGTTGACTACAGCTTAAGCATGCCCCGATGGATCCATTAAATTGGGTAGTCCATCGGTGCGTGCTGCTGGCCATTGCGCACGTGCTCAGTCCCTCGGTATTTTGGGACTGGGGCGTGACAAATAGATAATATCATTATTCTTATTCTTCTTCTTCTTCTTCTTCTTCTTCTTATTATTATTATTATTATTAGTAGTAGTATTATTATTATCACTAATATTATTATTATTATTTAATAACCATATATTTATTTACTTATATATTTACATAATAAATGAGGAAAATCCAAAAAAAATATTTGCACACCAAATAAATTCTAAAAATTTATTTTGTAAAGCTCTAATAAAATACCACACTCAAAATATTTTATATAATATTCTATAATTAATAATTAAATATTTATCTAGTTATAATAAATCAAATAATTATATTATCTAAGTGACTAAGTAAATAATTAAATGAATATTCAATAAAATAGGACAATAGCAAATAATATGCACATTTTACAAAAAAAAAAGTCTAACTTGGCACAGAAAATTGTGGGCTACTAATTGTAGATAGTTGGGATTTAAAAATGACCACAAATAAATTATATATATAATATCTAATATTTAACAATTAATCTATGGTCGTTACACTAATGTCATACTAATGCCAAGGGGTCGAATTTTCGTACCACGAAAAGATCCTACAGGTAGTGTCTCTTGTATAGGCTACTTCCTATGAAGGGCGATGTAGATTTTGGGGATATCCTATATTATTAATGTCCAAACCATGGTGAAGTGTCCTAATAAAATTATTAGATTTTATTTGATTAAAAAATATTTTAAATCAAATACAAGAAATATAAATACACACAAGATACCTATTTTTGGGTGAGGGGGGTTTACATCCGAGCCTCAACCTCTCACGGTCCAAGTCACAACTAACAGAGCCAGTGACATTTATATAGATAAGTCATGCTTGTATAGCGGCTATCCGTATTCTGAAGAGGATTAACGAAAATGAGTACATTTGCACGATATTTTGCATATTAGAATGGATGCACGGTAATAAACATAGTTTGAGTAGAATGGGTTTGAGACAGAGACACGAACATAACACTTGGATTTCATAGATGTTCTTTGTTATTTTGTAGACCATTATTCATATTGCTGCATATGACAGGGAAGGTCGAATGGTAAGAAACGGTAAGACAGACTCAGTTGTTCATTATTATTGACATTTGCTAGTGCTCCCGCAGGACGATTGTTTCCATCGGGACGCGATACCGCGGTGATTCATGCCTAGCGGGGACAGCCAATTCCTGTGGGAGATCGGGGTGTGACAACATCAACTTTGCCCCAGGGCTAGGATTAGAGGGAGCTTGAGGGAGAGGAGGAAGAAGGAAAAGAAAATAAATAAGAAGAAAGAGAGGAGAGAGAGAGAAAAACTCATATATATACAAGAAGGAGAGAAAAATGATTTAGTCATGGGTTCACCCAAAATGAACCAAACTAAGTATCCATTCTACATGCAGGTCCTAAATCGGGTCTTATGGCAATATCAATGGGTATTCTACTGGTCTCAGGTAGTCTCTCTCAACAACAGGAAAAAAAATTAAAAAAGAAATAACAGGAACCAGCATGAGAAAATATAGCATGAATACATTATCAACGAAAAATTAAATCCTACAAATTCAAGAAATACTAAATCTGGAATCGGGTGTGACATCTCTACCCTCCTTAGAAAAATTTCATCCTCAGAATTCCACCAAGGCTTATCGAGATGGAACACACGAGAAGCTCAGAAATTAAATCATAATTCAAATTATTATACTAAGCAAATAACTAAAAATAAAAAAGATAGCTGCAGAAGTAACTAATGAATAAATACACAAAAGTAACACACAGAAAATGGAGGCATATGGATACATATACTACTGAGTCAGTCAAATGGGAACTCGTCCTCGCTTGCCTATGCTGACTCACACAAATAGACAAGAGACAAGCCTGGAGGTAAGTCGGTACCAATGACTATATCGAGGATATGACTCTAATCCAGGATATACCTTCGCAATCGGGACACATGATAGACACCACGTATCAGAGTCACGAAGGTAGAAGAGTAGGGGGTGATGAACTTACCTTTTGCTCAACGAAAGGATCGAAATGACTATCATATTTTGAATGCGTCGGAACACGAGATCATTCGACAAGAACCCAAGAATAAGACAAGATAAAGAGAGCTCAAAAATTTTACCCACAATTGTAGCGCCTTCAGCTAACAACTGCTCTAGATTACCAAATATTTTGTCAGGCCATCGTGTCACGCCCCAGTCCCAAAATACGTAGGACCAGGAATACGTAACCATGCCAGCCATATGTATATGGCAACTCTAATATATAAAAACTATATCACATACGTACGCTGTATTATGAATAATAATTCATAAGTGGTATAGATTTATGTCATAAGTCACAGGACATAACTAGATCTCATCCACAGAATCAAATAACCAATCAACTATATAACTGAATCAAGTATAAAATGTTTGATAAGAACAAGTAGTTGGGTGGAGACAAATCTACTACCAACTAGAATATAAGAGAAACCATATAAGCACATCTAATGAACAATGAGACTCGAAGAGAAGACCTCCTCGAAAGAGAGATAAGTAGCAAGTCCTGATCCGTGCTCCTACGAATAATCATGATCGTCTACACCTGGAAAGGGACCAGGTCCTCAAAGGGACGTAACAAGATACATAGAAGTATGCCAATTGAATACAGTAAAATATGCATAATAGACAGAAAATATATAAGTATGCTGTACTAGACAATCTGTATGAATGCATAATGAGGACAACCTTTCGACTTATGGGTAGGTGTAGGATACTCTATCTATCTCATAACTCACACACACGTCCATGAACATCATCAGCCGTTATACCGCGAGGGTAGAGACCATCGTGACACCATCAATCGACATACCGTGAGGGTAGCGACCATCGTGATACAACTACCGTAGTGCGTGCTAGTTACTACAGTTTACCATAGTGGGTAGTCCATACGCCTACTGATTGTCCTCCCCTCCCATGATACTATATGTCAAGTGTGTGCCAACATATATAATATATGATTATGACTGAAAGAAAATACATATATAATGAATATATAAAAATATGATAAGCATGCAAAGTACTATAAGCAATTTGGCAAGGTATCTTGCCTGGCAAGAAAGTTGCGAAGTGTAAGGGTCCAGACATCAAGCACAAGGGATCATAACTATGGCATCAGAATGAACGTCTCCGGATGCTAAAATAAATATCACCAAAGTTTCCAGAATAAGCGAGATAGCTAGAAAATACTACCTTTCAATCTAATTTGGACACAGGGACAAAACGGTAATTTCAGGTCAAAGCGGGGTTCACATGTGGCCCACTTTGCACCAAAATGCTTGCCAGAGGTAAAGGTCTCTGGGACAAATTATAGGTCAAACATATTCTAAATGTTGATACGAACTCAATGGTATGTCCAATTTTATATTCCGGTGAGCCGATCATAAATTTGTCCTTCAAGTCAAATCGTGGGGCCCGCGATTAGGCGGCTTGGTCAATTGCCTAAGAATCGCGTGAAACTTGGGTCACAGAACCAATGTGATACCATGAATCCAATGGCGTAAGTTTCGTCGTATTCCAACGAGCGTACACAAAATATGGTAGTATTTTATAAAAGTTGTGATACAGGGACTTTGTGCGGATACGGATTGATTCTGATGCACACAGACGTCCGAATCAACTTTCTCAAAAGCCCACATGTCAGGATATACCATATGCGCCTTTCGGGATAATTAGTATGCGACGAGGTGGTCCTGTTTGGCGGGGCGCACCCCGTATCACAAAAAATTAGTTTAAGAATATCAAGTTTTTGGTCGTTTTGGAGGCCGAATAATTTAACAAATAAAATGAATTAATAAAAACTAAAAGAACAGTTAAATTCTCGGTTATATTAGAAAGAAAATCTTTTAATTAGATTTTGAAAATATTAAACAGGTTGGTGGCAAATTGGGCATGAACATGGGGATTTGGATTAAAATTCTGGAATGTTTTTGGTCAGCTTTTCGCCCAACTTTCGGTCTAATTTTTTACCAATCTAGGGCACGAAAACTCGTCCCGTTTGAAGAAAACCCTAAAGAGTTAGGTTGTGAACGTACACGGACAAACCACTCGAGAAAAGGATGAGAGGTGAGAGAGATATCATACCGTGAAGATGGAGCGACGGGACTGCGTACACGCGTGCGCACGGCGGACGATGGCGGCGGCGGCTGTGCGATGCGGGGCGGCGTCGAGGCGACAATCGGCCGAAGATGAAGGCGGTCGCCGGGCTGGGGTAGGGTGATGGTTAGGGTTAGGATTTCGGTTAGGATTTTATGATATATGTACATATAGAGAGAGAGAGAGAGAGAGAGAGAGAGAGAGAGGGAGAGTAAATTCGGGAGGGGAAGGGTTCTGGGCCCCGACGGGGGGGGGGGTTCTAGGAATAGTTTAGGGATTAGGTTTAAGAGTTAGATTAGTATTTAGATTATGTTTTATTTAAGTTATTATTATTATTATTATTTTCTTTTCTTTTTCTTTTGTTTTGTTTTCTTTTTCTTTTTTTCTTTTTATTTATTATTACTATTACTATTACTATTAGTATTATAATAATAATAATAATAATTATTATTATTATTATTATCATTATTATTATTAGTACTATTATTATTATTAATAACTATATATTTATTTTATTACTTTTGTTTTTCTTTTCCTTTTTATTTCTATTATTATTATTATTATTATTATTATTATTATTATTATGATATATTTATTTACATATATATATATTTATATATATTTATATGAGATTATATAAAAAATTCAAAAAGAATATTTGCAGACAGAATAAATTCTAGAAAATCTATCACCCTTTAATAAGACCAAAAATAATAATAAAAAATTATTTTTATGGAATAATTCTAAATGAGTATTTATATAATTAAATTAATTAATAAAATTTATTTTCTAATTTACTATGAAAATACTTTATAGAAATTCAATAATTTAATAAAATACTTAAAATAAAATTTAAAAATTTTAGGGGTTTACATTCTGCCCAACTTACAATAATTTCATCCTTGAAATTAACACCAACCCATATTCGTAATAAATTACTATAGCTATTAACACTTCACTGCTAGCTTACAGCGCTTCCTAAAAGGTTATGGTCAGCCACCCTAACACTTTTCTCCCTTATTGTCTATACACTATTCTTTTATCCTCTAACTCGTCTATACTACCCAACTTACAAGAATTCTACTAGTAGTCAAAGTCTTTTAAGGCTATTGTCTAGGTTGTAAGGCGAGTTTATTCACTGGGTCAAAAAATTTAGGATACTTGTCGGGAATCTCATAACCATAATTTTTTCTGTAACCGTCAAGTATCGTAGTCTAATACTACCATGCCACATGACCAGTATGTCTGCAAATAATTCGACTACTCTACTATAATGGTCTAACTCCAGCTGTCGCTACCTTGCCAGCAATTTGTCATAGTCATCAGTTCATAACAAGTGCCTTCAACTCTTTCCTAAGCTTAGTCTAAATTTTAGGACAACAATTAAGGTCTTAACTAACTTTATAAAACTATTAAAAGTATAAACTATTTCAACAATCCAACTAATTCATGTTAGACTAAAGGATGCTACTTAAGGTTTTAAAAATAATAAGAGAATACAGATATTGTTATAGTGAATATACATAAGGGTTATCATGAACTCATCCTTTAGTTATTAATCATTACTAGCCTGGTTATGTTTTAGCTAACAAAATAAAGGATGAGGTTCAAGTAAATCAATAATTCATGATGGCACGAAAAGATGCAACTACGATAGGAAGAATTAAGCATGAGATAAGAAATGGATATGGAAAAGAAGATGAGCCACCCAAGGGGACGAGATGGTGATAGGAATTAGAATACTACTACTGCATAGCATCGTGGGTATGCCATCTAGTTAAAATATCAATATATCCTCAAAAGTTTTAACACCAAATATCATATGTGATATGCCTTTAATTACGAAAGATAGCCACAAGGTAATGTGATTGGCCTATGGAGTATATCTAGTATTCTCCGTGTATCAAACTTATACCAAGCACGAACGTTCGTCTTTCTGAAATAGGGAAAGACGAAAAACAATAATAAAGAATTAAAGGAGGAGGTGATAGAATACAAGTACGGGGTTCAAGGTGATTTAAAAAATTCAAAAAGAGAGTTGTCAGGGCAATTGTGGATTAAAATCTTATTTTGGTAAATTTTTATTCACATGCTCATATCAATATAGTTATGTAACCGATAAGATATGCTCGAACATGTCTAAAGGCAAGTATATTTGTCTAACATGATGAGTGAACTATATCTCAATCCACGTAAAGTAGTCATGCGAAGAGCGAACCAAGTGCATTAAGGTTGATCAGACCGTAATACACTGATTCTGATTTAGACAATGTATTAGTAGGCGTCTCCAATAACACATATGTCATGAACAAGCTCGATAAAAGAATAAGCTTGCAAAACTAGGCTATAAAATAGCAGCATAGGTGGAGGTAGTCTAGAAAATATAAGTACGCTTGATTATGATGAAGGAAGGTACAAAATAATTTAAGTTCACCAAGAAGACCGGTGTTGTGCCTCTACAGTTGTCATACTAACTTCTTGTCTAAGTCTATAGTCGACCAAATAGGAGTATGGCCTCTAAGTTCTACAGTCTAGATAAACACTATCTTCTTATGCAAGCCTATAGTTGGTGTCATTCAATTATACTTTATTAATGGGTTAAAAGGACTATGTGATACTAGGTTATGAGACATACTACCAAATTTCAAGAATTTAACTAATAGTGTTATTGAATAATAGAGTGTATATACCTAGAGCAAGTTATCTTCCTAACCCCTATCAAGCACGAAAATAATAATAAGATTAAGGTTGTGAAAGGATCAAGCAAGATGTAATGCAAGCTATCAAGTATGAGTGTGAAATAAAATCAAGGGAGGTGATTAAATAAGTGGATGAGATCATATATTCTAATCCTATGCGCAAGCTTGCTCGGTACAGTAACGTAACCGAGACAATATGCTCTCGACCTGTATGGGCCACCATAAAAATATGTCACGTCCCAGTCCCAAAATATGTAGGACTAGGAATACGTAAGCATGTCAGCCGTATATATATGGCAACTCTAATATATAAAAACCATATCACATACGTACGCTGTATTATGAATAATAATTCACAAGTGGTATAGATTTATGTCATAAGTCACAGGGCATAACTAGATATCATTAACATAATCAAATAACCAATTAACTATATAACTGAATCAAGTATAAAATGCTTGATAAGAATAAGTAGTTGGGTGAAGACAAATCCACTACCAACTAGAATATAAGAGAAACCAGATAATCACATCTAATAAACAATGAGACTCGAAGAGAAGACCTCCTCGAAAGAGAGATAAGTAGCAAATCCTGATCCGTGCTCCTACGAATAGTCATGATCGTCTACACCTGAAAGAGACCAGGTCCTCAGAGGGACGTAACAAGATACATAGAAGCATGCCAATTGAATACTGTAAAACATGCATAATAGACAAAAAATATAAAAGTATGTTGTACTAGACAATCTATATGAATACATAATAAGGACAACCTTTCGACGTTTGGGTAGGTGTAGGATACTTTATCTACCTTACAACTCACACACATGTTCATGAATATCATCAGCCGTCATACCGCGAGGGTAGCGACCATCGTGACACCATCAATCGACAGACCGTGAGGGTAGCGACCATCGTGACACAGCTACCGTAGTGCGTGCTAGTTACTACGGTTTACCAGAGTGGGTAGCCTATACGCCTACTGATTATCCTTCCCACCCATGATACTATGTGTCAAGTGTGTGTCAACATATATAATATATGATTATGACTGAAAGAAAACACATATATAATAAATATATAAAAATATGATAAGCATGGAAAGTACTATAAATAATTTGGCAAGGTATCTTGCTTGGCAAGAAAGTTGCGAAGTGTAAGCGTCCAAACGTCAAGCACAAATGATCAGAACTATGGCATCAGAATGAATGTCTCCGAATGCTGAAATAAATATCACCGATATTCCAGAATAAGTGAGATAGCTAGAAAATACTACCCTTTCGTCCAATTTGGATACAGGGGCAAAAAACCATAATTTCAGGTCAAAACGGGATCCATATGTGGCCCACTTTGCACCAAAATACGTGCCAGAGATAAAGATCTATAAATAAAACAAATTATAGGTCAAGTAAATTCTAAACGTTGATACGAACTCAATGATATGTCCAATTTTGGATTTCGGTGAGCCGATCATAAATTCGCCCTTCAAGTCAAACCGTGGGGCCCGCGATTAGGCGGCTTGGTCAACTGTCTCAGAATCGCTTGAAACTTGGGTCACAGGACCAGCGTGATACCACGAATCTAATGGCGTAAGTTTTGTCATATTTCGACAAGCATACACAAAATGGGGTGGTGTTTTATAAAAGTTATGATACAGAGACTTTGTGCAGATACGGGTTAATTTTGACGCGTACACACGTCCGAATCAACTTTTGTAAAAACCCACATGTCAGGATATTCCATATGCTTATTTCGGTGCAATTGATACGCGACGAGACGGTCCCATTTTGCGGGGCGCACTCCGTATCACAAAATTTTAGTTTTAAAATATCAAGTTTTTGGTCATTTTGGAGGCCGAATAATTTAACAAATAAAATGAATTAATGAAAACTAAAAAATAGTTAAATTCTCGGTTATATTGGGAAGAAAACTTTTAATTAGATGTTGGTGGCAAGTTGGACATGAACATGGGGGTTTAGATTGAAATTCTGGACTATTTTTGATCAGTTTTTCGGCCAACATTCGGTCGAATTTTTGACCAATCTAGGGCACGAAAACTCATTCTGTTTAAAGAGAACCCTAGAGGGTTAGGTTGTGAACGTACACGGACAAACCGCTCGAGAAAAGGATGAGAGAGATATCATACCGTGAAGATAGGGCGACGGGGCTACGTACACGCGCGCGCGGCTGTGCGGCGCG